>OZ020120.1:27879564-28479564 GCA_963971155.1 Anthrax anthrax | reverse complement strand
TGGAAGTGCTTCATCTACCGACTCCGCAACACAATGAGTTCAAAAACGAAAATTTAACGAAATTTTAGAATTTTATTCAAAGAATTTATCATTCGAAAATAAAAATCTAGAGGATGAAAAAAGATTCTGTAAACAAATTGAATTCTATTTTTTAAAAATTAAAAAATATAAAGGAATCTGTTTGTATCCTTGATCTTCTTGAAAACAAACTTTTTATTTTCCGTAACTAATCAAACTGTGTTTTTTTGTTTTTTTTTTTTGAGTTGATGTACAACTTTCGAATTTATTTCAATAAAATAAAATGTCTTCAATGGACAAAAAAACAAAAAAATTAAACACTCCAGGAATTTAATCATCGTCAAGAGCTATGAAGCATTTTTTAGATAATTGATAATAATTAGTCATTGTTTTTTTCATTGTTTATTAATCGTGATAATTTTCATTTTCCGAAATAAATTACATATTATTATTTATTTGTTATTATTATTCTTATCACATTATATAGTTAACATCAACAATTACATATACTCTGTGTATTATTAGAAATTACCTTCACCTCCAGAAAGTCGTTGACATTAGAAAAATTTATTTTTTATTTTTTTTTTTTTTTTAATATTTTAAATGAATTTTCGTATACATCATGTAGTAATAAATTACTTGTATACATGAAAAACAAAAAAAAAAAAAAAAAACACAAAAATTCATATATAATGTACATTGGATTTGAATGCAAAACTGAGTCAAGGCTGTTGAAGGTCAGTTGTAAAACGTTAGTTGAATAGAAAATATTTTCTTAAAAAAATTATAAGTAACTACTGGATAAAAAATTACTTTACCCATATAAAAAAAAAAAAAAAAAAAAAAACGCGTACATACTAGTTACACATAATTTTATAAACAGTATATTTGTTTATAAAGAAAAACTGTTCGTTTATTAAATTAAAAATCAATATAATATATTACATTCACTGTACACGCAAAATTAATGTGTGTACAAGTACATATATGTGCGTGTTATGCGTACATTCAATTAGTGGATAAATTATACGTATGTACGTGCATAAATGCTCTAAGGTACAAAAAATATTTTATATGTTACTCATGCTGTATCATGCATATTCGATGTTTTTTTTTTTTTTTGTTTTGTTCAAATACTTATTTTAGATTTGAACTGGAAAACTATAATTTATTGATCACATAATCAGAGTTTTAACTTTGATTTTTCTTTTTGCAGTGCAGTTGAATTTTACCACAGGCATTTTTTTTTTTTTTTTTTTGCTTATTTCTGCTTCTGATTTAATTTTCAACGTTTATACATTTACAATAATTACGGATATACATATTTTCTTTATAACATGAATAATTTAAAATTTACAAATGTAATACGATGTAATTCTATTAAGAACATACACACCCCACCCCGTACATGTTAAGGAAATTACAAGAGATATTTAACATAAATTATTAATTTCTAACATCCGTTATATTTTTTATAAATGAAAGAATTTCAAATATTATTCAATTTTTAAATAAATAAAAAACATATTGAAAATCTATGGATCAAGGTAAAATTTTGTATAATCCAACATAGAATGTTGGCATATGTTAACTTATTTTAATAAAAAAAAAAAATTTATTCCCTCATTGAGGTAATTATTATACGTATACTTAAAACTGAACGAATTTTTCAAATTGACTCTATAAATATTGATTTTTCATATTTATCATAATATTCTCATGTATATTACATAAATATGTTGATATCTTTGCGCATTATACCTGCTGTTATTACATACCAACCGCTGAGAAGATAAACGCTTTTTATTGATTACTTTAATGTTATTTTGCTTTTTTTTTTTTTTTTTTTTTTTTAATAAAAAAGAAATAAAACAAAGGTATTTACTATATTGTTTAAACAATCATTTGTAAAATTTATGTGACAAATAAATTAAAATTAATTATTCAATGTAGGATGAGAATATAAACAAAAAAATATTTCAATTAAAATTATAGACATAACAAAATAACAATAAAATTGAATTATTGAAAAGTAAAATAGTTCGATCATATTAGACGGTTATAAATTTGAAAATTTTGTATAACTTATTTAACATATCAGAATTTTCTTATGGAGTGTTGTTGTTGTTTTTTTAATGATAATTTCAATTTTTTTTTTTTTTTAACTGACCTTGAAGTAAAATAATAAATATATGATTGATAAAAAAAAAAAAAATAACTCAGAAAGCTTTAATTTTATATATAGGAAAATCATCTATTTCTATTTGATTTTTTATATGTACACGCCCCATATTAAAGATAATAAATAAGTCTGATTTTTTTTTTTTTCTTAAATACGTCTGTACTAAATAAGAATTGAAAAAAATAAAAAACAAATGTTTTAAATTTTTTTCAAAAATACCGAAATTTTCATTTTAAAATTGAAAAAAAAAAAAAAAATGAATCGTTCTACCATCCAAACATTTTCTATTTTCTACACATCGATTTTTTACATTTTCATATCTTAATTTTCCAATACGTTGAAAAATCTAAAATTCGTCTCCTTGAACTTGAACTTGAACAAAAGAACAGAGATGTAAAGCAACTGACAAAAAATGAAAAATTATTTAAAGTTGTAACGGAAAATAAGAATTTTTTTTTGCTGTTTCTTGAATATAATGCATTTCAATTTATCGTTTTCACAAGAGTAAAACTGTTGTTCAGTTTTTTGTTTATTGTGATAATGCCAAAATAAATGATTCAACAAAATAATTAATTTGAGTTAAAATTAGAGGTTATTTTTATCTTCATTTTATTTTTACTTTTCATTTTTTTTTTTTTGTTTTTTTTTCTACCCAGTCTCTTAAAATAATACATATAGTCACGTCATGGTTGAGTGATTGAAAAAATCATACAGATCATAATGATGACGGTCACTACTTAGTTATGTATTTTAATTAATTATCTGATTAATTTAGCACTTATTATATATGAAGGCGTTTACATAATAATTTTTTTTTAATTGCTCATTTGCTCTCATTACCTGATTTTTTCAATTTAAATACATTTAAAACAAAAGAAAAACTTTTTTGTTTTGTGCTTCTGGTTATTTTGTTTTTTGTTCGTTAAAACTAAGAAAAAGAATCAAAATTATGTATAGACTTTTCTTTGACCAAAAGAAAAAAAAAAAAATGTTATAAAGTTCATTACATGGTGGTAGAACAAAACGACCATGAACATATGACATGTCTTACTGTAATGCTGTGCTGCGCACATTTCGTATATGTATGTAAGAGATAATGACCTAAATTTAATTGGAATTTTTTTTTCTTCTTCTTTCATTATTTTTCTTTTAATATTTTTCTTTTTGTTTATTTCATTTTTGAAAAAAAAATAAAAAAAAAATATCAACAAATATAAAATAAACAAATAAGTCAAGGATATTTACAATTGAATTTAATTAATTGTTTAATAATACATTCTCATATTCAATACACATACGTACTGTACATTACAATAACATTTTTAAATATTTATCATTATTATTAAAAAGAAAATTCATTTTTCATGAATGAAAAATCGGAAAAAAAGAGACATTTATTATAATTGTTTGTCACGATTGTAACCCCATATACCAATAATATAATAATAATAATAATATTAAAAAAAGGTAGTAATAATAATAATAGTTAAAATTACATTAAAGTTTATAACATACCACATTACATTTTTTTTTTTTTTACATTATGTATACAGGATGATTCTTAATTTAATGCTAAACCAATGAAAATGGTTAGTCTTGTCTTGTCAATAAAATAAATTGTATAAGAAGAATATGAACTGATCCATTTCTTTTCAATCATTGGAAAGGATATTAAGAGGTCATCCAAATCTAGCATACCGATACGAATTAATTATAGAGGATCAATGACAATATTCAAGAATTTGTGAACACATTACGAATACAAGACACAAAATATAAACTGCTAAACATTAAAATGTCAACTGATGAGCATTGATTGTGAAAATCGAAGTAGACTCTATTTTTTTTTTATCCTTGCAGCCGTATTAATGGCGTGGCGTGTCTTCATTGAAATGCGTATGTTTAAAAATTTTTGACCGGTTGATTTTATATCCCGTATCCATAACAATATTTGTACCAATACACACAATTTTTTTCAAATCACAGTAACGGTCAGACTTTATTCTCCTTCCACCTCACTTTTTTTGTTTCTCGATATGACCAACCAATTTTATTTCTATAACTTTTAATATCTACTAATGAAACAACCTGTATATGAATAACAGACATTGTCATGTATGTACATATATTTTTATTTTACAATAAATTCATGTCGAAGATTTTATTTTATTTTTTGTATTTTGTTCATCATAAATAAAAAATTTTTCATTATTGCTAATTTTTTTTTTAATATTTATTATACATACAATAATGCAATTGTTAATTATGAATCAAATAAAAATTGATTACAATAAATTGCTATATTAAATTTTAGATAAATAAATAAAATACAATAAAATATTTAAAAATAAATAAATATTTGAAATAATTTATGAAAATCACAATTAAATTCATAATTTTCAGAGGCAATCAATTATTTATTTATTTATGTATTTTTTTTTTTTTTTTTTTTTTTTTTTTGCCAATATTCAGAATGTTCTAAAAGATACAAAGAAGCGTTATTATTTGTATTTCTAAACTAGGTCTCATGATTCTGATTCCAAATAAAGTATTGAAATAAAGATTTTTCCTTCACGTATAGTTATGTTCATAAAAATAAATCAAATTTGATTTCAGGATATTATAAAAATGTAGAACAGATGTAACCGATATAATACACGATAACTCAGATAAGGATAAATACAACAATAGTAGATGTAGCGCATGAAGATCAATTTATCAATTTTTTAATAAATGGCACATATTATGTTACAATAATAAAATTATTTAATATACAATAAAACTACATATATAAATTTTATTGTTTAATTTTTATTGTTTATATTGTATTGTACAATTTTGCTTGAAACTTGAACGACAGCATCTAACCGCGTGCTGCTATATGTATTGTATATATATTTAAATTTAAAATATGAAAATAATCAAAAGTTGTTGATATTGACCGGTATTTGTGTTCTTGTTGCCAAATGACCGTAACAATACAAAGGTGTTAATAATCATAATATATGTAATAATAAAATAATAAAAGACAAAAAAAAAAAAAATCATGAAACATTAAACGAGTTACCATCATTCCTAGCAGATACAATATAATCTGCATTAATTCAGTAGTTGTGACATAACATCAACGCGTTAGAAAAATACTGTTCGTATCCATAAATTTGTAATTACATCAAAGCACGAGCAATCAAAAAGAATTTAATTAAAAAGAAGATATGTAGCGACACATAAAAAATACACGTATCTGATAAATGAAAATTAACATGAGAAATATGTAATTAAATTTATTAATACACGTTTTTATTGCAATGCTTCAATAAAAAAAAAAAAAAAAAAATTTGAATTTTACAACAGCGAATTTATGTAGAAAAAATGATGTTATTAACACAAAATTGAGACTATACATAATAAAGCAGGTGAGAGATTCTGCATTCATGATATATACTATGTACTTTAGCTATATCTTTATCTATTGAAAATGGTTTAAATAAAGATGTCTTCAAATAAATTGTACACTTTCATAATCTGAGGTTTCAGAATTAAAAAAATATTGTTTGTAACTTTTGTGTATCTTACAATTCAAAAATACCAAAGATACAGTGTATCGGTTTTTATTTCATAATTTAAGAAAGTAATCCATAAAACCATAAACGTTATAATTTATGTCGAAATGACTCTATTTTTTCGGTCGGTTTTCTTTTTGTACTGAATTCGAACCTCATAATCATTAAAGTTGAATTGCCCGAAGAAAAACAGAAATTTTTTAAATGAAATCACAATAAAAAAAAACAGTTTTAATTAAAGGTTAATTTTTTAATACTTCAATAAAATATTAAGAAATCTCGAAGTTTTATTTTATACTAAAATTTTTATTTGAAAACTTTGGTGTACTTTTGCATGGAAAATCCAAAAAGAAAAATTCAAAAAATTTCACATCCATGATTTTTTGCTGTATCCATCCATGTTGATGTTCCAAATCAAAAAAGGAACATTTATTTCCTGATTTCCTGATTTAACATTTTAGCTGCTCATATCATAGTTAAGCGAAAAAATTGGTTCTGTTGTTAAGATTGATGATTATATATGTATGATTCGATGATTTGGAACATCAGCTGAATCTTAATTCCAAAAACCTTGGCTTCTGATCAATGCCTGGATACAAAGTTCTTTTTTTTTTCAATACATCTGTTCAATTTTGATATTCACGTAAAATGCTTTTCCAATATCATTGCAATTATGTAAATATTTGGTAAACAAAAAAATTATCCTGTCTTCATTTTATCTATGTACTTACTATGTAACGTTTTGCCAAATCATCTTTTTTTTTCACAAATTTACGTAAGCAAGTTTTAAATAATTTCTAAAACAGATAATTTTCAAAGTCTAAACATCAGTTATGTTGATTTGAATCTTGATTTAAATTTATAATTTGCGATTATGATTAATTTTCATATAGAATAGATTCCGTACTTAGAGGCTTTCTTTTTAAAAAAAAAAAAAAAAAAAAAAAAAATTGATGAATTAGCAAATTAAAAACAAAAAAAAATGTATACACGTGGAATTAATTTCAATTTGATTAAAAGCTTTTTCATTTAGGTTTACATATTCTGATCTCATCAATTCAATTAAATTTTAATTTTAATTACATAATTATGAAGTATATGCATATGTAGGTGTGTGATTATTAAATATATTATCAATTAGAAGTACATAATTACATATGATGATTTACTGGTTGAAAAAATTTCAATTTCAGTCAGTTAGTTAGAACGGTAGTTAAATGGTTGGATTTTCGGATTGGGTTAGGTAAGGTATAAACTTGTTAATGATCATTACAATTAATAGTATGGCATATAAAATATGAAATTTGACCAGATAATTACATGTAGTTTATCGACTATACATAATTATATAATTTGATGATATCAGATGTTTTTATGATCCATGAGCGAACTGCTTACTGTTTAACACTTTCTACCACAACCACAGTCCCGATATTTTTAGAAAAAGTGTGTTCTCATTTTTTGTTTTCAGTTTTTCCTTATTTAGCCTAAATCCATTTAACCTTTAAAATTCTGTGTCTTAGTTATTGTTACTTGAGCATAAGTATGTAAATAATAAAAAGAAGCCTAGAATTTTGAACACATGAAAATAACGTAATTACTTAAACGAACGAAAGTGGTTCAGGGAAATTTTGAAAAATATATTACAATAATCAATACTCATTTTAATATTACAGATTAAAAAGAAAATTCATCTACAAAAAAAAAAAAAAACAACTTGTATCTGAACACTGAAATCAATAAATTAATCACTGGTGTAGACACACTTTTTTTTTCAAAATCAATAGATTGAATCATTGTATTTTCACTTAATCATGAATATGTAAATAAACATGGCAACCAAAATATGTAATGTAAATTATTTTTAAAAAATTCACACGATGACACGAGTAAACACTAAATAAAACAAAAATATCTAAAATTAGAATTAATCCTGAATAAAATTGTTTACCAAAAAGCAAAAAACAGGATAAATGAGCACGAGTTCTTTTAATTTTGTGCATCGTAATTCTATTTAAAAAAAAAAAAAAAAAAATTCCAAAATTCCCAAAAAACATATTTACTTGTTTACATACTCGTACACGTGAAACAAATCTTTTCCAATTTAAAATTCATAACAAACTTTTAAAGTATTGAATTTAATTGGTTTAAAAATTCTTCACAAAGAAAAAAAAACAAAAACATTGATTGATTGGTAATAATTTTAAAATTACATAAGTATTTCTATTAAAAGAAATTTGAGAATGAAAAAAAAAAAATATCTCCATAAAAAGACCGGTATTTATATTTATAAACAAAAATAAAATTTTAAAAATAAAACATGTAAAATTTTATTTTTGTTGACATGAAAAGCACGTGCATTTCATATTTTTTTTTAATTTAACAAAAACAAAAATACCTAGATGATCATTTAATATTATTAGAAAAGCAAAAATAAAAATCAAAACCGGTTCTTATATAAATTATTAAATTATGCATTACAATAATTATTAATCTGAGGATTAAAAAAAAAGCCAACGCTTTTTCTACACGTCATTTGTAATTTTCATTTCATTCAGTAAAAAAATACGTATTGAATGTGTATCACTTAATTGATTCATATAAAATCAATCGCCTAAAAAATAAAGATTATTTTATACATGAATCAATTAAATCAGATCATACAAAGCTTATGTTTAGGCTTAGATATTTTTGACATGATCACGTCATGTAAAACATTTTTACCAATTTTTTCTTTATTTTTGCTTTATATACACAATCATAAAGTGAGGAAAAGAAAAATTATTGAATATATATTGTTGGTATAATTTATAGAAAGGAAAAATAAATCATTTTAATGGAACTTTGCATTGTTTTAACAACATACAGTTTAATTACCATTGGCAAAAATTTCTCATAATTCAGTTTTCTAATTTAACGTCTCTAAGTTCAAGTTCAAAAAAAAAACAAAAATTGTTTTTTTTTTTGTTTTTCTCAAAGTCAAAATGTACTTCTTCCAAATTCACTATAAACATTGCTATTATTATTATTATCTGAGATACATAAAAACAAAACAATCATAATAATAACTGCAAAAATAAAAAAATAAAAATTTTTTTTTTTTTTTTGGTCATCATAATGTGAACCTTTATGCATTTTAATTACCGAAACGACCTTACGATCATATTTTGGATTATTTTTTTTTTTTTTTTTTTTTTTAATTTTTAAACACAATGGGTACATTTTGTCGTTTAGACTCATAATTTTTTCATTCACGGACATTGACTTTAATTTATTTATTTATTATTTTTTTTTTTTTTTGTGAGAGTACATATATTAATCTACATAGTATTTAATTTGTCATAACAGATCATATTAATTGATGTTTACTCACTCAGTTCATATGTGCAATATGTATAGCGTAAATTTCAAACATCTTTGCAATTCATCTGCTTACCATACATGGGTACCATTTCAAAAATCAATGACACCTTCTAATTTCTTTATCAAAATAAGGATCAAATTATCGACATGAAAAAAAATTTAAAAATAAATTAAATTGAGACTATATAATGTATCTCAACATTGTGCAATTTTGTAAAATTCAAATATTTTATCGTTATTTTTGAAATTATATTTTTGAAGTCCCAGTGTTACATTTTTTTTTTTTTTCTCAATTAAATAGCTTTGAGCTATGAAACTTCATCAAAATAAAATTAATTTCAATTTTATATATTTTTTTTTATATTTATTTAAAAAGTTAATGTACATGCATGTACTCATTGTACATCGTTTTTACATAAAAATTCCAAAAAAAAAAAATATGACATTCATAGATTCATAAACATTACGTGTTATTGAAAAAAATTATTATAATAATTTATGTGTTATAATTCTGTACTTAATTAAAAAATCGTTATTTATTTATTTTTTTAAATTTTAATTTGACACTGATATGAAACTGAAACTGCTCTAAGCATTTAATATACCAAAAATTTTTCTTTTTAATAAAAGGAAATGTCTAAGGTGGTTACTATTAGATAGATGCATAAAACAAAAAAAAATATATATATCTTTTAAAAAAATATAATTTTTTCTAATTATGTTTATATATACAAGGTATAGTGCAGCATTATTAAGCTTTAATGTACCGAAGACGTGCTTTTGTTTTTCTTGGCTACCTTAATTTTAACATTGACCTAATTTTCATCTTTAACAATGCGATCATTATTACTGACTTAAATTATTGCTTACTTATTTTATGTATGAACTTCTTCAAGTTGTTCATGTGTAAACCAAAAGTGTTAAATGAACATTTTTATATTAAAAAAAAAAAAAAAAAAAAAAAAAAATTAAAAATATAATTAAAAATTTTTCTCTAAATATGTACGTTAAATAATTAGCAAATATTTGACTTGATTTCTTTTACATTTTTATGAAATTTGTGTTTATAGAAAATTTTTTTTTATGGACCTGGTCATGTAGGAATTTTAAATTTAATAGTCATTAATTTGTGGTTCTAACCTGAATAAAGCTACATGTGAAAAGGTTGACAAGAAAAATAGAGGTGTGATCTAATAATTAGTAGTCCATGGTAGTATATAGAAAACATAGGCCCGACGTTTCGAAAATCAAAACATGAACAATTGAAAAAATACAGCGGACTATAATAAAGTTTATACCCATCTATAGAACAGAAAAAAAATAATAAAATAAAGAAGTGATAAAGTAGGTCTTGTCTAAGAGATGACAAAATATACCGAAACCAGGAAGGATAAATTTTTATCCTACATACATAGGTACTTTGAGATGTTCAAAGAATCAAAATAAACGTTGATAGAGGATAGGACCCTCCGCCTTTTTCCCTCCTGCTGCTGGGTTGAAGAATGATTTGAGCTCATGACATAAAACCAAATCAAAAACAAAAAGGAGCATATACGTAATTTAATTTTCGATATCAAACATTTCCGTAACAAATGTGTATCATTACCACATATACTGATTATGTATGTACATACATAATGTATACGTTTCAAAAAATTTTTATAAATTTCTTTAAATAATTAAATTCATAAATTTTTTTTAAATAAATTCGTTCTAATTTTAATTTAAAGAAAAAAATTTTTTTTTTTTTTTGCCTATGAAATTTGTTTATTACCATATCAAACGATTTACACGTGTTTTATTTTTATTTTTTTTTTTTATTTTTATATTCATTCTTAATTTATTATTTTAATTATAAATACTTTACTTTTTTTTTTGTTTCAATTAATTACGCTATAATTAAAAATATAAGAAAAATTTTTAAATATTTTTCTAAATTATAAAGAAAGAAAAATTAGATTTGCTTGTCCATTAGCACGTTTACATAATTTACAATTTTAATATTATGTGTAATAATAATAGCAAATTTAAATTATACTACTGGCTTATATTGCCTGTCAATTAAAAATTATTAATAAAATAAAAAAAGAAAAAAATGAATTTAACATGTTGTACATACGGCTAACTTGTATTTTCTGATCAAGGAAAAAAAAGAAAAAACTATGTATTTAAATTTTTCTCTCGTTTATTTTATTTTTATTTTAATTTAAATAACTGGTATAATTTAATATTTTTAATTTTTTTTTTTTATTCTTTTCAAATCTATAAATTAAATGAAAAATTAAATACTAAATTAAAAAAATTTTTTGATTGATACGTAATTACATTATATACCTATATATGTATATAAAATATGTAATGATATTTAAATTTTAGAACTCGTGCAAATTTATGACCGTTACAATAAAAAAAATTTACACATCATACATGTAAATTTAATATATTATAAAATAAATATTATTCATCTTGAAATTCAAACAGGTAAGTTTATATACTGCATGTATGTATACAATATTTCTGAATTTAAAAAAAAAAAAAAAAAAAACTTTTTTTTGTTACACATGTCATAAAAAAATCAAATGTAGTCCACGCGTGATATTATAACACCTTACATGATATTTCCAATGCGTGTAATATATAACTTAGTACCAACCGTATAAAAAGAGTACAAATATTTATAGACTAAAACATACATATATGTATGTACATAATTATGTTAACTTGTATTGAGCCTAATTTAGAATTTTAATTACATCAAATTTGTAGGAGTTTTTATTTTTGTTTACCGCACACAGCAACCAAACTAAAGATTCTTTTCTCAACATTTTTGAATCTTGATGATTCTTGATATGTTTAGACAAAAAAAAAAAAGCATTAAACTTAGAAGATTCATCTAAGTACTCAGAAAATTGTAAGAAAATCTTATTTCAAAGATTTATTAGTACTGATAAAATGTCTTTCAGATGCCGCCTTCAAGATCATTTATGCCAATTTGCCAAACAACATCTCATCTCTCAATGTATGATTCTTCAAACCGTTTTTTTTTTTTTTGTTTTTTAAACATACTCTTCGTACGAGCATTTTACAATTTTTAATGATATATAACATAATCATTTTACTGTTTTTTTTTTAACCATTTTTTCAAATTACAAATGGTTTGACATTAAATTTTTTTTTTTTAAAAAATGTTTATAGATCCTTTACATATGACTTTTACTACTACTATATGTACCTACTTAGTGTGTACCATGGAGTATACAAGAATGTTATGAATAAATGCGGATGCAGTTTACTATAGAAATTTATTGACATCGTTAATTAAAAGCACAAAAAAAAAAAAAAAATTTGAAAAAAAAATCAGTTGACATTATATGATATTTACAGTTTATATAGTCAATATTTCATAATACTTTTATTTTTGTTTGACGGGTATTGTACACGTGTGTACATAAATTCAAATTACAAGTACTATACATTAGGTAGATATATGTGAATATGATTTCAATTTAAATAAAATGTGTTATTATATTTATCATTTTCCGGATACAGTGTTAAAAGTATAGTTAAAGATTTTTTCATATAGAATGGAATTATTATTATTTATTAGATAATGGTAATCTTATGTATAACGTCGTGTATGCAAATGTATGATACATAATACGTTAACTAAATGATAAAAATAAAAATAAATATACATATGTGAACATACTATATGGCAATTAATGACATTGACAGCATACGAGTACAACAGTACATGGGTAGTATATTATTTTTGATTGCATAATATCACATATAATACATTTTCAAAATAAAATACAAGAAATTCTAATACATAAATAGAAAATAACAAGAATAAAAAAAAAATAGTCAGCTTGTGTATTATGTCATAAAAGTTATGAATTTCAATAAATTATTTGATTATTTATATGTTAGATATTTTTACTTTTAACTCTAGGATACATGAATACAGAGATGAAGAAATATTCTTTTACAATTATGAGATGGGTTTAAAAGATTCATCATTCCGTTGTAAACGTTACGATAACATTGGCCTCTGTAAATCTGAAAACTAATCTAAACCCACTAGAAAATATATGGTTGAAATCGTTGTTCTTATTAAAATTTAAATAATTGTAATATCAAAATTATGATTTAAAACAAAATGAATAATAAATATTTTAAACGTTGTTCTATTAACTCGCTTCCTTGTTTGTTATATGTTCGGTACAAATTTTAAAATTGATTTTAAACAAATTGCTCGATATGCTAGAGACGTGAGATAGCTCGAAACTAGATGAAAATGCAATATTTTATAATTAGAACAGAATTTTTAATACAAAAATTTTACAGTGTGACCGAAAACTATTAAGAGGACTACTTGGAGATGTTCCATATTAACAGAAACCGGGCAAAACAGTAAAAGAACTACGAAGAATGGCTCAAGACAGGTCGAAGTGGACAAGAAATGTGTTGAAACCATATGCTCCTAAAAAAAAGTATGGAACTAAAAATAATATCGTACACCCTAGAGTTAATTGTATGATTTTTCGTAGGAAATTAATTGAAATTTTTAATTATAAAATGTTTCAAAACATCTAGGATTTAATAGATATTTTATTCCTTTATTTTTTTTACTATTAATTTTTACACATAAAATTTTACAGATAAATTTCAATTAATAAAAATTAATGAAATTCAAAAATAAAATGTGTATCTGTAAATTCTTATTATGCTGCATACTGTATTTTTACAAAAGGATATAAAAATTTTAATCATATGAAATAAAATAAGATCGATGAAATATCTTTCAGTAGGTAGTAAATGTAACATAGAATTGCTTCGCTTCATAAATACGTAAACATTTAGGAATGTAGATTTTATATTTATTTATTTATTTTTTTTTTTTTTTTTAAATTTTCAATTCAATTTATATTGTCAATGTTATACGACATATTATTAAAAACAAAAAAAAAACAAATATCAAAAAATTTGCGTAAGAAAAATTTTATTTTTAGATTTTATCACGTGCAATTTTTATTTTATTTTTGAAAAAAAAACAAAAACTGGTTTTAACGTAAAATTTATTTAAATAAAAAAAAAAAGGTTAATGCTCTGTAATATCATATAGTATGTATTTCAGTATTTCATTTTTTATTTTTTATTTTTTAAATGTTTATAGCGAGATGTGAATACAAAACCACATACACAAGTCAAGTATATATACCCGTATATACAGTATATGATGGCATATATAATTCATGATTTTATACTGATTACACATTATCATACATTATACCTACATTAGATATTCTATGTATCTTTAATGAAAAAACCTAAAAATCATAAAAAACAGATTATTACATTTTTGCTCATGATAACTGTCAATAAATTACTTTGATTGAATTGAATATAAGATTTTATTCAAATATATCCTATATACGTGATTGAATCTAACTGTACATATTCACATGATTTGTTTCTTAGAGCTTATATTAACTACCTATATATGGTCAAATTAAATTAGTCTCAAAACACAATTTTCTATTCATGGTAAAAATTACTAAAAGAAAAATTTTTTTTAGATTAGATACTAATTTTAGTATCAAATTTAATTTTAAAAAAAAACAAAAAAAAAAAAAACAATCTTTAATTATGTAAAATGAAAAATTATTAATGTTACACATTATTTTCTCTCAGTCAGATATTTAATCATAACAATGCAGATACGAGACAGGGTACATATAGACAATTGTTAAGTGTAAATTATTAATTTATTTATAAACGTATACCTATATAGTACGTATCTATCTATTATCATTAAGAGTATTGTATCTGTGTACAATCTGAATGGTATGAGTATCTTTTCTTGAAAAAATAATAAACTGCAGTAAAAAGAACATATTTAAAATTTGTATGTTAGAGGTCATCAAGTAATCTCTATAGCATTCATGTCATCAATATAACAGCTATGTATATACCCAATAACCACGAAGATTTTTGTTTTTTCCTCCATTTAAGATTTTTAAATTTCAAAAAAAAAAAAAAAAATGAATTTTTTTTTTCTTATTTTTGCTTTTGTCCAATTCTTCAATACAATTCAATGTTTTAAAAATGAAAAAATAAAAATGATAATAATAAACTGAAGAACAAGTAGAATTTGATTGTCGAAATTTATATAATATTTGTCCATGACATTTTATATAAAATGAAATTACCACAGAAATATTGTTTAGCATGGTATAAAAATGATGATGAGAATTTTCAGTGTTGTATGCATTTTATTAACATGTGAAATTCAAAAAAAAAAAAAAAAAATTAAAAATATTATTGCATATTGAAATTCATTACAAAAAAAAAAAAAAATATTTCACAGTACTGAAAGGAAACAGAACATGTTTATAAAGATCTCTAGCTTCCAGTACATTTATATTTTATTTGAGTTGATAACTTAATTTCCCAATATCTGTTATAATGCATTCACATATACGTTTTATTTTCACGAACATGTGAAATATGCACTTTATGCAAAAAAAATTATCGTATAAATAATATGACAGTGATAAAAATAAAAAATAAAAATAAAGAAAAAAAACTGATATCTGTCGAACACGAACCTTATGTAGGACAAATTTATTTTTTTTTTTTTTAAATAAGAATTTTTCTGTAATTTTTTGAATTTTCAATTTATAAAGTAAAAAAAAAAAAATATTCATGAAAACCCCCCTTTCATATTTCTATTCTTCCTTTATGTATATTTTATGTTTACTAATTGTTTTTCCAAAGACTCTGTAAATACACACATGTACATATGTACGTGTGTATATTTAAAATTTTGTGTTTCGTGACTAACATGATACAATCGTTTACATAATTTGAATATGACATGCAATATTTATGTACCTATATACCTACATATATGATTTTATACAGTTGAATAGCCTGACACAATATAACAAAAATATGTATACAAAATTACATATTACACATACACAATCTTGACTTACTACTGGTATACAAATTCATTTGAAATCTTTGAAAAAACAAAAAAAAAAAAAAAAATCATTTTTCATATTTTTCTTAACTTCTTTATAAATAGATTTCTATATTTCTTTATTAATTTAACATTAGAATTATATATGTATACTAGAAAAGTTGATTTTGCAAATTGGCAAGTTTGTTTTTTTTTTTATTTTTTTTTTCTAATAAATTTTTAAAAATTATTGTAATGATTAAAAGAAGAAAAAAAAAAATTTAGTAATAATTTTAAACACGAATACTATATGCACTCATGTAGCTTTTTTCTATGATAGCAGCTAATATAAATTATGCAATATAATAGAGATGGCAACCTTTTTTTTTTTTTTTTTTAAGTATCAGAACATATATAACTTTAATTTCTTACAAAATCTTTTGAGAACGTTCAGCTTGAACAGAATTTCGAAAATTAATCTGACAATGATAACCAGTATTATTTATTACCCTTGAATAAAATAATTGATTTTTCTGTTCTAAATATAAAGCCATATAGTATCAATCTGATGATTGCAAATGATACAGGTAACAGATATATACATTTAAGCTTGCTAAACTACAATTTCTTATTATGAAATGAAAATCCATCTAAGAAGATTGAATATGTCAGATTTACTTCTAAGCATCATACTACACATCGCGTAGAAAAATTTAAAAAAAAAAAAATTTTTTTTTTAAATTTCCGTTATTACAACAGATCATACAAATAGAGATCAAAGGTAATTCTTCATCATGATGATTTTTTGACTACTGAGTACTGTTGCAATGAAATTGAAAGTGTCTTGAAGAGTTAAACTCATAACAATTAGAGACTGTGCGCTATTTATAGGAACGTTTGCAGAAATATTTTGGACCAGACCAAAATTCATACCAGATTGTAATACCAATAATGACGAAAAATAATTGAAATCTAATTCTTGAAAATTTTTAAATCTGTTACACCTTAGAACTTCCAACCATTTCACATGCATTTTTAAAATACGGTACGTCTTAGTTATATTCTTAAGATGTAAAATATCATATTACAAAAATTAAAGTCTGGTACCTACATACATTGTTATCAGTTAACAACTTTTAATATTTTCTTGAAGATAATGAACTATTGAAGTAGGTACATACTTCTGTGAATTAATTATTTATAAGTACATATGTTGGCTACATATACATACATACCCGTGCATATAAAATCATAAGAACAATTTGAAGGTCATCAAGATCTCATTGTTCACTTTTCTCATTTGTTACTGGATTGTAAAGTAGCAGCATATTTTTGAACTAGCTATGATTATACTTTTTAAAAACGTCTAAGATACAAGAAATACACATAATATCAATATGTATGATATATTTTTAAATCTTCATTTTTCCCAAGCAAAACAAGAAAATAAAAACACAATCTTGTTGGTTGGTTTATAAACAGGAATTTGATTTCGAAATTTAGTTCTCGACCATGACAATTATTGAAATGATAATAAATTTGATATATGTATGTAATATATTTAGATATAAAATTGTATGAAATATTTGCACACGTATGTCTGTATCTGCAAAAAAAAAATAAAAAATAAAATTTTTATGAAAGATTGAGCGATGTGCAAAATATAAAATATAATTAATACTGATAGGTACTTCACGACATGATTGAAAAGATTAAAGTTCGTGTTTTTTATATGATTTTTATTTCTTTGTTTTATTACTCTTCTTTTTTTTTTTTTTTCATTTTTGTTTTTACATTTACAACATCTTGATGAGGAATACATAACAGTGAATAAAGATTTTATTGAAATTAAATAATATTCATCACCATCATCATAGCAGATCATGTATTTCACTTGATCTTTAATTGGATAATCTTTTAAGAAAATTTTCTTTAAAAATTTATTTATAAAAAAAAAAAAAAAAAAATGAGAATATATTGAAAAATTAACAAAAATAATTAACAGCAATAATATATGTATTAATTGTATTAATTAATTTTATTTGAAGGCTTTTAAAAATATTATTTATAATATAATTGATAATTTGTTAAGTAATTATTTTAATCGATTAACTTGTGACTATATAATAAGTGATATTATAATTTAATGTAATTTATTTATTAATTATAACCATTCCTTTTGATTTTTTTAAATTGTGAGAATTTTCGAATAACATTCATACAAATAATATCTAAAATTTTAAATTGTATTTATGGCAATAAATAAATTTCACCAATATTCTATACGAATAATTTCAATTCATCTGATACAATCTAATTTTTTGGCATAGTCATCTGTATTCTTATGGAGCATTAAATTATCGCATTATTTATTATTTCGATTTATTTTGTTCTCTTGTAATTTTACTCATTTAGAAAGTACAGAATATTTGCAATCATAAAATGAAAATAAAAAAGAATTTATTCAAGCTGAATGCAAAAGAATCCGAAGAAGCATCCATTTAAAATACAGTTGACTATACTTAAAAAATACGAATTTTCCTGACATTAAATTTAAATCATTTAAATTTTGCTTTGTCTCAAAGAACCAAAATGAATAGCTAAAATTCACATATATCTTTCAGTATTAAGTATTAATTTTATTTTGTTTATTTAAAATTGAAAGATACAAATCAATTTTTATTAATTAACCAGGAAATAAAATTGCAATATAATAATTTTGCTTACAAAAACAAAAAAAAAAAAAAAAATTTCAATTTAAACAGCAAAATTTTGTAATTATATGCGCATTATACAACAACAAAGAAAAAGAAAAAAAAATAAAATAAAAAAATTGAGGGAATAAATTTATTGTATTTATCGTATTTTTAGTTCATTAATTTTTTTTTTTAATTGACTCTGAAGAATATTGTGAAAATATTAATTAAATTACAAAATTGCGTTTCTTTTTAAATAATTACCAATTTAATTACTTATGAAAATATTTCTCATGCAATTTTTTGATTTTATTTTACCACTAGACGATAAAAGAGATATGTATACATTTTCATATCTTTTATTTTTAATCGTATTTGGTGGGTAGATAGCACGTATTGGCATAACTACCAATTACATATATGGTATTTTGTTATCATTTTTATCATCATTTTATTTGCTTAATTAATTTCTATTTAAAAAAAAAAAAAATTTATGAGGCATGTCCGCTATCATATTGCAATTTTTGAATTCAATGTATGTACATACAAAATGTATGAATGAATAAATGAAGTAATACAAAATTTTCATTTTGTGAAAATGCGGTTTTTCTTTTTAAACTGATACTTGATATGTTGAACTTGTCCTAATGATTACTTGAAAATTTTCTTCTAAATTTGTCTTCAAAAAAAAAAAAAAAAAAATTAAAGAAAGAAAATTGAAATACTTAGCTTTATTATGCGTAAGGATAAATTCAAATTAAGATACGTGTAACCAGGAAGGCCAGAAAGAAGACCAAAATAAACTAATTGGGAAATCTGAGCAATTAGAGTACTACAGTCAGTTATTTTTTCAATCAAGGAAAGGACAAATCTGAAGTCAAATTGATGATCTCTAATCTTCACGATGGACAAAAATACAAAAAAAAAAAGAATATCTTTTGACTGATTGCATTACATAAGTATCAATTCATTGACAAAAAATTAGAATCATATTACTTACAAAGATGACAATAACATAACAACCTAAAATATATAGGAAGAGGATATATGAGTTAATCGGTTATCACTTAATCGATGTATGAAGATTTGAAGACAATCAGGCAATCAGTTAATAGTTTAGCAGTAATAATCTGCAACATTATTTCCTTTCTGTTTCATTTAAAGTAGGTAACATGTACGTGATAAGTACGTATCATTGAATGTCTTACATAAGTTTAAAGAAAATTGTGATTATCGTCATTGATATACTCTAATCTTTTCAACGTTTTTTTTTTTTTCATTTTTTTGTTTTGTTATCTGATAATTATGTCTAAAAGCGATATTTCATATTTTATATATTGTACAATTCGTACGTGCAAAAAAAAGGAAAGACATCATTCAAGTGTATGTCTCATATGTACTATTAAACAATAAAAATTCTGTATTTTTTTTTTGTTTTTTGTTTTTTGAACGTTCAACTTTCACTCGTTTGCTTTCTTTTATACTCCTATATCTTATAACACATATTATTCAATTATTTTATCATACAAAAATATTACATAAGATTACATGATTTTATTTATTTTTTTTTTCATTTTTGTACATTGAATTTTGCACTTTTTTTTATGTTTAAGAAAAAATCAACATTGTACGTTAAATAGGTAAACAAAATTCAGTACAAGAAGCAATGATTAAAACGTAAATAAAAAATTATTATGTGTTATAAAATTTTTTTTATAAATTGGTCACCTTATTGTGTTAAACCAAAAAAAAAAAAAAAAAAAAAAAAAAAAAAAACTGTATAGATGATTCGTGATTATATTAATTCTTTTTATTCATTGACGAGATTAATTTTCATTATTATTTCGTTGAACGTGTTCATTGAAAATAATAAAAATCTTTTTGAAAATTTTAAATAAAGAAAAAAATAACCGTCAATTCATTTTAAAATGCAAAGCATGAAATTAGAGATAAATTGGTGAAAAATGTCTGCCTACAAAATAAGAACTAAATACAAAATGATCAATGAAGAAAAAAAACAAAAAAATGAAAATTACTTTAAATTTCTACATTTTACTATAAAATGTGTTAATTACAATTAAATGATCGTCTTTATTGATCAATTTTTTTTTTTTTTTTAATGCTTACAAAAATACTTCTTATCACATGTTAATATATAGTCATTGGAATTTTTTTGTGAAATAAATAAACGGGCATGTATAATTATCAAATCATACAAAAATTTCATTAAATTTTAACAATATCATCATTATTACTTAAAATTTCAAAAAAAATTCAATAATTCTTAATTACCTCGTGCCATAAATTACTGAAAGCCGAAAAAAAAAAAACCCAATAAAGTTTTCTCATCGATATACGACCCATATATTCGTAGCTTTGTAGATTTAAAGTTATACTACTTTGCAATGATGTCACAATATTTTTATATACATATTACATATACGTTAATTTAAGCTTATACATATGTACCTATGTACATACATATTAGGTATACGAATGCGGATGCAGTTTATTTTGAGAATATTCTCACCCACTAAGAAACAGAAAAAAAAAAATCTATTTTCATTTTTATTTACATGCGATATATTTACCTATACTCTATCTATATACCATACAGACACAATTTAAGTTCATTGTACTACCATTAAGCATGTAAATCACATACATACAAGCAAGCATAATGTTTACAAAAATGAAATTAATCATTTTCCGGATTTATCATTAAAATTTTGTCACATCTATAGAATTTATTGTATGTATGTATATATAAAGGTAAATTATGTAGATATGTTTTTTGAGTCATAATAATAAAGAATGAAAATTTCATTTGTAAAATAATAAATAACATTAATTAATAATTTTAAAAAATAGAATTATATGAATTAAGACTTCATTTATAGGTAGGTACATTACGTACAAATGCCAGAATGAATATTTGGAAAAATTGAAATTTAAATAATTGAAAATTTGATTAATACACAGGGTGTGCTAGAGTGAACGTTACAAAATGGATCCATCGTGTAGTTTTAGATTTTAGCAGAAAATCATTTTAGATCCCTTTAAAATTCACAACTTTTGAGAGATAAGGAATTGAAAATTTTCTAACATGTAAAGTAGATGACATCATATATTGGACAATAAATCTTTTTAATCACTTTATGTATTTTGTTCCTATTTACTGTAAACAAAAGCTAAGGCTTAGTCCTTTTCAACAAGTTATTTTTCATTGAAATCAAATGAGAACGTTCAAAGTTGTTATTACCATTCTCAGTTACAAAATTCTGTTTTTTTTTTTATGGAAAATAATACTTAGTTTTTAGGTCATCTTGTAAAATTTTTATATGTTAAATTTTGTATCAATTATAAAAACGGATGTAATTAATGACCTTCACTCTAGGGCACCCTGTATATTTTTTTAAAATTAAAAACCTCTCATTGAATTTCAATTAAAAATTACATTTCAATATGTCAGTGTAATTGTAAATATAAATTTACATTCATTTTAATGTGATGTGATACAGTGAATTTAATTTTTTATACATAGATGGGTGGAAGCTGATGGAATAATTTTTTAATTTTTTTTTAAATTGTAACGAATATCAAAAGGTTCTAACAATCATATCAGAATCCAACGCAAGAATTTGGTGTAAATCCTAATGGCTTAGTCATTGTGATATAAAGAATATAAGATTTTCAATAGAAGGTTTTTTTTTCAGTAATTAAGACTGTTGAGGGCTTTTTCTCTCATCTTCTCGTTGCCTTCCCTTCTCAACCGACATGTCGAGAATTCTAGTTTTCAAATACCCTTTCAAAATATTAAAACCTATATGTTTATCTTTAAACACTTGTAATGTAATTGTAATAATTGAATTCAGATTAAGATATCAATTTTATTCAGAATAAATGATAGATAAATTTTCTTTTACACCTGTTACTTTTATATTTATATATGTACATTTTAATATTCAAGATATTTTAATACTCCCATTTTATTACGAGTACAACAATGTATTTTTGTGGAATGCGGAAATCATTTAATAATTATCATAATTAAATATGAATTGATGATAAAAATGTTGCAAACTGTCATAAAGTTGTTCAATAAATATTTAAAAAAAAAAAATAATAATAAAAATTTAAATGATAATTTTCCATTTAATTATGCAGTATGATTGCTTCAAGAATTAAAAATCAATTTTCATATGTAATGTTGAACATTTTAAACAGATGTGTTTGAATCCTTTATTCTTGTTTGACGCACGTTATACTAAATTAAAAAAAAAAAAAAAAAAAAAAAACGGTTATTTAGAATTACCTCAAATATACTCCAATGACGTCAGACAGAAAACAATAAATTTTTTCATTGTCACTTTATGTAAGAAAAATCATGTAAATATGTTTTTTAAAAATATTTTAATTATCACATTATTCAAATAATAAATACAATGCCTGTTGATTCAAGGATAAGGATCTACATGACGCATTTTATTTTCATTTCTTTTGTTTTTAATACTCAAACTTAATTAATTTTCTTTGATGTACATAATTACAAAGTGTACATATGTATGTAGAAAGCTGTATGTTTCGAAATGTTAATCGAAAATGAATTTAATTATAAAATAAAAATTTTAACATATCATCCAAGAAATTTAATACAAAAAAAAATTTATGTAAGAAATGATTTTGGTATTTTTCAATTTGATAAGATAATGAAATTCGTCTTTTTTTGAACCGTTTTGTTGTACTTTGTAAAAATATAAATTTAGATTTTAAAAGATTTTCTCACTTCGATTGCTTTAATTCATCACGGAACAAAATATAGCAAATATATATTTTATTTAAAGGACTCAATGAATCAGGACTATCATTTTATAGTTAATTTTTTTTAGCATAGTCATGTGTGCTCTTATGAGGTATAAAACTGTTACGTCATTATGTTGTCCTATGGCTTACTACTAGTCTTCTACAGACATCTTAAATCTAGCCTCCAACACACCGCCTCACTCCTCAATGAATTGTACGTCATTCATATTTATGATTTATGGGCTTATGGCTCTAGCTGTATATTTACAAAATACCAAAAAGTATCAATCAAAAAATAAAAGTAACAGATAAATTTATTTGAATTGAATGAAAAATAATGCGAAGAAGCATATCCATTTTAAAAACAGACGAGTATGCTTTAAAAATTAAAATAAATAAATTTTTTTTG
Organism: Anthrax anthrax; assembly: GCA_963971155.1. Classification (NCBI taxonomy): domain Eukaryota; kingdom Metazoa; phylum Arthropoda; class Insecta; order Diptera; family Bombyliidae; genus Anthrax; species Anthrax anthrax. The sequence goes on along the minus strand of OZ020120.1, from coordinate 28,455,560 downwards.
AAACAAAGTTTGGCCGCGGAGATTACAGTCAACCGGAATTAGGAACATTTACCCTAAACATTCGAAATTTGATTTGATCAATAAAACTGACTTGAAAACAAAATACCATTCATTTATTTTACAGTCAACGCCAATGATTTGGAATTGAAATGGGCAAAATAGCCACTAAAAAAATCAATTTGAAAATTTTTAATAATTTTAAATTTTTTGAATTATTCAAATAAAAAAAAGACGGTTACTGAATGCAAAGAGCATATATATAGAGTTTCCACTTGTCTGTATGTTTGCAAAAAATGTCTTCGAAATGTCTTCGAAATATCTTCGAAACACATTTAATACAATTGTATATATGTGCATTTATGTGTTCGAAATTTTGACAGTTTTATTACTTGGAAACTCTATTTGAATATATACTTTTTGCTGAATGTTTAGTTTCCAATATTTTTCTACTTATGCTCATGGATGCTCATGGTGGCACATTTCATTTCCAATGAAAATCTTAGAAAAGAAGAAGATCATGGAAGTAGATGACAACCAACCGAAGACAATGGAATGAAATGACAAGTAAATTGTTGTTGGAAATTTAATGACATTTAAACAACACTATGCAACATTCAACACACACAAATGAAAAGTGACGAAAGGCTATGAAAATTGAAGTTTATTTATTACGTCTATTATTGTCTTGATATTTCAATGGCTTTATTATCTTGAATAACTCTTAACGCTGTTTAATTTTCGTTTTAGGCTTGAAATAATCATGATTTATTGTTAAAATTTGAAATGAATAATTTGAAATCAGAAAATAAGTGTATTTCAAGTTCAAGTAACAACAATAAATATACAACATAACCAAAAATTCAGCGAAAATTTTTGTAATGAAAACTGAAATCCTAAAATAAATTGAAATAGGATAATAACATAGTTTTTGATTAGAAAACAAAAGTCTAGGTATTAAAAATAATCAATTTACTCTTTAGCGGGCAAATAAATATTAAATAATCTCAGTAATTCGTTTAGTAAATAACAAATTCAAACAATTGTGAAACTTTTTTTTTTTGTAAAAATCTATGAACAATCTTCTAGCAAACATGATAACATCATCAATTGTAAGTCAAAGAAACATTTAATTTTTCTTTTTGTTGTAAATAAGAACTCCGTTATTAATTATATTTTTTAATTATTTTGAAAGATTCATAATGCAGCATTGAACAACAGAATTAGCGGACAAAATTCAAACTTAAATAATCTAGAAATTGAAAATGGTAAAATAATATTTTTAACCAAAATGAATTATAAATGTTTTAGTTTTCATAATATAAATTTTTGTTTTTACAGCAGACTCAGCAAATCAAATTCCTAAAATTCGTGAAATACCACAATATTTTATTGTTGAAACAAAATTTATTGAAAGATCAAAAATAAATAGCGAATTACAAAGAACATCTTGTCAAATTTTAGCAAAAAATAAAAATATTGTTGAAGATCAAGATGTTGTAGTTGTATCAGATGATGAAAATCCAATAAATTCTAAACAACAACATACACCAATAATAAATTCCGTAACTATAGAAAAGAAATCAAAAAAACAAAAATCAACAGTACCAGATAAACCACAAATGTTTATTACTCATTCAAATGATGTATGCGTAATTGAAAATGTATCAAGTTTAATGAATAATCAAACATCAACAATTCAAAAAAATATATCAAGTTTAACGAATAATCAAACATCAACAATTCAAAAAAATATATCAACTGTAACGCAATCAACAATTCGATCGCAGGTTCAGCAAAATAATAAAAATTTACCAACTACAAATATTATAAATTCCGATGCTGCTTCCTTGTCAAAGAATTTGAATACACCAGTGCCTGTTGCGATAACGAAAATTTCAAATGTACCTATGTCAATGTCCCTGACACAAACACAACAGCAAACTAATGAAAATTCTCAAATAATAACAAGTGACCAAACTGTCGATATTGCTTCGTTATCGAAGAATTTAGTGCAGACACAATCACAGACAGTTAGTGTACCAGTGCCCGTGGCATTATTGAAAAATATGAATGCACCCACATCACCATTACCAGTTACTGAAGTTTTATCCACGAACACAACAATATCCAAAGATTCAGACGTGTCTACATCAAAACTACCGCAGAATACGCAAGTTAAACGTATTACATTCGATGATGCAGCCTCCTTGTCAAAATCATTACAAAAACCAACTTCAGTTTCAAGTAAAAACAAAGTTTTAAATAAAAATAATTTAATATCACCACCAATGCAGCGAATTGGTTCATCGAATGTTGCCCCCGCCGTTGTTAATTCATCATCAAAAAATTTAGATAAAAGTAAACCATTAAATTCAGTTCCAAAAACGTCAGCATCAAATCAATTAAAAACGCTACAAAAAAGCAAAACCAGTTTATTTTTTAACAGATTAGCAAATGTAAAGGCCAAAAATTTACCGAATTTCTCAATGAGTTTTGTAGGAGATAATAATAAAAATAAAGGATATAATCAATCTTGTTATATAATTAAAACAGCAGATGAATATGAAAATGATTTTAAATCTGCTACAGTTTTCATTGAGGAAAAATATAAAAATTGTGGTGTTCAGACTGCAACTGAAAAAGTTCATGTAGGAATTTCAACTGCACCTCCATTACCAACACGATCACGTTCTATTCAGAATAATCCAATTACAACGGATAAATCAATTCAATGTGAATTAATAAAACCAGATTATAGTTATTTAAACTTTTTAAGTAGCGATGATAGTAAAATAACAATTAAGGGTAATAATGCGGCAATAAATTTATATTCGAATGGAAAATGTGAATGTTTAAAATGTGGTGAAATTTGTAAAAATTTAATTTCTATGAATAAACATTTCAAAATTCATAGAGAGAAATCAATTTTATGTTATACATGTGGACAAACATTTGCTAATGAATTTAAATTAAGAGAGCATGAAAATTTAGAACAAGGTATTATTGCATCCACTAATAAATCATCAATAAAAAGTAGAAAATGTGATAATAAAGAACAGCAACATAAAATATCAAAATTTATATTCTGTCCGTATCCTTTATGTGGTCATGTAAATCGATCACAATTAGAAATGTATGATCACATGAATCATCATTCTGGAGAGAAACTTCATAGATGTTCATGTGGTAAAAGTTTTACCACATACGAAAAATATAAAATTCATCGAAATGTTAAAAAATGCCATCAAGAATTTTATAGATTTCCATATAAATTCATGAAAAATGAAAAATTTTATAATAAATTAATTTGTAAACTATATACATTACGTAATAGATCAGCTATCTTTAAGAGTCGAATAAGCCGAAAGTATAAAAATCTTTGCAGATATTGTTATAAAATATGTAAAAGTTCATTTGAATTATTAAATCATGTACGAAAAATGCATTTAGAAAATTTTCGATGTTTATTATGTGATAAGAGGCTTTGCATTAAATCCTATAATGCTCATATGATTGAACATAGAAAATCATATTTTTTAACTGATTTACCTAATATAGATAATGACGATGTGAGAGTAATATATGAAACGTTGATGACAACAGAAGAAGATATAACGGTAGAAGAATTCGATTGGAATATGAATACTGATACGTATGATATCCAAATGACTGAAAATAATCATGAAAAAAATGAAGAGCTTCTCATACCCATTATTTCTAATTCACAATCATCCTCGTCTTTGAAATCTAGAATCAAAATGAAACGTGTTTATGTAAAATTAAAAGATTGTATGAAAAAACGAAGAAAATTTATGATAAAACCAAATGTATACTCAGCGAAAAGGTATATTGAGAGAATTTTGAAAAAAGGCAGTACAAAAATGCGACAGAAAATAATTTCGTCATCTGAGGAAGAGCAGGAAAAACCGAGATCTTACAATAGAAATAGAACAGCATCACGTGGAAGACGTAAAAGAAGAAAAATACGACAAAGATCAACATCATTTATAATTTCTGATGTTTTTAACGATGAACATTTGATTATAGAACCAGAAATTGGTGCATACGAAATAAAAGGAAGAAAAACATGTGAGAAAGTCACTAGTGAAGGCACTAACTCTGCAGAAGAACGTCAAACATATGAATCAAATTTAATTGCCTCGGTTATGAATGACCATGCATATGAGAAACCTGTTCAAAATGAGTCTATTAATGAAAATCAAAAACAAGCAATAGAACCACCAGATATAGCAAAAAACATTAAACGTGAAGTGGCAAATCAAGCTTACTATACTGAAAATCGAATTTATGAAAGTGTAAGAATTAAATCTGAAAAGCAACAGTTTGTTAAATCTGTGGAAAGTGGAACTGATCACACAGAAAATGTAAATGAATTTAAAAATAAAGACATGGAATTTGCACAGAAAAGAACTACGATGGAGCCGATAATAAGTGCGCAGGAAGAAAATGAAAGTGATTGCAGAGAAAATGAGTTTACAAGTAATAAAGAAATTTTGTGTGATTATACTCGAAATGAATCTGAAAATAAAGACATAGAATGTGCAGAGGAACAACGAGCAACGAAATCGGTTACAAGTACACAAGAAGGAATTAAAATTGATCACGCAGAAAATAAATCTACACTGAACTATGGAATCCGATGTGACGAAACTCAAAATGAACCCGCAAATAAAGACATGGAATCTTCAGAGGAACAAGTTAAGACGAAACTGATAATGAGTGCGCAAGAAGAAAATGAAAGTGATTGCAGAGAAAATGAGTCTACAATGAATAAAATAATTTTATGTAATGTTAGTCAAAATGAATTTAAAAATAACGTGAAATCAGTAGAGGAACAAATCACAAAGTCGACGGTGAATGCACGAGAAGGAATGGAAATTGATCACACAGAACACGAGTCTACAATGGATGAAGAAATTCGTTTTGATGAAACTCAAAATGAATCTGAAAATAAAGACACAAAACCTACAGAAGAAGAACAAATCATGGAGCTGATAATGACAGCACGAGAAGGAATGGAAATTTATTACACAGAGAATGAACATGATACTGATGAAAAAATTTTGTGTGATGATGCTCAAAATGAATCTGAAAATAAAGATACAGAATACACAGACGAACAACGAACGATGAAACTGGTTAAGAATGAAGAAGAAGAAATTGAAAAGGATGAAGAAGTTCAATGTGATGAAACTTACAATAAATCTGAAAACAAAGAAATGGAATCTGTAGAGGAACAAAAAGTATTAGATTTAGAAATAATTACAGCAGACGAACAAGCAATAGAACCAAAAATGATTACAAATGTAGGCAATGATAAAATTCAAGATGAATTTAGAAATAATGAAAATATTGAATTAGAAAAAAATACAAACAAGGAGAGCGAATCTGCAGAGCAAGAGTTAATGGAAACAGAAATAATATATCTTTAGTGGATGGAGAGATAGCAATATCAAATAAAACTGAAAATGACTCCAGGTATACAGAAATAAACGAACTAAAGGAAATTTTTCACGCAATCGATGACCAAACGTAATACAAATCAAAGCAAATATGTGCAGCAATAAATAATGGTAAACAAAAGTGATATTAAAAACCATAATAAAAGGTAGATTATTAAGACGAATTAAAACCATTTAAAAGTCCGCTTCGTTTTTTTTTTTTTTCCTAAAATGTTGAGGAAAAAACTGCATTTCTTGCTGATAATATATGTTAGTACGTTATGCAACTTTATTTTTCGTTATTAGGTTATATATGTATACATATAAGATTTTTCTAAAGCAAAAAAGAAAACATAAAATATTAAATTGCAAAAGAATTCCGCTATATATAAACAACTTAAAATTTAAGAAAAAAAAAATATAATGATTTCTTCTGATTTTTTTTTTCGTTTTCTATTAACTGAAAAAAGAAAAAAAAATAATAAAACTGAAAGTTTATATGTATATCTGAATAATAATAAACAATAAGATTGATAAAATATTAAAATTTAAAATACACTATGTAACAACAACAGCTCTTTTAAATTTTTTTTTCTCAATTAATTTCCATTGAAATTCATTCCGGTTGAAAATAATAGTGTTTTCTTGTTTTTCTTCTTTTTCTTTTTATCTGCTACGGTAATACTTTGTCCATTACCGCCACATTCTAATTTTGTGTTTTGTAATGCATCAGCAATAACATCACCCAAATTTTGACGATTATCAAAACAAAAATCTTCTACACCCTTACATTCAGAAAAACGTTCAACATTTCGTTGAGTTGCCCAAGAAGATGAACCATTATTAGATGATGGCATTGTATTAGATGATGTTGCTAAATCCGATGATAATCCACCCAATGAAGGCCAAATATCATTTTTTGATGTTGATGAAAGCACGTTCGCAAATGATGTGTAATTGAATTTTGTTGCTCTTTGTGGTGCCGTCAATATTGGAGGGGATGCTAAACTTAAATCACAAGAACTAAATGAACTAGATGGAGGAAATGATTCATAGCCGCACTAAAAATGATTAAAAAAGAATATTTGTAAATTTATTTAATAATATATTTCCTAATTTTTCTTACTGTTGGAAATTGTTCTGGTGATTTGATATCGATATTAGCTGAATGACTTATGAATTTACCCATTTGACGTTCATTTATCTCATTAATATGTTTTTCACGTTTCCATTCTTCTCTAGCACGACGCATGCGCATTTTTTTGCGTGCAGCAATATCATCTATAAATAAAAATTTAAATTAAAAATTTAAATTGAAAAAAAAAAAAAAACTTTAAATTTTGTAGTTGAACATTTAAAACTTACCTTTAAACATATTTAAAACTTTCTCAGAAATTACTGGTGGTTCTAATTTAACTTCGACAATTTCAAATTGACATGTCAACGGTAGATGTCCTAAACATGTAAATTTTCTTCGTAAATCTTCATCCATTGATTGGATTTCTTTTTGTAAAATCACCGCTTCAATTGTTAGCGGCCCATTATCCAATGATCCATACATAGCCTGAAGCATTTTAACATTTAACGGATGTAAAAATATATTTTGTCCATCGACAGATTGATAGAAGTAATATTTCGCATTTTCTTTTGTTTTGTTGCCATCGAATACAGCTATGTTATCATCAATAGCTTCTTCACCACCACCACTGCCACATTCGTTTGCTTTTTCTTCTATTAAATCCTCAGTTTTCTTTACATCATCATTTTCGACTGTTTTATTATTTTCTGAGTCATTCAACTTTTTTCCATCATCAACTTCACTTAATATCCCACTCAATTTACATCTTCTTTCTTCTAACAAATCCAGTGCCTGTTGAATAAAAATAAATTCCGGACAATTCTCATCTAATCCTAACAATAGTTCAGCTTTTTCTCGTTCGACAATTGATAAAATTTCATGTGGACGAGCCAATAGAAATTTAGCAAAACGTTTTTTATCAACTTCAGCTGAAATATATGGTGTTTTCATATCAGATTCCTTATTCTCGTATTTTTCAACAAACATAGAGCCCTTTTCTCGTTGCATCAATTGTAATTTAATACTTTTACCAACCGTAAAATTTTCTAACTGTACGATAACAATACTTTTTAAGTCATTTATTTGTATGGCATCATAGCAGATTGGACATTTACGCCATGTCCTATCAGATAATGCCAAATAATGTAAAATACAAGGCCAGCAATATACATGTCCGCATCTAGTTAATTTTGCGGCAACTGGTGGATACAAACAAATCGGACATTGTGGTTCTTCTGTTGTTTGAATATTAATCTGTTCAATGTAAGACCAATCAATCAAAGTATCTGGACAAGAATCGCTGATGTACGATTTAGCGTCACAATTAATTACAAATTGAAAACTAAAAAAAAGAAATTTTTTTTACTGTCTTGAAATTCCCTTTTTAAAATCTCTTCAAAATAATCTTACTTTGCTTGTAAAAATTGTTCTTTATTATAACGATGTTTTTTCATCGCATTGTATCTGTTACCCATGCGATTTGATGACAATTTATGTCCATTTGAATTTTCACTTTCACGTGAACCATAATGAAAATTAAGCAAATGATTCAAATTTTGCTTTTTACTTCCTTGCGCATAAATTGAATTCAATTCAATTTCAAAATTTTCCAATTGACCATCATCATCAGATGCATCTACATCATCATCTTCAGCTAATCGGGTGCTGCTGGTAGTAGTAGTATCATCAGCAACAGTAGTATTGAATTGAATATTTGTTTTATTATTGTTGTTACTATTGAGCCCAAGTCCATTTCTTGGTTTTGGCCTTTTATCAACATTTGATCTAGCTTTAACTGGTATAGATTTTGTATTACGTTGTGGATCACCTTTTGAATTTGATAAATTTAAATTTTCACGACGACGTGCATTACGTGGCCACAATTGTTTATTAGTATCTACATCATAAAAATAAAATCAAATTAAAATGAAAACAATGTTCAAATCTATTTTTGTAATTTCACAATTGCATTTATGACGTTGCAACTTGCAACGAAAAAAAAGCCTGATTACATTTGATCAATATAGTGTGATTTCATCATGAATGCTTGTGGATTAGTAAATACATATGTACTTTTATATAATTTTTTACATACCTGGAGCTTTACTACGACTCTCAGATGTCAAAGCTTTGCTGAAACTCTGACGTGAATGTGAATTTTTCTTGTCCATTATTTTTATTAATTGAATTAATTGCAAAATTTATTATATACAAATTGATATCTTTTATTAATAGTAAATTTGGTAATGAATAATTTAAATGGAATTTTTCTCCAAACGGAGTTAAAGCATTTTCTTTTACTTTGATTAGAGACATTTTTTAATTGGCCATGATTATTACTCACACACAAAGATAAATATATGATTCTTTATATATGTATATATATTTTTTTTGTTGAAAATTTTTTAAGATTTGCAAAAAAATGCGTAGAAATCGAAGAAATCACTGTTATTTTTTTTAGTCTAATGAATTTTAGCGAATATCGCTAAAATTTTTAGATATTTTATTGGTAAAGAAAAAAAATAAATAAAATTTTGTTGAAAAACTGAAAAAATTCTATCCAAAGAAAATTTTTTACAAAAAAAAAATTTTTTCCCTATCGAACTACACACACTCACACCGTCTTGAAGTCGAAGATAGAAATGAAAAATTAAAATCGAAAAGATGTGATAAAATTAAAAATATTGGACTAAAGTGTAATACTAAATCTAGTACAAATTAAAATGTTCAAAAGAAATTTGTCAAAATCGAAAAATTGTACATGTCATGTCGTAATTTTGAGTAATTTTTATGATTTTATATTGAAATTGACGTTGGAACGCTATGCGTTGTGTGGTTGGTTGTGTGTATCACGGTGTGTACAATATTTGATTTAAAAAATTATAGTAGATGATATTTTGAATTTTGTTATAGTAGATAGTAGAGTTAAGAGTAGCTGTTGGTAGCTCTCATTTCATTTGTGTTTGTGTCCAAAACTCCAAAAGTTCAAATTTCAAAGTGTACACAACTTGCAAATAACATTTGTTTTTATTTTGTTTTTATTAATTCGTAATTTTAGTTTTAGAATTTTGATAAAAATAAAAATGAATTTTAAACATGGAAAAGCACGTCAACCAGAAATAATAAAATCTGTACAAAAGGATGCAATTAATTGTCAAAATTTAACTGAAGATTTATCAGATATTTTGAAATTTGTAGCTGGACCCAGAATATGGATACGCTATAATAATTTGTGTAAACTTTTATCTGAAATCAGTTATCATGGATTTTTATCATTAAATCGTTTACAAACTCTTGGAGAAGAATATACGGGTATAATTCAAATTGATGAGAATTATATTTCTTTACCAAATAAAATTGTAAGTAATTTTCATTGATTCATTAATCTCAAATTTTTTATTACTTTTTCTTTTATATTTTTAAATTTCTTTCAGATTCAATTATCAGCAATTATTTTAGAATTTGGTGGTGAAATGCTTTATTTAAAAATTTTAGATAAAATTGAAAAAGAATTAAATAATAATAATGAATTAAGACCAGAAGCAAAACAATTATTATTAAACACCGTTATCATAATGAGATTTTTAATTCCATATATAAAAGGATTTCATAAAGCATTATTTTATTTGAATGCAAATAAATATCAAATTTCTAAAAGATTACTTGGAATTAATTATATTTTAATAAGGAAATGGCTTAATTCAAATCAACCATTGTATGGTTATAAAATTCTTGGTGTAATTACATTTCTTCAATTATCATTAAATTTATTATTAAATGTTAAAAAATTAAAAAGGGATTTATTACAAAATACTTCTAACAAAATAACAATTAAAAAATCAATAAATAATGAATCTGTAAATCCTATTGAGAATACTTGTCAACTTTGTTTAGATATACGAAAAAATACTAGTCTTACACCTTGTGGTCATTTATTTTGTTGGAAATGTATTATTGATTGGTTAGACGAAAGAACTGAATGTCCTGTATGCCGTGAACCAATGAAAAAATCAAATGTAATTCAATTAATGAATTATCAATGATGAAAAAGAACAATGAAAAATCTTAAAATTACATTCAGAATTGAATTGAAACTATTGCATTATTATAGAACACTTTAAAATAAGAAGAGAAAAAAAATTTAAATATATATATACAACGTATTTTATTGTGTTATCAATTATCATCATACATAATATAAAGTTTTCCATAGTTACAATACAATTATTGTAGGGAATTATGTGTTCGTGGTGGAATTCATGATAGATTTTATAACTAGTTCTTAAGTATTTAACTTTTTTTTTTTTTATACATAATTAAAATGTAAATTTTATAGTTCAAATTAGTTTTTGTAAAACTATAAATAATAATGTGTGTAATGCATAATAAATCTATGACTATATATGTATGTATGTAAAATATGTATCCATCATTTTTAAACTACTGATAGAAAAATTGTCCTGTTGAAAATTTTCTGTTTATTTTTATGCTTAATTGCTAATTGTGCTTCAGTTGGATTTGAAAATGCAACTCGAGCATCACCAGTTGGTGTACCATCATCATTATATCGACGTATAACATTATGTGGCTGTACATTAAATCTACGAAAGAATTCCAAAATATCTTCGATACCAGCTTTATATGGGACATTTTCTAAACTAACAACACATCCAGGTTTACCAAATTGATTTACAGATGCATCACTAATTGCACCTGCAATTCTAGTTCGATTATTGAAATTATAGTTTCCACTCCCGCCGCTACCACTACCAACATTATTACCATTGGAATCTTTTCTGTTATTATTTTCATTACGATTATTCGAATCAGAATTATTTAATCCTTTATTATCATTCGAATTAAATCTACCCCGATTGCTATACGATGAATTATTTGAATTTTCATTTACATCTGAAAATCTTGATGGTTTTTGTCGATTACTATTCTCTTTTTTTATTGATGAATTTGAATCATCATTATTATTTCTATTTCCTATCAATCCATTATTTTTAAAATCATATGTTGATTTTTGTGAATTCGAACTTAAATTATTAGAATTATTCACATTTTGATTTTCTGATTTATTCCATTGCTGTAAAAAATCCTCACCTAATTTATCAGCAACAAAATTTGTGGAAACTAATTCAACTTTTATGCGTCGATTATTACACATTGCATTATGATTATCTAAACTTCTCTCAGCATCTTGATGATTAGAAAATTCGACAATCACTTCACCATTCTGTTGGCCTCTGTTATTTTTTAAAAATTCAATATGAGAAGGAGTTAAACTAATTTTTCCAAAAAAATGTAAAATGTCCAATTTGGAAGCCTTATATTCACAATTTTTCAAATGAACGTATTTAGAATTTCCAACATTTTCGAAACGATTATTTCGACTTGTATTATCCCATCCTCTGTTTCGTTGCCTTGGATCACTAGGAATTATTGGACTCAGACTCAATAAACTAGGGATTTTAAGTGTTTCATTAAAATTTTCTTGAGATCCCTGTATAACTTCATTGTTTTCTTTATGTATTTCTTCTTGTTCATTTTTTGGAAATTCATTAGATTCCTTTTGTTCTTTGATATTTTCCAAATAATCGTCAACTTTACATTCTTCTTTAATAACATTCTCGGCTTGTTCAATCTCTATATTTGGATTATCATCTTCAAGTTTATTTTCATCACTGTCTGCAATTTCCATATCTTGAGAATTGTTAGCGTCTTTGTCTTCTATTTCATCTGGTGGTTCTTCTTGATCTTCTTCTTCTTCATCATCAACCATATTATGTTCTCCCTTAGCTTTATCAAATTCCTCATCTGAACAAGGCGAGACGAAAATTTGTTTATGTCCAATTGCATGCTTTAATTTATCTGAAAGAGCTTTTTTTGCATCTTCTGCTCGATGAAATTTAACATATGCGATATATTGTTTTTTGCCAGACGGTTGTCGGGTCAAAATAATATCTATAACAGTATACAACGAAAACATTTTCATAACGTCCTGTTCGGTTGCAAATGCTGGAATGTCTTCTAAAAGAAGTGTTGAAAATTCAGCGTCCTCTTTTGGCCTTTTATCATTTCTATCTGATTCTCGTGATTTACCATCATCTTGATTATCTTGATGTCGATTCCATTTGATCGGTTTAAATGAATCAACAGCTTCATCAAATTCCTTCTCTGAAACACCTTCAATTGTAACATTTCTATTTTTTAACATTGCATTATTTCGCAGAATGGCTTTATGTTTACTATCTTCACGAACGAATCGAATGTAAGCTGTTCCAATTCGATATCCATTCTTATCATTTATCATTTTTATACCATTATTCGCAATATAAAGACATGAGAAAAATCTACGAATATCACTATAGGTGGTGCCAGGGCACATGTTACTAATTTTTACACAATTCCCCGTAGATTTACGATCTCTATCTTGAAAACGTGATTCAAATTTATAATTATTGCGTGAATTTTCTGTGGATGATGAATAAATATTTCTTTGAGAGTTTTTATAATCATTATTTTGTTCAAATTTATTATCAGATGTTGTGTTCTTATTTGAAAAAATACCGGAAAAATTTGTAATTCGATTCAATGGCTTCTCATTAACAGATAATAATTTCTGATCTGTATAGGAATTTTGAAATGCTTTCGTGTTAGTCGTTTCTGTTGTTTTTATATTCGTTGAACTACCAGCGTTTAACATGCCATAATTAAATGATGAATTTAAACTCGTACCAAGCAAACTCTGTAATACTGCTGTTGACTGTAATTGATTTTGTAATATTTGATTCGTGTTTTGTTGTGTTAGCTGTTGTGTTAATTGCGGTTGAGACTGCTGTAATTGTTGCAATGGAGGAAGAGAACTCGAACAAAATGATTGAAAACTGCTTAGTATTGACGAATTTTGTTGCTGTTGTTGTTGTTGTTGTGGTGGTGGTTGCTGCTGCTGCTGTGGTTGTATTTGACATGCACCAAAATTTTGTCCATAATTTGTAGCAAAAACCGGGGTTTGAAGTGATAACGATGGAGTGATCGATGCCCACGGATTAGGTTTAGGAGCGGATTCGGTTTTAGCAGATTCAACAGGTTTTGTAGGTTTCATTGATTCATTTTTATTCTCTTTTCCAGCATTAAATTTCTTATCATTTGTATCACGATTAAAATCACGTCCACGACTCCTTTCATATGAACGTGAACGAGATCGAGATCGTGATGATCGTGAATGAGAACGTTCTCTGGTATTTTTGTTATCTTGTCGATCGCGATCTCTACTACGATCTCTAGAACGTCTTCTACGATTTCTTCTATCAGGGCTACGTGTTCGACTGCGATAGCCACGACGACGATTACTACCCCTATCACGTTCTCTAGATCTAGAACGTCGACGATCTCTTGATCTAGATCTTGATCGTGAACGCGAATTGCGCCCATATCGATCTTTATCTCTTGACTTAATGTAATCACGTTCCCGATCGCGATCATTAGATTTCATATGATCTCGACTATCTCGAGAATCCATTGAATTATCACTATGAGACTGAACAATTGATTGATAAGATTGTGTCGAATTTTCATTGAAAGTGACCTTTTGTTGTGACAAAATACTATGTAAAGATGTTGAAGTAATTACCGGTGGCTGTGGAGTAGGCAAGGGTTTTGGACTTTGTTGTTGTACTATCTGAGGTTGTTTAGATGCAATCTGCATCATAGCTAATGATTGTTGTCGTGCTTGTTCAATTACTTTTTGCATTTCTGCACGAGACGATAATAATAATCGTACTTGTACTTCATTAATTTTTCCACGATCTAACATCATTGCCTGCCTAGCATCTTCGTCCGTGCTGTGAAATATTTGATTTGATTTTCAGAATAAGGGAGGGTGTAAAATCTATATTTTTAAAAATATTATATTTGTTTCTTACGTTCAATTAACTTTGAAAAATGTTAAAATTTTTCTGTTTCACATATATTATGAAATCTATTTATAGAAAAACTTGAAAGGAAAATAGCCTGAGATAATTTTATCTTAGTACGTTAAGAATTAGGATCGTGATATTTTTTTAAATTTAAAATTGAATTAAAACCCATGTAATTTGCTGAGTTTCAAATAAATATTTTAAAATCATTTCAAAATGTAAAAATTCACCAAAATCCTTTAAAAATAAAATCATTTTATAAAGATTTATTAATTCATATTTTATTTATTACAGAATAACTGTTACTTTACTTACAGGAAGAATATGTACTTCAATTTAAAATCACACGTAATTTTTATCCTAAAATTCTGAAATAATTTCTTTTTTGTGTCATAAAATGATAAATTGAGATTATAGTTAAGTCATCTATTTAAACCTTTTGTGTCTTCTATAAGAAATGAAAAACAAGGTGGGATGACGTAGTACGAAAAATTTATATGATAAATGCGTTAATATTGCACTGTATTGTATGCAAAACAAAAACAAATCAATATTATCATTGATCATTTCTTTGTAATAACAACCAGTTTTTTTTTATAAATTTTTTCAAAATTATGTATTTCATAAAGAAAACGTTTGAAAACATGAGGACACATTGCAAAAGTGCATCATCATCATCATAAAATTTTGCTCCATTTTGAACAAAATATGCGCACAAAAATGAGTTAAGTAAATTAAAAATGATTAAAAAAAAAAGTTAACAGATTTTTACCTTTCTCTTTGTTTTACACTTCCATTATTTATTTTTATTAATTTTATACGGACTCCACCATTTTTAATGGAAAAAAAAAAATACAACGAAGAGAAGAAAGGGAAAAAAGTTCAAATTTACGTAAAATAGAAAAGAAATGAATCAAAACAAAATATACATGAGACCTGAATTTATCAGACATAAATTTACTTTATATTGTATATATAGACATATTGCAAGAAATTGCCCATTCATACTTAGACTAGTATCAAATATCTAATTATTAACAGTAACAGTAACCGTATTTGATCTTAAGGCATTTTAGAAAATTTCGTAGAATAAATTTAAGATTGCTAAGTACCGTCATCTAATACAAGTCTTTCACATGACTGTTTACATTGAACAAGAAAGCCAGTATGAAGCTAAAATCGAATCAAAATCCATAGAATTTATTTAGTATCAGGCTAGTATTTGTAAAATTTACTTAAATTTTATAATTTTCATTTATTTTTATTTATTTCGAATGATTGTTGCAATTTAAAAGAAAATAGTAATTAAAAAGAAAAAATAAAATAAAATTACGAATAATTAATTAATTATATGCATTTAAGATCTTATGGAGAATACATTATTGTATGTATATTGATATCTCATGTTTGTAAAACTTTCAAGGATTATGATAACATTTGTCATGGAATACTGTAATTAGAAAGGTTTTAACTGCATACATATAATTAGCGGACAGAATATAGATATTTGTCGACAACCGTAGATTCGAATAGCATTTACACTAAGTATGACACATAAATACTTACTCTTGATGTCCTTCGGCTTCGGCTTTACATATTCATTTAAGATTTCAGATTTCATAAGTATGTGAACATAAAAATCTACATTTCTATTTTCATTGCTTTTGTTCAATGATATCAAATAATAAGTGTTTTTGTTTTTTTTTTTTTTTTTTTTGAACGAAAGAAACAGATTCCTTAAAACTATTTATGTATGTAAATACTTAAAAAGAAAGGATAAATTATAATTTTTAATACCTGAAAGCAATAAAGGCATCTCCCATTTCTCCACCAACAATATGAACTCCACCATCTGGTATTGATAATCCACGAAAAAATGCACGAATATCCAATGCGTTTGCAGACCATGGTAAATTTTGTAGTCGTATTATAACACTCATTTTTTTTTTTTTTTCAAATTTTTATTATCTACTTCTCTTTATTTAATCAATTTTTATTTATTTATTTTTTTTTTCTCAAAATAATATAATTATATTACACGGACTGAATGAGATATCTTATTACCTTTTTGATCAATTATAATTTTTTTTTTTTTTTAAATTTTTAAATATCCATTAAAAGGTAAAAGGGATTAAACATTAAATGAAGTTCTCCTGTAAACAGAATGATATTTAAAAAAAAAAAATATATACAAAATTTAAATAAAAATTAATTAAAATTTTAATAATTTTATTTTTATTTTATTTTTATTTTTTTTTAATTAAAAAATATATATCATATTTTTATCGCACTTATCATATTTTATTTTTCACAAATTCTACTATGTATGTTAAATCTTAAATCTAGCTCCTTACAATAAATTTCAAAAAAAAATATATTTTTATTATTTTTTTTTTTTAAGTCTTACTTCTAAATAAGAAAAAAAAAATATAGACTTTTATTTTCATTATCAAATGTACATTGAAAATTGTATGATGCAATAATAATACAAAAGTAACATACAAGAAAACTTTTTGCAAAAAAAAAAAAAAACGTTAAATGATCGTCAGTCTAAACACTTGCTACAGATGATCATTTAACGTTTTCATAAGTGAGTCATTGTCAGTATATATTGATCACAGTGTTTATGGATATGTTCAAAAATGTATCAAAAACATATTTGATGCTATATTCAACTTAAAATCATAATACGCTAAGTATCGCATCATATAGGCAGTATTTGCATTTTTGAACTCATCCTATATTGTATATTTTACGTTACGTTATTTTAGTTTATATAAAAAATAAATATCTGGAGATTAAAGATCAACTTAAAACAAGATATTCTGCCAATATGTAGAGCCATCAAAGAATGATAATTAGAAATTTAAATAAAAATTAGGGAAAAAAGAAATTTTTTATCCACAAGAATTCGTTATTTTTAAAATCATTCATTTTTCAAAATCAATTCATAGGAATGGTAGTCATTTTCAAAATAATCAAACAGTTACGTACAAAAAAGAAAATATTTTTATATTTTTTTTTTCTATTAATTATATGAGTATTATATAACTTTCAATCTTATTTTAAATTTCGTATAGATACAAGGTACAAGCCAAAAAATTGCTGCAGAAAAAAATTCAAATCGGAAATTGAGTTATAATTCATATTTACAAGTAACTTAAGAGAAAAAAAAAATGATATACAAATCCATTCTACTTCCACATAAATACTACTTTTCCATCCACATTCAAACGAATCGCATAAAATAATCTCAAATGAAATAATAATAAACCTTTCGAACTCAAAAGTGATATTGGAAATTTTTTTTTTATTTTTCTTTTAAAGGTCTAGCATATATTTTAAGGAAAATATGTATAAGATCCTCAAAAACTTGAATATAAAAGTTGTATGTAATTTGAATTAACGATGAGCCTAATGGACTAATAGATAACGCAGACATTATAAGATTGGTTATCTTCAAAAACGCAGCACTGCCTGTTTGATGCAATCTTCAGCTTAAAATCATAATACGCTGAGTATAGCATCAAATAGGCAGTGATGCATTTTCGAAGATAGCCATTTATTAAATCCTTAAGACTAGGATGGACGGTGTATAATATATGTGTTGTTGAAGAATCAACATCTCAAAAATACAAATTAATGGTTGAATAAAGGTGTCTTCTGTACCATAAAATTAAGTTGGTGACTAGAAAGTAAGCGCTTGTAATAAAAATAGATGAAGGCTTCTTGTGAAGGCCAAAATGTGGTTGTAGAACCAAAAACTAAAAAAAGAAATGTGTATTTTAAATTTTCAAAGATTTTCTATTTTAGCAGCTATAAATCTTCAAAAGTAGAAATCATCGTTTATGTTTATTACCCTTTTTTAGAATCAAAAATTTAAATCTTAAAAGTAATTGTTAAAAAGACTTTAAACATTAAGGCCTGTATTCATAGAACGGTAGCCGATTAATATTATAGTAAGCCTATTCATAGTATTCGATTAATTTTGGAATAGTAAAGTTGCTACCAGTAAAAAGTAGTAGTCAAAAGTACATATAGTGCATAATGCATTTATTTGATTTTTTTTTTTTTTTAGCGAAGGTTTCCAACAATCAAATTTTGATCTTCAAAATAGAAAAGTATATATGCTTCGTCTGCATTAAGTAAAAACCTTCGTTCGTGCATATTATTAATGTAGCTCATTACGAAATATTCAATTGATATCTTATGAGCCGTAATAACTTGTTTGTTTCATTATAAATAAAATGATCGTTTTAAAAGCAATTGAAAATACGCCGAGAAAAAAAAAAATGTCCAAGAAGTACAGCATTGCTTATAATAACATTAAAATTGTAAATAAACGTTTAAAAATCAAAAAAAAAAAAATTTTGCAAGAGATACATAAATTAAGTATCGAGTTTTTTTTTTTTTTTGTTTTTTAAATTTTTGTTTTTCCTTTTTTAATCATTTTCCGTGTATTTAAATTATGCATATTTATTCAATTAAAATAATTTTTATTTTTAAGTTGAATTTTCTCGAACTATTAAGATAAAAGAAAAAATCATGTATACCCACGACTATGTAGCTATCGATTTAAAATCATTAAAAATAAAAAGTTTCCAACATTATTAATGAATTTTCATTTAATTAAAATATCTTGTTTAAATAATCATTTATATAGATACTGTAACTGTAAGTGCATTCATAAATAATACAATAATCAAAGAGATTTCCCCAAAACACTGTAAGGATTTCCTTTTATAGATTTTCATCTTTTTTTTTTTTTTTTTCTTTTTTCGAAAAACTGCTTGTTTGATCTCACCTATAGTATTCATTGTTTCTCGCCATGTAACAAATGTAAAAAAAAAAAAAAAAATTTTAGATATTGAAGTTTACAAGCGAAAAAATAAAAGGAAGATAAGAAATGCAACGTTTTTTTTTTTTTTTTTTTACAAAGATACAAGATAAAGCAATTCTTTTAATGAATTCCTTATATATGCGTGCAATGAAACTTTTAACATTTAAATTATTTATGAACAAACAGTGTAATAATAATTTATTTCCTTTTTCCTGCTTTCAATAGGATCAGTCATATAACGTTGTATGTACATACGATAGCATATATATAATGTAATGTAACATGTACTATTCAAGGTCGAGTCCATAAACTTTAAAATCAATTAGATTTTCATTTATTTTTCAATAAGAAAACCTTTTTTATCTTTGTCAATCATTATATTTATATTGATTTGAATCAACCTGTTTATATTTATTTATTTTCTTTGGTTTTTTTTTTTTTGTTTTTATACTAAATTGTATATTATATGTATACCAGTTTCTTTTACATTTAAATATCTTTTTATGGTATATAAATGGTATTTTAACATCTTTTGATAATATCCAATATTTATACAATTGAATAATGTAAATAGTAGGGTATAAAATTGGTAGGTTTATTATAAAAAGACATCAACATTTTCTCAACATCTTTAGTCATTTGTATTATATACCTATGTAGATAGTTAAAATAGAAAAACAATTTATTTATTACTAAATGCAAAGTAAATCTTTTGTTTTCTTATAAAATATAAAAAATAAAATAAAAATAAATACCAGTAGTAATTAAAGTACAGAAAAATGTGGATTTTTATTGTAAGTCCAAATTTAAAAAAAATATATATTAATAATTTATTTAAGAAGGTAAAAGCGTGTAACCTTATTAAGTTTAAAAAAAAAAAAAAAAAAGATAAAATGTGAACTAAAACTTTTAGGTTTAACTGTGTACTTTCTAACTTTAAAGTGAAATAAATATTAGATAATTGTAATTTTATTCCTTTTATTTTTCAGTTATTAATGTATTTATTAAGTAATGTATGTGGTAATCCCCATCATAATAATACACAATTAAAGCATATAAAACGTGGTGCTAGCGAAATTACTAGTTTTAGCTATGCATCAACTGATATTGGATCAAAGGATGGTACACATATTAAAACTGTAACATTAGTTAAAAATTATGGTAAAGATGTACCAAAAGCCGAAAATATAAATCCAAAAGATTTTAAAGATATTGCTGAAATTGTTAAATTATTTTCTCATAAAACACATGATCATCATCATCATCATCATGATGATGATAATGGTGGTGGTGGTGGTGCCGAGGATGAAAAGAAAATAGATAATGAAAATAAAGATTCAAATTCTGGTTCAACTGATGAAACTAAAAATGAAATGGAAAATGAAAATAATAATAATAATAATGATGAGAAAAAAGAAGAAACTAATGATGATAAACAACAAATGAATGAAGAGCCTGTTATGGAACAGGAAGATGTTGAAGTTATTGATACTAATAATAATAATAATAATAATAATAATAATGAAGAGAATCAAGGATTAATTAAAACTAAAAAACTTCAATTAACTAAATTAAATAATCCAAATAATTCTGGTATTATACCATCATATTTACTTCCACTTTCTAATGGTAAATTAGTATTTTATGAGCCAACATCATCAAAAAGATCCATTAATAATAATCAACATAATAAACAAAAAGATAATATTATCCAAAAGAAGCACACAAATATATTATACTTACCTGAAAATTTGCCTATTACATTAAATCAAAATAAATTTAATTTACCACAGAATCAACAATATAAATCAACAATGAATGTAACAAAATTATCATTATCTGATATAACAACAGAAAGAATTTTACCAAATAAAAGGAAAAAATTACAATATTTAACTGATGAAATTGATGTACCATCAACTACATCACATCAGAAAGCATTTTATGTTGCTCCAGAAATTTATAATCACTTTCGTAATTTTCAATCAAATGAAAATACATTAGGACGTTTATCATTATCATCAAATAGCACAAAATTACGTCTCACTAATTATCCATTTTAAAATCATTTTTATTAATAATTATTAATTATTGTTGTTATTTAAAATAAATGTTGTTATAAAATAAATATTTAAAAATTTTATTAATTAATGAGAATTTAATTTTCAATAATAATTACATATAAAAATATTGAGAATATATAATAAATAAACTAAGATATACAAATAAAAAGGATCAAAAGGACCATCATTTACTTAGTAAAAAAAAAAATAAATAAATAAAATAAAATAATAATACAAAAAAAAAAATAAATTTGGGCATTACATAAATGTGATTTCATGTAATGGAAGAAAGATCTCATAACATTGAATAACCCAAATAGAAAATAAAATCAACATATTTTTTTTTTTTTTGTTTTTGAGTTTAAAGAAAATAAAACATGATTAAAATTTTTTAGTTTATTTATAAATAAATGTTCAAGATAACGATTGTTGTTTTTTTCTTCTCTTTTTTAAAATTTCAAATAAGAACAAGTAATGAACGAGAGAAATGATACCTTAATTTTCTTAGATATTAACCAGCACAATCTAATATCTGGGAAAAGCTAGGTATTAACTTGAATCACTGTAAATGAGATAGGTTTACTTTACTCCAATTCAATTTCATTTCAAGTTATTGTGATGGGACAAAAAAACCTTTGTTTTGATATTCAATGAGATTTCTCTCTTTGCACACATGAATTTCAGTTTTGTTAAAGGCAATTGCTAACTTAGTATTAACAAAAACGTTACATGAAGTTGACAAAATTTAGTAGCATAAATAGAATACAATTTAAATTTAAGATACTTTCTTTAATCTGCATTTACACAGACATCAGGAATTATTCGTGCGTACAGAGACGATTAACCAATTAGCAACGCTTTAGAGTCTCATATATGTATTTGTATTTATTTTCTTAGCGTGATACCTGTTACTTATTACACAATGACCTTGTTATGCCTAGAATCTCATCCATCTCGTTTATTAAATTTTATAAAAATCCATCAAATACGTTAGAAGTTAAGGAGCGCTTTTTCTATGTATAGGTATAATAAAAAAAAAAAAAAAAACGTTCTGAAGGTTTAACATTATATTATTTAAAAAAAGAATCAGAGGGATGGGATCGACGGAATTTTTTCAGGACATCTCAAGGAATAACACGATAAAATTCGTACACATTTTAAAACAGAAAACCTTAGAATGCTGGAAACTCCAAAACGTTTTTAATTAGTTAATCGTTGACTGTAACTAAAAGAAAATTCAAAATAAATAAATTCAGGATATATTTAATGATTTGTTTTTTCAAATTTATCATGTCTAAACCATGACGCAGGATTGCAGTCTTACCCTTCTTATATTTCTTACAAATAGTAGTTCATAATTGAACAGTTTTTTTATGTCTTTTTTTTTTAAATATGCTTCATCATATCATTAATTATCTAATTTTTTAAATTCATAATGTTTACTGAATTCATACTGAATGCATGATGTAAAATACATTCGAGATAAAACAAAATTTTTGATAAATCTCTGTAACTTACATTATAAATTTTATAAACTTATACAAAAATTATAAAATACGAGAAATTTATATAAGCCAAAAATTCTTTTTATAAACCATCTGCTTCGCTAAATCAAAACATAATTTATCTATTTTTAAAAATTTGTGATCAAAAAGAAAACAATTTATCTTTACCTTTCTGCTCTACGGGCATACTCTTCTAGATATAGTATACAACTTCAACTTATTACATAAAATAGTTATATTTTAAAACAACAAGACTATCTTTGAAAATAAATCGTTATTTTGTTGATACAATTAAGTTGTAGTTAACTTAACTTCATTGCTAGCCTTCATAGAAGAAATTCATAATTTTGTAATGCTTTTAAAATAAGTTTTTTTTTGGATAACAAAGGACATATCTTTGTAATGTGAAAATTTTGGGTTTGTTTCATTTACAAAATGAGCGACTTAAAAAAATTAAATAAATAAATAATAAAAATAACAGCAGTAATAATAGTAGTCTTTTTTTTTTAATTTTTGTAAAAATACTATCAAGACTGATTTAAATTTGTGACATTTGAAGATTTAAAAAGCTTTCACTTTTTCAAAAAACGACAAAGAGGATACTTCTAAAAAAATTGTTCACCCAATGGATAGATCAGAAATTAAAATGAAATGGTTAAAATATCAAGGTACATGGTAGTATGACTCAAATGTATTCCAAGCAAAAAAAAAGTGTATATTTGTATCATAATGAATTTAGTCAATAGTTAATGTGTTCATAATGCGATACTTGAATCAATCTACTCCATCGTAATTTAGAAAAAGAAATACGTAAAATTAGAATAAATTGTTGAAAAAACTCACTACAACTCCATTTTTTTTTTTTTCAAATGCAGGTATTTCTGAAGATCTGATAGTTTTCTCTTTTTTTTGATAATTGAGACAGACGTCTGATATTTGATTTTCTATGATTTGGTTGAAAATGTCAGTTTTACAAGACATCAGTTAAATTTTTTTTTTAATTGAAAATTGAGCTATAGTTCCAGTGATGTTCCCTGCATAGTCTTTACACAAAATAAATTTTTAAATTCCAAGTAGTGCATTAAAGCCTTAATAATGTGATGTGAGATGCCTATCATATTGTGTTTAAAAAAATTACGACGATGAACTACAGCTATGAACTACCGAGTATTTTAAAGATTGTCTCAACACACGTACCCATATATGTATTTATATTAAAAATCGAATTATAATTTTTTATAACTGCTGGCCAATATTTTTTGTAATCAGTAGCTTGTGAAAGTATTGTAGTTCGTCGTCGTATTGTGTTTATAAGAGAAATCACGTATAGGAATGTAGAATTGTCGGACACAAAATCTCATATACAAATGCATACATTGTATGTTCCTTCTGTGTAAAATATACAATTTAATAAATGGAAAGTGAATATGATATAGTATTTTATTGATTGTAATGCTAAAGTATTCAACCCATATGAATTGTAAAAATTGTAATTTTAAACTTTGTGTTCAAGGGAATTCAACTATATTTTAATTTTTTTTTTTTTTTTATTTGTTTACATTCTTTATTTAAATTAATTATTTACTTTTAATTTATCTCTAAAAAAAAAAAAAAATAAAATTTTTTTAAGCGATACATGTACATAAATGTGTAAAAATCACATGTCTAAAATAAAATAACGCAAATTTTTATTATGTAACAAAAAAAATTCCATTTTTTCGTACCAACACTATTAAGAAACAAAATTTAAAATTATCAGTATTCTCACTTGAATCACAATCTTTCACACTTTTATTCTAAATTATTAAAACGAATTTTAATTTTTTTTTTAACCATTTCAAAAATGATTTTCTATTTCTATGGGATTTTTATTAATTGAAAAATTTAAGACATTACTACTTTGCCTTTCAAAAAAAAAAAAAATTTTTTTTTTCATGAACAAAATTTTTTTTACACTGTAATCGCCATATTAACTTACCGCGACTTAAATTTTTGTTTTTTATATTCCTCTTATTTTATTTTACCATCACTTTCTTCTGTTTTTTGTTTTTAGTTTTTAACATATCATATAAATAATAATAATTCCTTCCTAATAATTAATAATGAGTATTTTAACAATAATTGTGATTTTTACAAAAAAAAAAAATTATTGGACCGATATTTAAAAGAAAATAAAATGAAATTGAAATGTGGTTTTGTCAAACTGTCCAAGTCAAACAAATTAAATAAAAAATGGCGATTTACATTTGAAAAAATATTTGATCAGTGCTGCCACTTATCACTTAACTTAACCCTTCAGTTCCAATTGTGTATGACGATTAACGACGACCAAACCATGTAAAGTTGACGACTGACTATATACGTTATGTATGCGAGAAAATTAAAATTAAATCAGAATAATTTTCCTTTATAAAAGTGTCATAATTTTGTGTTGTGCGTTTTATTGTTTTTATTTTAGAAGAATGATTAAGTAGAATCCCTATTTTAATTTTTTCATTTTCAGATTTCCTAAAATTTCTTTAAAAAAATTAAAATTGAAGAAGCTCGATGTATGGGTGCCACACCAATTAACACAAAAAAACATGATGGATCGAATTTCCATTTACGAAGTCTTGACCAAACGAAATTAAATTGAGCCATTTCTTAAACAGATAGTGACGGGATGAGAAAGGGTTCACATACAAAAACATTGTTCAAAAAAGATCGTGTTCAAAGAATAATGAAGCAGCTCAAAAGTCAAACGCTTGCCAAATCAGGACTAACAGTCAGAAAGGTTCTCCTGTGCATTTGTCCAGACCTGGCACCAAGCGATTATCACTTTTTTCTTGCATTGCAAAATTTCCTTAGAGATATTGGCATCAAGAGAAACTTGTGAAAATCAATTAATAGATTTTTTTGCCAATAGGAGCTAAGGCTTCTATGAGAGAGGCATAATGCTTCCTTTAAAATAGCAACAAGTTGTAGAACAACACAGTGTATATTTGACCTAAATTGGACAACCGGAAACATGGTTAATAAAGTTTAGAATTACAGATAAAAATAATGGATTTCTTTTTCCCCAAGCTAATATTTTTCATTACACAAAAAAAATTAATAAGTTACATTTACTATGAATTTATTTCTTTATTCCTTTTTATGATACAATCAAAAAACCAATGTCCTTTCATAATTCTATTGGTCATCATTTAAACGAATGACTTTACAAATTCTTTCAATTAAAAATAATTTTACAAAAACAAAAAAAAATTATTTTTCAATTTAAAATCATAAATATGTAAGTAATGTAAATTAGGTCATATTGTATTGTTGTGTATATGTAGTATTTATGTGTATTAATTAAAATAAAAATTTAAAATAAAAAAAAAAATTTATATTATTGTGTATTGGATATTTAAGCAGTTTTAGCTCTAATTGCAGCACGTTTACTAGTAACTGCTTGAAAACCAGATTTAATACTAGCAACTGAACATCTTGATCCACATGATTCACATTGAAGGAAAAATAATCTAGTATCTTTTTGTAATATTGTTTCCGGTGAACGGCATGTATGACATGTTACATATTCTTTAATATATCTACGTAATACATTCTCAATTTGTTTTGGTTGAAAACGTCCCTTTATAATTAATTGTTGATTACCATCCATTGAACCGCTTGTACCCAATTCAGCTAATAAAAAATCCAATAAATGTTTTGGTTGCCTATGTAATGTTTTACATATTTCTGTAAAATTAGCAAATGATGTTTTCTTTGTTCCAACACGTAATACTTGAGGTGGTCTCATTACAAATTTTGGTTTACGTCCAGCAGCCATATCTGGATTTTTATCAAGTATTATTTCAAATACACGTTTCAATAATTCATCATATGTGTAATCACGATCAGATCCAGCCCATGTTGACGATTGTTCATCAACTGTAATAATTAAAAAAAAAAAAAAAAAGTAAAATTAAAATTATTGAGTTATTTCATTTCGAAAAGGAGAAACGATTTTCAATAGGAAAAATGCAATTCTATAGTCTGAAATAAGGTTTCATCATACCAAATTCACATGTACTTGTATCCAAATCGGTAAGACATGTAAAAATCAAATAATTCTTTTAAAATCTACGACTAGTAATTCATGACACAAAAGTAACTTTTTTAAATGATGACAAATTTTCTATTCAGTTTTGAAAGTATTTCTAAAACACTTACTGTTCTCTTTATCTTCGGTTTTTTCATCTTCCGTTTTTTCAGACACCATCTCTTCTAAATCCTTCTTTTTCTTCTTCTTCTTTTTAGTTTTTAAAAAGTCCATATCCAAATTAAAATCTTCCTCAGCATTACCATCTTCACCGGTACCTTCAGCTGGTGTTGTTTCTTCAATTTTTGTTTCAACTGTTGGTAATGCATTATCAAGATCATCTAAATTGAATTTCTTTTTCTTTTTCTTCTTTTTTGATAAATTATCTAAATCAAGAATATCATCTAATTCATTTTGAATTTGGTCTTCACCACCACCATCTTCTTTAGATGCTGATTTTGTAGTATCATCTAAACCCAATTCAGCATCCAAATCAAAAGTGGTTTTTTTCTTCTTTTTCTTTTTTTCTAAATTAAAATCCAAGGCCTACAAGAAAAAATATTTTAAAAAGTTTAATTATATTAAAAAAAAATTTTTTTCTTCCATTTCCATAACCTATTTTTGATTGAATTAAAAAAATGTGTGATTACATTTTAGGAAAATTTTTGAATTAAAAAATGTTAGAATACTTACTAATTCATCTTCAGCCATTTCAATGATGTTCTTTTTGTTGATTTCCTCTAATATTCAAATTTAATGGAAAAATTTTAATTTATTTTCTTAAATAAAATTTATACCACAAAAATTATTGCATCAGAAATTTGAGAAATTTCTTTCAAATCCAACACAATGACACGAACACAAATAAATTTCGTTCGATGACAAACAAACTGGACACAAGATTGACAATATAAAATGTCAATCAGACAAAATATCGACCCTAAGAATCCATTTACAGGGCTATCGTTTTTTACTGTTTTTTTGATGTTTAATAATACTGCAATACTATCGTCTCGATGAAAATACAATTGCTTTTTAAAATTATGTACATACGTGCAAATTAATCTGTATTTTTATTTTCGAATATGTAACAGAACAAATAAAATTATTAATAAACTTTAAATTCAAATTTTTAATATCGCTCTCATGCGCCGCCAAAAAAAAAAAAATAAAGCCACTGTACAATACGACCCGTCTTCCCTTACATTCAAAATGCAACTGAACTCAGAACTGAGTTGAATAATCATTTTATTCATTTTCAACCATCATCTATGCTACTGACTACTGAGTAGTGAGTACTGACTAGACTACACTACTACACTGCTATTTCTTTATATACCAGATCAAACCAGTATATATGAAATATGAAAGTAAACAAAACCAGTTCACTTCTCACATAGCAATACACAGTCTAGTAATCTAGTGCCAGTGTCTAGTCAGTAATCAGTTGTCTATTGGACTTGATCTCTTGTGAAACAAGAGTATTAAGAGAAAAAAACATGATGTTAAGCACGGTGCATAATGTAGTCAAGCAGTTTGATTCTTGAAAATGTGTCCTTATACTCCCGCATCCGAATTTTGTACTTATTTAAGAATTCTGGTGTCTTGGTTTTAAAGTTTTAGTTTTTACTTTTATTTCTTTTTTTTGCTACAGTGTAAATCAAAATAAGTTGAAAATGGTAGCACTGTTTAATTTATGTGTTTATGAGTCATGTCAAAAAATAATTGTCATATTTTGTTTGTGTTTTTTGAGTTATATTTGTAATTGTATACACATTTCCATAAATGCCTTACAATTTGCATGGCATTTAATGTTTTTTTTTTATTCGAGTTGGTTTTGCAATTGATTGAGAATTTGGGTCTTGTGAAAGATTTTGGGCGTAGGGTGGTGGAAGAATTAGTTTACGTTTCACATAATATTTTATTGTCATAAATTTTTCTTTAAGTGCCTGCTACTTTACTTTCTAATTTATTCTTAAAATTCAGGTTTCTCAGGTAATATCAAGAAATAAAAAGTGTAAAATTATACAAGAATGGCAGTTAATTTACGTACATTATACGCGTTCGCCAGAGAAATGTATCCAAAAAGGACCAATATAGAATATTCCTATGGTACAGCAGGATTTCGAGGAAAGTAAGTATTTTTGGGTTAATTAAAATTTTATGTTTAGAAATTTTTTTCTTTTTAAATGTTTCGACAATGACACGTAATTAAATTGTAAGATAAGTGGTCATAAAATTTACAATTTCCCATTAAGTAATTAATATCGATTTGACCTTGTCTTTTGAATATACATGCATATCATACAAATGAAACGTATATTATATCTTATACAAGTGTTACACATATGTACAATTTATCTACTGTAAAAAGATAACAACTTATGTGCTTCTTGAATTTTTCATATTTTAGTATTTTTTGTACTTAATAGGGCCGAAGGTATGGATTTTGTTATGTATCGTATGGGTATATTAGCAACATTACGATCACGTGTTAAAAATGGTCAAGTAATTGGTGTCATGATAACTGCATCACATAATCCAGAACCAGATAATGGGGTGAAATTAGTTGATCCAAAAGGTGAAATGTTAGAATCAAAATGGGAAGAATTAGCTAACGATTTAGTACGTTGTACTGATTTGGAGCTAGAAAGTGAAGTAGCAAAAATAATTGAACGACAAGAAATTAATATTGGTCAATCATCTAATGTTTATGTTGGAATGGATAATAGATATCATAGTCCGAGATTATTAAAAGCCGTAGCAGATGGTGTTATTGCACTTAAGGGCAACGTTAAAGAGTTCGGTCTTGTAACCACACCAATGATACATTATTTCGTTGTGTCTGCTAATACAAAACATGCTTACGGAACACCGACAGAAGAGGGATATTACAAAAAATTAATAACATCATTCGAACAATTAAGAGGTGATAAGTTGGAAAATGGAAATTATAAAAATCACATTGTATTCGATGGTGCTAACGGAGTTGGTGCAAGAAAAATGGTGCAATTTTTAAGAAGAATGAATAATTCTTTGAATATGATGATCTTTAATTGTGGAGAAGGAAAAATTAATGAAGAATGTGGAGCTGATTTTGTTAAAGTTCAACAACAGCTACCAATCAGAATGCCAATTGTAGAACCAAATACGAGGTGTGTATCAATTGATGGGGATGCTGATCGAATTGTGTATTTCTTCACAGATGACAATGGAATATTTCGTTTATTAGATGGTGATAGAATCGCCACATTAATTGCTGGATACCTGATGGAGTCGATTAAAGAATGTGATCTCGATTTGAAATTGGGATTAGTACAAACAGCGTATGCTAATGGAGCTTCAACAGATTACATAAAGAACGAATTGAAGGTATCAGTTGCTTGCGTTCCGACTGGGGTTAAGCATTTGCATCATAAGGCAATGGAATATGATATAGGAGTTTATTTTGAAGCAAATGGACATGGAACGGTTTTATTCAGTGAAAATACAAAAAAACTTCTAAATGACACTGTAAACAATTCGGAAAACAATCAAAAGATTGCATCAGCTAAAAAGATGTTAACTTTGATTGACTTGATTAATGAAACTGTTGGTGATGCTATATCAGATATGTTCTTAGTTGAAACGATTTTACATTCTAAAGGATGGGATGTACAAGAATGGTTTGATACATACACTGATTTACCAAATCGTCAAATAAAAATCAAAGTTAAAGATCGTAATGTGATTACAACAACTGATGCTGAACGAATTTGTGTTACACCAGAAGGTTTACAAAATGAGATTAATACGATTGTTGCAAATTATAAAAAAGGTAGAGCATTTGTACGTCCATCTGGGACAGAAGACATTGTTCGAGTTTATGCCGAAGCTGCTTCACAAGATGTTAGTTAAAAATTTTTAAATTTTTTAAAAATTGTATTTGTTTATAATTAAAATTGATCGTTTTTGCATTTTAGGATGCCGATAATTTGGCTTATGAAGTTGGTATAGCAGTTTATACCATGGCTGGTGGACAGGGACCTGAGCCTACACTTCCAAAAAAGATTATTAATTCTCATATGTAAAAAAGAAACACATTTTAATAGTTAAAGTAGTATTAATGAGCAATTTGTAAAATGTAGATATTTTCATATTATTTGTCATGATGAAAGAAAAGCTTTTACTAATGAATTATGTAAGGTGGTCCAGAAGTCCTGAAGCCTTAAAGTGATTCTCGGATCTTGAGAGCAAAGCATTTTTAAGAAGAGCTTTATAGTTTTGAAAAAAAAAAAGGAAATTCTAATTATACATACTTTGAAAGTTAACATTTTATAAAATATTTATTTTATTATTAATTTATATATATTTTTTTCATTGTTTATTTGCTCAATAATTTTTTTACTTTTTGGTTGTTATACTCGTATTTGTGTATACTATATATATTTTTTTTTTACTTTCATTTTTAAATGAATTTTAAGTTATTAAAATATATTATAAAAGAACGAAATTTTAAAAAAAGTATGTGACAAGTAATCTGAAATTATCTATTCAAAAATTTTATAATCAAAATTATGTAATGCAATATTGTTGAAAAGAGAAAAAAAGAAATAAATATATATATATGTATAAGAATATTGTGAACAGTTAAGTAAATTATAATTTATATAAAAAAAAGAAAAGAAAAAATTTATATATCGCTTGTTAAAATTTATGTTACATTTGGAATTTTTAACATTCCAAATATACTGCCAATTCTGCCAATCACTTTTATCTAATGTATATATAAATTTCGATTTTAAAATTGTATTCAGGAAAAAAAAGAAAACCCACATGTATTCTATGTAATTTCAACAAAATAAAGTCATTATTCTAGTACGAAAAAAATTTTTGTTTATGATTATTTTAAGACTTGGTTTGTAAACCGTAAATTCCTCGAATAGTTTTTTTAAATTTAAAGTTTTCTACTTACCTAATGTGATATTCAGTTTAAGGTCTTAATACGCTGAGAATCGCATTAAATAGGTAATGAGATTTCGAACCTATCTAATTTTGTTTCTTGGACGTGTGTTTATTATCTCCCTTAATTTCTCTCTTTGAGTCAAAATACGCATGAAATAAAGCAACACGTATTATTTTAAAAACTGTGATATAAATTTATTTTTTAAAAACATGTTTGTCTTATATTTAATCAATCTTACTTGATACGTGAAAAATTTTATAATATGCAATAATATTCGATTTTTTAACAATTGTAAAAAAAAAAATTGGACGGATTATTGTTACGCAATCACTCTCTTTTTTTGTCTTCGGTGAAACATTTTTTGTTTTATTATTACGTTTCTTTGTACTTAGATTAAAAGAAAATTAAAAATTATACTAAAAATAGTAAAATACTTGATATTATTGATATGTAAAGGAATGTTGTTAGAATTTCAATTCTATTTGAATTTGAATAACAATCTGTTATACGTCTTGCTCTCATAAAATCACCACCAAGATATAAATCATAACGTCTTTTTTCTATTGGTATTATTTTTAATTGTCTTGTCGCATCTTGAAATATCAAATCATAATATGGTGGTGGAGATGAGAACATGCTGAAACTGAATTCCAATAAAAAAATATATGAAATAATTGTTCAATATAAAAATATTGTTGAAATTTAAAATTTTACCTAAAAGCATCAACATCTTTTCTGCCATACAATTGCTGTGCATAAGTTAACAAATTAATGTATGCATTAATTTGAGTATTATTATTATCCCATCCACCTCTAGTGACAATGGCATTTGCCTTTACTTTACCAAGATTACATCGTTCATAATCATAAAGTTTTGATCGAGTACCTTGAATAAACGAAAATTAAAAATTTTGGAAAAGTGTTTTTTGGAAAAGAGTTTTTACCATCTGGACATAACAGTTCAAAATCATCCATTAACATATCTCTTGACCACCATTCCCTTCTTTTTCCACCCGTATTTTCATTGACTGTTGTGTGTTTAACAAACGCTACATGTCCTCCACCTTCGACAAGACATCGGAATGCTCCAGTGTGTCCATAATAATCTTCAGAAGCGTCTCTTCGGCAATATCTAAAACTAGTTCCATGACATAAATCGCACATATTATCATAAGGCACACCAATATTGTATTCTGAGCTGATTGCACCAGGAACACACGATTTTGTAAAGTATTCAGCAGCTGCTCTCATACTATCACAACCATAAGGACGTATCCATCCATTCGAAATCAAGTAGGCCAAAGGGTATGTCCATCCAGCAGCTGTATTAATTCCACTATGGCACGTATATTTCCCCTTAAGGTATGTTATTTCAGTATCAGGATCGGCTTCTTTTGCTACTGCAACTACGTAATACTCTGGTTCACCTAAATTATACACTTCTGACATAATTGGAATTAAATCATATTGAAGACCAGCAGTGTAAACATCACCAGCATCAAAAACTGCAATATCAGCTACACCAGAACTGATAGCTTGCATGCAATTTATATGAGAATGAGATTTATGACAGAGTAATTCAGGTTTTAGAAGATGGGCTTTTAATGCCGTCTAAAACAAATAAATCAAATTTTAGGAAAATATTTATAAAATTTGTGCAAATCTCGTTACCCTCATTTTTACGCATTTTTCCATTTCAGCATCAGATGTTACGCATAATATCATTCTACCAACCGGGCATTCTCGAATACCATGAATGTAATCATAAGCATTTTTTAGGTAAACTTTAAATGAGTGTTCTTCTTCTGCAATTTCATATAACGATCGCGTAGAATCCTAAATATAAAAATAGAAAAATTAAAACCATTTTAATATTAATAATTGAGCAAAGAACATTATAATAATAACCTGGAATAATAGGTTCAATTTTCCGTGTTGCTTTGAATCAAACAATTCAAATTTTTCATACGGTTGTGTACCGTTGTAATCGTTATAGACATCCGATTTTTCTGTTGTACTAAATTCATTGTCATATTGTCTCCCAAATCGATCATTTCTATTATCTGCTCTATTTCTTTGATAGTTATCTTGACCATCGTTATATTTGTAATAATCATCGGTATTTGTGTTATACCGATCGTTTGGATTGTACCGATCATTTGGATTGTATCGATCATTTGGATTATACCGGTCATTAGGGTTGTATCGGTCATTAGAATTATATCGATCATTTGGATTGTAGCGATCCTTATGGTGATCAGTATTTGTAAAATTTCCTTGATTTTTATGTGAATACAAATGAACAGCTTCTCGCAAAAATCTTTGATATCGTTTTCTTTCGTCAAAAGTTCTCGCCGACGATGTTACAATCGCATCTGATGGTATTAAACCCCAGTTACATTGCCGGTATTCATTTAATGGTTTTCGGCTACCATCCTTACAAAGTAATTGATAATTATCAATTGTTGTGTTGTCTGAAATAATAAAGAAAAAATGTTTCCATTCTATTTTGAGCATAAAATGATACAAATTCGATACAAACCATATCCTGCTTCGATTATCTCAAATACTGTATTATGTTTTAGGAAAGCGATATCCCCTTGCTCTTTAAGACACCGGAATGCACCATGATATCCATAATATGGATCAAATGATGTACATCTGTCTTCAGGAACTTTTCCGATACATAAGGCACAAAGTCTAAAGAAAATTTAATGGGTTTTTATAACACTTAGAAAATTTATTTTTGTACACATTCAGATAATTTTACCTGTCTGAATTATCACCGATTGGATTGTATTTATCAATTAATGAATAAACTCCACATGAGTTATTGAAAAAATTTGTAGCTGTTTTAACTTGATTATTACAATCTGTTATTTCCATTCCACCTTCTTTTTGTAGCTGAAAATCAATATTTAATATAGCACAGTGTTTTAATTTTTAAAAAATATTTATATTTCAGTATGATTTGAAATTTCTCTTACCGTATAAATTGGTACTGTCCAACCAGCTAAACTTCCAACCCATGGAAAACATGCTTTTTTCATTCGTAAATCACGTAAACTGTTAACATCATTTAATGTATTCGATTTAATTACAGCAACTGAATAATAATTTGTAAATCCGCCTTCATATTTTTCTTGCATTATTGGTACAAGTGAATGATAACGTCCAGCTAAAAATACATCACCAGCATCTAATGTTGTTATATGTGCACGTTCAGAATCAATATGATCTATACATTCTTCAGCACTAAATGCTTGATAACAACTTAAATGCATATAAAAATCATCAAATAAGGCACGATCACGTTCTAATGCTTTTGTAAAATTCGTACATTTATATTGTTCTTCTAGATTTTTTGTACACCATATTAATTTTTCACTTTTATGTTCATTATAAGCATAATATTGAGCTATAAATAAATTGAAGAGAAAAAAAAATGTTATAAAATGGAAGGAATTTAAATCATTTGGTACCTAGAAGATAGTGTATTCTATGATAGTGAAGATGACTTTAGGAACTTATTTAGGAAATTCCATTAGTTTTTAATAATGGATTTGGTTCAATTTCGTCGAGGATAAACAGATATTTAGTAATCTTACAAATCTTTTAAAATATCTTTTTGAAAAATTCCAAAGAAATTAAAATATTAGTTCAGCAACATAATCACTTGATATGTCCAACAACATGGTGGTGTAGGACACACCTGTTGATTACCTAATGATAATTGTCTTAAATTTGCTACAATGGCAATAAAAAAAAATCTATTTCCATGATAGATATTTTAGACAATTACGTGATTAAAATTTTAGAATATCTGTGTATCTAATAGAACAGTGCATTTAAAAAAAAATATCGTGATTTGATTCATCATCAATTAAAAATGCAAAGTGTCGATTAGTAACCTAACGCTAACCATTAGTATGATTTCAAACAAAGTAAATAAACAAATTTTACACAAACCGTTTATTCCTTTTAAAATGAATAAAATTGAAATAACATTTAAAATACATTCTAATGAATTAGACATTTTACAATATTTAATTTTTATTTATTTTTAAATTTAAATTAAAAAACACACAAAACATAATAATAATACACTTAAATTATATGTAACAATGACAACTGTTTAAAAGCAACAAAAATAACACAGTACATGACAATTGAATTAAATTTAAACAGGCACGCCCATATAAATTTAAATCATCAGTGAATGGTTAGTGTCCAAGTTAGTGTCTACACTAAACATGTCGTTATTTTTATTGTACAGACATTAAAGCTACATTTGCACGTACGCCTACTTGGAGTTTAAAACATTTTTTAATTGAATTTATACAATGAATCAAATAAAAAGCAAAATAAAAAAACCAAATTAAAAATGTTCATGTAACAAATTTATTTATCGTTCATGTTTGTCATTTAAATAAAATAAAAAAGGAAAATTTCCATCAAATTTTAAGTAAATAAAAATAGATAGATATTCGATTTACACCTGCAGTTAGTTCACCTATAAAATTTTAGTCAGTGTCCATTTCAGAAGAACCAGAATCAGAATCATTATCACTGTTATCGCTAGCGTCTTCATCATCCTCAGATGATCCACTACTACTACCTTCACTATCTGAATCAAACCAATTATGCGAATTAAAATTACTAGGAATTATTGTTTTCCATTCATCTAATTTATGCAAATCCAATGAATATAAATCATTTAATGTGTATTGTTTCTTATCTTCTTCATAAATACCACCATATACATAAAGATTTCCTTTACAAATCGCGAGACCAGCATTCATTCTAGGTGATGGTCCACTTTTAATTGGTTTTATTGGATTCACTGAATCAATACTCGATGATTTTGATTGTTGACTAGAACTAGCTGTTGGCTTTGCTACAGAAACTGTGAATATTCCATCGGTTGTGAATGTTGTAACATTATCTTCCTCAACTTCCATTGTTTCTTTATCTTGGTCTTTTTCATTTTTTTGTTTCTTTTCTTTTTTATTTACTTGTAGTAGTCTCCATGCGGTTGAATTCAAATCTAAACAGTACAATTCATTTCCAAAGTGTCCTCGTAAATTCTCTTCATCTTCCTCGATATCCATAACACCGCCAAAACAATAAACTTTATTATTTGCAGACAATGCAAATCCAACACTACTTCTTGGTGCAGGTCGGATACCACCTGCTTTTAAAGTAGTCCATTTAAATTTTCCATTATTTAATTCTGAAATCAGAAATAAGAATTTATTAAATACAAAAAAATCTTAATGGTCTCGAAAACATTCTCACTTACTGTCTGGAACTAAGGCGTACATATCAGTATGTGTGATTCCCTTATCGACTTCCTTTTTTACAGGAGTTTTTGAATATCCACCCCAAACAAATATTTTACCATCTTGTGATGCTGCTATGCAACAACCAGATCTTGGAGGTGGTATTATTGCTCCTGAGACATCGATTTTAAGCCAAGTATACGTTTCTAATGAAAACATGTGTATGTCATTGTAGTATTGATATGATCTGTTATTGTCATAGAATCCACCAAAAACTACTAATTTCTTTTTAATTGCTGCCATTCTATGTCCACTTCTTGGAGATGGTGCATTGGGTGAATTAATTTTTTCCCATTTTTTCGTAGCGAAACGTAATACCCAAAGATCTTTGTAATGATAGAATTGAAGCTGAGAAGGACTTGCATGCTCTCCACCAAATAGCTACATAAGTAGAACAAAAAGAAATGGAATCCGTTTATATACAATTCTAAATTTCCGGGTGGTTTAATTTACCCATAACTGCCCTCCTTCATTTGCAAGTGAAACCATTTGATGACCACTTCTTGGTGTTGGGCCACCTGGTGATTTCAATAATTTCCATTCATTTTTAGGAATACTGTAGAAATACAAATCATTGTAAACGTAAACCTTTTGTCCATCATACAATTCACCACCAAATAAAATCAGTTCCTCCTTATCAGGATGAGCACAAATAGAAAAGTTTGAACGTGGTGTTGGAGGTGGACAAACAGTTTCACAAACTTCTTTTAATCTAGTTTCTTCTGCCTCTAAATTTAATATAACATCTTCAATATCAGCCTAAAAAGAATTTAAAATTTAAATTCAGAACACAAACAAACGTGCACATTTTTGTAATGAAATTTTCAAACCTCTCCAATTTTTGCTAAAAGTTTCTTTTGTTTTGCTGCAAGTTTTTTTTCTGTTTTCATTGAGGTCTTTTCTAGACCTTTTCCCTTTTTCTTATTTTTATCCTTTTTACCCATTTTTTTTTTGTTTTTAATTTATGAAATTTTTTTTCAACTTAATACAACAAATCCTCTTGGGCCGAATATTTGGTTACAGTCAAATACTAATACTAATACGTATTACATTTCCAGTACAGTGTTTTAAAAATAAATTCCTAACCTCATTTTAATGTGATGTTGTTTGACAGTTAAATTGAGTTTTGTAGAATAAAAATTGGAATGTGGAATCATTTTTTTTTTTTTTAATTTCACTCTACTACTTTCCTTCGAATTATTAACTGGTACACTTTGCTGATCCACAATAGTCGACATGAAAAAAAACCGAATTTAGAAAAAGGGACATAAAGGATAATAAAAATTCTAATAAAAAGAAATTCAAAGTATGTAATCGTACGTAAAATTTTAACGTTAACAAAATCTTATGAATGCAGTATATTTTAATGGTCTGTGATATTTGAAAAATTTGTAACGGATTTTTTATTTTGTTTTGGGAATAGACAACAGAAGGAAATGCCTGCTTTACAGTATCATCATAAACTATCATTTAGATCATTTTTGAATTGAATTCATCAGGACCTCAGAAAGAGAGAAAAATAGGGACTTTTTGGGTTACTCTCCCAAGCATGTCCGTATTACGCAAAATAGACCAAACTAAAACAGTCAATGATTTGAAAATTTATTAAATGGAACATGCGGGCAAAATAAAACAAATTAGGTTATACAAGAAATCATTTTTATTACTTAAAAAAAAAAAAAAATGAAAAAAAAAACTCAAATATTCAATTCCATTTGATTGGAAAAAAAAGGACATAATTCAAATTTTTAATTTCATACCTTATGATAAAAATTTGAATTTTTTTTTTTTTTAAATATAAGTTGGAGTATTCGATTCAGTATTTGAAATTTGTGATTTTTGTTCAACAGACCAATTTGAACCGAAACCACATGCTGAATCCGAATCAGAATCAATAATATTTGTATCATTTATTTGATTATGTGAATTATCATTATTATTTAAAATACCAATTGGTGCTCGAATTTGATTTGGTGTAGTTGGCATACTACTATAACCAATTGAATTATAATCATTTGTATGCTTTGTTTTACCCTTTTTACTATTACCACCGTAAACGCTATTAGTTTTTGGTGGTGGCATTGAATTACGTTCATGTTGTATATTATCAGCTGAACCCCAACTTTTATGAATTTTATCAAAATCATGATTATGATGATGATGATGATGATGATAATGATGATGATGACTCTTTCCAGATGTATTATTATGTCCTGTATGTTGTCTATGTCCTCCAGTTTTAGTAATTGAATTCATTTTTGTCATACCAGAATGACGAAGATTTTCTTGTTGATGATGATGGTAATGTTGAGAATTGTTCATATTTCCTCCACCTACTCCCAAGAAATTGCTGAATGCTTCTGTTGTTTTCCTCACTCTCACATTCAAAGAACCAATCCGTAGGAATCCCAAATCTTTTTCTATATGAAAAAAAAAAAAAAAAATGAAAGAAAAACAAGGAAAAGAAAATTATAAAAAAATAAATAAATAAAATTAATTGTTCAGCTTGAAGAATTTTTTTAAAAAAAAAAATATGTACGTTAAGAAAAAGAACAACAAAAATGCAAATAGAAAAAAAAAATAAAGATTCATATTCGTTGTTTTACATAAAACACGGTTATTTAAAATGTTTTTAATCTTTTCTTTTTTCTTTATGTTTTTTATTAAGTAAAATCAGGTAAAATGCAATTTGTATGTAATATAAAAAAATTTTTTTTTTTTTGATTGATTTATGGAAAAATTTAATTAATTTATAAAAGAATGATTATTGTAAAATTATTAAATGTAAAAGCCTGATGTACACAATATATCTAACGGTATATTCATATGTAACATACTCGTATATGTTTTTATTTGATTTTTCTTTTGACGGTTATAATATAACCGTTATGGTGAAAAACTGTGTAATCCTAGTTGCAGTTCCGGCACAAAATTTTAAAATGTTAGTGATCACGATAGAAGTTTAGTTGATTTTATTTTTCATTTTTTATTATTATTATTATTTTGTTTTTTTTTGTTTCAATTATTACAATATGTACAGAATAATAAAATAGATATTTTTATTATGATTTACATAAATTTAATTAAATAGAAAACAAAATAAAAGCATTTCCAATGTACTCTGTATTCTTTTTTTTTTTCTTTTAAATAAATATGATACATAAAATAACATAAATTATAAAAATAAATAAATAAAATTTTAATTGTAAATGGTAATGAGATAAAAATAACATAAATTATTTTAATTAATTAGATACTTGAATTTTATTTGTATTTTCATTTTATTTAAATTTAAATTCAAAACAAACAAAAAAAAAAACATTTTCCATCTAACATTTTACCGTTGAATTTTTCTTTTTTTTTTTTTTATTTATTTTATGTGTACAATATGCAAGGTGTCCCAGAATAAAATGATTCATACATATGACAAATATGAAAATTCAGAATATTTCCAGATATAATCGTTTCATACTCCTCCCACCTAAATTCTACCTAATTATGAAATATAAGAGACTTTACAGGACATAGAGTATTATTTAGGGTATGAGCTATAAGAGATTATAGCTTTTCGGACATTTATAGGACATAACGTACTATTTAAGGTGATATTCTATGAGTCATTCGATATATTCAATTCACGTTTATTAAAAATTGAAGCTGGGATTTAGGTCTTTCTAACAAGGTATAACCAACGACAATACATAACAATAGTATAACTCTAATTAGAGTCAGAAGGGAGTTTGAAGGTAATGAAATTTCAAAATATTTCAAAATAAATATTTGAAAAATGTCGTTCTTTAATGGAAAAAATTTTCGTATGAAAAATTTCGTATCAATTTAGAAAAAAGTATAGTCTTCGATCAGTATTTTCAAACCATGAAAATTTCATGAAAATCGGAGAATATTTTCTTTAAATATTTGATGAAGCTCGGTGTCAACTTTACTTTTAAAAAATATAGGCTAAAATGAGTAATTTTTTATGTGAAATCAATCAAACATAAATAATTTATTCAGGAAAATACCCCATTTCAATTTACCCCATAAATTTTCAAAAAAAAAAAAGGGCAAAATAACATTCATTCTGAGACACCCTGTATGTATGTACATTGTTTTTAGCATTGATGATCGCATGAACGTTTCACAATCTTGTACATAATTTTAAAAAATTTGTTATTTACATGTTAAATTAAAAAAATTATAAAAAATAAATAAATCTATTTATTTTCTTACCTGAATGTTTTCTCCTTTCCCTGATTTCTGTAAAAAGAAACGCATCATATTAATTCATGTTCACTTTAAAAAAAAAATTATGAAAAATTTTTATGTATATTAAATACATTTATACTTATCTTCAATTTACTAGAAAAAAAAAATTAAAAGAAAAATCTAATTTGTTTTTCATGCTAAAAAACGAAAAAAAAATGTTTGCTAAAATTGCATTTGATTGCATATATACATTAAGTAGGTTGCAGCATTTACACATGTAGATACAAGTGCAAAATATTTTAAAGCAAAATCTAAGTGTTCACCATATAACATATTTTGTCTATGTACAATTATTTTCAAAATTTAAAAAATCAAAAAAGAAAAAAAAAATTAAAAAAGGAAAATAATTTCAAAGCAAACGTATAAAGAAAATGTTGAAAATCATATTGAGAAAAAGAACAAAAAATTAATGAAAATTTTAAAATTTAAATAAAATTTGTAACCTTAACCAAATTAATCACGTTTTTGATTTAAGAAAAGTAACAGAATGTTTTTTCTTCAAATATAGAAATTCTATACCTCATTCACAAAGTTTTTTCAACACAGAACTGATCTTTGTGAACTATTTATTCTTGTTTGTTACTTGGTCTAGTAATACTAGAAATCTTTGACCATTGAAGACAATATGAACGATGTATACATGTATGTATATGCTTCCACGTGATTCCAATGTAATTCGAATTTGAGATTGTTCCAATTTTAAGGTCCCTTGATTACAATTATAATTCGCCTTTTGAATTAATTCGAAATCATTTCGGTTTGAAACAATTTTTTGAGTATTTGTGGTTGGCAAATATGTATATAGGATAGAAGCGTATGCAATAGGTATGTTGTATGGCCAGTTGAATAGTTTATATTGTACGTAAAATGTGAACTCCCAATTTTGGTCGTTTGCACGATAATCCCAATTTTGAGGACTATTCCATTTCATCATGTATGTATATTGTATATGATGGTAGCTCATGTAATAGCATGAGAAATAAAAGTATAAATTTTCATCAGGTAAAAAAAAAAAAGATCCCAAAAATGATCGTATAAGCATTTCAAATTCGAAAAGAAAATGTTTAGTGCCAGAGAGAAGATTATCAGAATAGAAAGGATATAAGGATAAGAAAGAATTTATAAAAAAGAAAATTAATTTTTTGCATGAGAGTGTAAGAAGTTATAGCAGAGAAATTTCTAAGAATACATGGAGAAGAACAATGTTGGCAGAATTGAAAGAAGTTGACAAAAGACGATGGAAATTTCTTGCAGAGGCCATATGTTCCACAGCATTCAATAATAATGTGAAAGTACTGGTAGTTCTAAGGATTCGTTTTCTTCTTCTTGGAGTTTCATAGCTTAAATTAATTTCAGAATTGAAATGTTTCTGAATTTATTTTAAAATAAGCACTATGTTTATTTGTTAAATTTCCATATTTTAAAACGATATTAAAAATAAAATAAAATAATATTGGTGTTATTGCAAAAATAAAGATCTCATTTTTGATAAATGAATAATAAAATGATCCATTTAAGAAATAAAATTGAATTTTATTTAATGTTCATTTGTACATGTTGATTATATCTGTTTTAAAAATATCTTTGTGCATTAAAATGTATCAATTTTATCCTTCAATTTTTTTTTTTATTTCTGTTCATCTGTATCTATTTTATCTATTTCTTATTTTTATTTAAATTTTTCCTTTCTTTTAAGGTTTTCAATTTTTTTTTTTTGTTTTGTAATTTTTGTTTTGTTTTTTAAATAAGAATTTAATCATGTAAACGTATCTCATAAACATATAATTGTTGTTCATTAAATTACGTGTTAATATTCTTGTTTACAATCGTCGGTAATTTTGATGCGTGATCAAAAAAAGGAAAAGAACTTCATACCAACTGCCTTATTTTATATATACTATATACACAAAAATTATGTTTTTAATCATTCAATTGTAGTTGTAATTTTGTAATACGACCATGTCCAATATATATATACATGTATAATGAAAATGTGCAAAAATTTTGTGAGTACAAACCCTTTATTTCTTTATTATTATTTTTGTTTTGTTTTGTTTTTTTTTTTTTTATTAATTTTTTCAACAACTCCAAGAATGCTGCTATTCAAGAAAACAACTTATGTTCACATAAGTTATAGGTATGCAGTAGTAGCATAATATTTTTATTAACCACACCAATTTTTATACTCCTATTACTTATATACTTATTATCGTAAAATCATTTTGTTACTACTGTTTTTATTGTTGTATCATTACATACACATACCTAATATCGTATATCGTATGTACATATATGTACAAATAACTGTAATTCTTGTATTTAATATGTACACATGTATAAAATTAAATGTATTGAATTTTCTTATTAAAATTCTTTTATTTCCTTTTAGAAATTAAATATTTGTTATTATATTGTTATTTTATTTCATGTACTTTTTAAATTGTTATATACACTATGTATATACAATATATTAATTATATACCTATACATCTTTAATTATATTTTCATCAAAATGAGTGATAAATACATTGCTAATTAAAAGCTTGAAAATATGTATATAAAATACGTTAAAAATTTTTTTATTGAAATTCAAATTATTATTATTATGTACAAATACAAAAGATACCATGTATATTAATCTGTGAAAATATATTTGTATCCGATGAGAAAAATATAAATATATTGTACGTATATGTATGTACCTGCGTACAGGAGGGGTGTATTTTTACCTTAAACCCCGTCATGACCATTTGATAAATTTTTGCATTTTGAGTAACAGTCATGGATGAGTTATTATTCCATGTAGTCCTGAAAAGTAAGATTGCAATGACTTATAGGCCTCATACACTACACAAGCATTCATGCACAATCAAATGAAGCTGCTCCACACCATATTGCACAATCATCATTTTTATCGAGATTTTCAGACTAAAAACATGTAGTGTGTGGAGCAGCTTCATATGATTGCGCATGCATTCTTGTGTAGTGTATGGGGCCTATTAATCTTACAAATTAACGTTAAACGTTAACGAATGCAAACGTTACATTATAAAGTTGATTAGGTAATATCAACATCAGATTTCGCGTAATTTTCGATGCATTCTGGAAAATTTTGACCAATGAAAATCACTCGAATAAATCATATGTAATGTGTGCGATCAATCCAATCAAATAGATAACGAATCCACGAATTTGAAATTTTGAAAAACGAAAAAAATTAGTAAAACTTTATACTATGTATATAAAGTGAAATATTTCGAATTTGTTCTTTCTAGACAGAAAAATTTACACAATTGCTTGTATCTTGTATCCTCGATTAAGAAATCAAAGTTAGTCGGAATTAACGCCTACAAAATTTTTTTAGTCTCATTGATTACAGAAAAAAACAAAAAATGATTAAAAAAATTTGAAATTTTTGTATTACTGAACTAAATCAGGACATCAT
Organism: Anthrax anthrax; assembly: GCA_963971155.1. Taxonomy (NCBI): domain Eukaryota; kingdom Metazoa; phylum Arthropoda; class Insecta; order Diptera; family Bombyliidae; genus Anthrax; species Anthrax anthrax. The sequence continues at coordinate 28,410,623 of OZ020120.1, read as the reverse complement.
GTCCTTTTCTAACATTTTTGGCTACAAAATTTTATTTATCGAAAAATAAAAATATTTTATCGATAAGTCCATTTTAATTTATTGATTAAAAACGAATACAAAACAAAATTTTTGCTAAAAAACAAATTCAACAAAACACAAAAGATAAAAAAAAAACATTAAGAAATTATTTTTAAAATATGTATAAAATATGTCATGTATTAAAATTTTTTTTTTTATTTTTAGAAAATCTTCAAAACATTTTAAGTTTTAATAATTATTAAGTAAAAATATTCAATTTTTTAATTATTTAACAAAAAAATTATAAAATTTGAAAATACAGTAAAATTACTGAAAAAGAAAAAAAAACGCAAGTAATAAGAAAAACAATTTCGTATAAAAAAAAGCGTTAAACATTAATTCTCTTTTTTTGTTTGATTTTGTGTTTTATACAACTTGCCTCAACGATGAATTCCCATTCAGAGATTGAAAACGTCTAGCCATAATTTCTGGATACAAATTTTAATCCCAAATATTTATATTGCAGTTGTAGTGGTAAATAAGTGCGCAGATGCATTTTAAGAAGAAAAATATAATTATAGATTTTCATTTTGTTTTTCTGTTTTTTTTTTTTTTTTAAATTTAATTTATACACTATATCACTAAATGTTTGTTTAATGTAAGATTTTGTGGTGTTTTAGTCAGATATTGCAAGCAAACCAATTACTTTTGGAAGTACATGTACATGCAAAAAGGTGTATTGTGTAACATTAACTTGTGTAACTGATTAACCCCGATATGGTCGGTAATAGGCTATTAATAGGTCTTTTAAGCTATTAACTCAGAAGTTGATGGAACATCATATACTTTACACATTACCAAATCATATTGAGTTTGATCACTTAATCAACGATCTCTTAGACTGAACCCAAACTGAATTATCAAAGACGAAACGAAACAAAAAATACGTAAAATAAATGAATTTAAATTGAATAACCCACACTGTATCAAACATTTTTGTGAAACAAGCCATAAAAAAAGCCATATCAAATCAAGCAAAACCTAAACAAATAGTTTCAGTCATGTTTATAAAGCATGGTAATAGAAGCTTATGATGTGTAATAGTCCATACTGATTGCAAACGCAAAAAATCGTCTTTAAGTTTGTTTAATGTTGTTTTATTTGTGACTAATTGAAAGAAATTAAGTTTTATGTTTTTGTTTGTATCGTTTCGTCTTGACTAATTTATTGTGGGTTCAGGTTAACTTAACTATAAAATAGAATAGAAAATTTTCTGTTAACTATAAAGTTAGTAGCTTAATAACCTACTACGTACATATTGGGAAAGGTGAAGGGAAAGAGGGGGTGGTATTGTGTGTTAATTTTTAAAATTAAAATAAAAAAAAGTGTCAAATAAAAGAAAGAAGCATTTCATATTTAAAAAAAAAAAAAAGAAAAATTAAAATTTATTTAAATACATGCAAATATAAATTGATTACAGGCAAATCATACAAATAGGATAAAGATACATTTGAAAAAAAAAAAAATTTTTTTTTATTTTTGTAACATGCAAATCAGATTTTAATCAAAAATTAAAAGAAAAAAAATGTTAATAATTAAAAACAAAATTTTGATGCCTATAATTGCGATTTGTTACGTCGTCGTTATTTAAAAACAAATTGTATAGTAGGTAATAGGTATACGTATATTCTATGAAAAAAAAATTCTACATTGTTAGTGATTAATTAATTGGTAGATAAAATTTATTTGGTGGATTTGAACTTTTTACGTAGAAAACTATCTTTACGCCTTTTCATTGTCCCTTGACGTTGTTGCTGTTTAATAGGACTACGTACATTTTGAATATCATCTGTTCCATCATCTGTATTCGATGAACTTGGTGATATCGGTGATAAATTATCATCATGAAAATAATTTGATTTTCTATTTGCAGTTATCATCATCGATTGTGATCTTGATAACATATTTTGTTTTGTTATGTAATTTGTTTTCTTACGTGATAAGTTCAATGTACCACCACTAATATTCCTACTACCACCTATCATGTTGAAATTATATTCAGGATAATGATGATATTGTGACGATGATAATGAATAATACTCACTACTGTATGTTGATGCTGATACTGTTGTTTGTTGTTTACGATAATCTAATGGTTTATTTCCGCTCCAATCTAAAAGGTCACGATTTGCTTCTGTATAATAGAAATAGATAAAAAGAATGGAAAAACAAATTTTGTATCGTAATTTTCTTTTTTATAGCGAATAATTTTTGTGTCCACATTTTTGGGAATAAGCGGAGAGATCACGGACATTTTTTTTTTTTTAAATTATATCACTTTAATTTATTCATGTTATCAAGCCGATTTTATCACTACAAAATTCTCAACAAATGAATATTTGTGTGCAATAGATGAAATAAAGGAAATCAAAAAAAAAAAAACGAATGTCATAACTATCTATTTCATATTTGCCGCTATGTTTGATATTCTTATCGATTGTCAATCAAACGTTAAAAAAAAACTAAAATTAATATAATTTTGTCCCCAACAAAGTGTACTCGGAAAGTAAAAAAATAATTTTATTTAGAAGAAAATGTGTACATAAAATCATTTTAATTTTTATTTATTTAACGAGTATGTCACTATCATTACGTCAATGAAAGATACATAATTTACTTTTTACCAAAAAAAAAAAAAAAAAAAAAAAAAAAAAAAAAAAAAAAAAAAAAATTAAAATTCCAACAATTCAAATATTTTCTTTGATTTATTGTCGAATTTAATTTTATAAAATTTCAAAATTAAAATAAAAAAAATAATTACTTACTGTAAACGTTACAAAGTAATTCAAAAATGTTATCTTTCCCAAATTGCATCGCAATATGTAATGGTGTGTAACCCTATGAAAAAATATTTAAAAAAACAAATAGAAAAGTATTTTATTAAAAATTTCTCAATTAAAGAAAAATTTGGAATATTTCAAAAAACGAATCAAGTCTATTAGATATCTTGATGACGATTAGAAATGATCCATTTTTGACAATGGCCCAATGCAATGAGAAGAAGAACCATATTTAAAATACACATGATTATCCTTTAAAAATAAGGTATAATAAAAAAGTGTGAAAATTTTTCATTATACATTTAATTATGTTTCAAAATTGTGAGCTGCAACTGTGCATAAGCATAAAATATTTAAAAAAAAAAAAAAAAATTTCGAATTATTAAATTAAGTGACTGACATTATATGTGTGTATAGACACTGTACACATGTCTGAATTTCATACAGTGGCCTTTATACCTTTATAATACCGAGTATATTTATAGTGAATCTTTTATTGCATAAAAATGATCTGATAAATAAACATTATTGTACATGTGTAACAGAAATATATAATAATCTTTACGAAATCTGTTCTATACAGCAACACGACGTCATATCAATGACAATATGAACTCGACAAAATTGAGCATATATGATTGTTACCTGAAGTAAAATGTTTTAAATAAAAAAAAATAAAAAATAAAAAAATAAAATAAAAAGAAAAAGAAAAAATTATGGTACTAAAAAATCTAAATGAAGACAGTTTCAAAGTTTATAGAAGAATATACAGTACTTTGTATATGTATATTACATTAAATTTGTAAAATAAAAAAAATCAGTCCGACGAACACGACAAGACACAAACACGATTTAATGCTATATTTTGTCAGGTAAATCGAAAGATAAACAACTTCTTATACTGACGACCTACCTCAGAGTTCTGGTCAAAGGTTTCTGGTGTATATTCATCCATGGATATTTTATTTTATTTTTATTTTTTTTCTTTAAATCTTTAAAATGAAGTAGCTCATAAGATAATCAGTAGTACTACAATATGTAGTACATACACTTAAGTTATCCAGTATTTTATTTATACTATATAATATCATTTTTTTTTTTTTTTTTTTTGTATTGTTTGGTCATCATTTCTCATATAAAAGATTATAATATGTCAAGATATTTAAAAATTTACCACATGGCGCTATATAAGTCATAACAATATCATTTATTGGTACGTTACATTTTCAAATAAAACATATGTACATATATGTAAAATTTAAAAAAGTAAAAGGATATAAAACTTGTGCTATGATACATAAACATCTGATATTTTACGTGTGTAAGATGATGATTATTTATATCAAAGACGACAGTATAATATGTAATATTTCATAAATTATTATTATATTCGTATATGTACATTTTTTGTTTTTTTTTATTGTTTCAATTTGTCATATAGTTTTAAATAATTACATATGTGTATATATTTTGATGTTTTAAAAGACACAATTTTAAAATGATAATTAAGATCATAGATACAAACCATATAATCATATGATTAAGTTTATAACATTATAAATTTACAAAGAAATAAATTCAAAAAAACAAAAAAAAAAAAAACAAATTAAAGAAAGTTGGCTAGACAAAGAGTCATTATTCAAAAAAGAAGACCAAAAAAATGATTTGTAAGGATGTGTACAAATATGACAATTTTCAAAGAATCATAATCTACACAGCCATATCTTATCATTAGGTATTTTATCATTGTGGTTTTCTCAGGTAATTACCTGTTTTTAAATTTTAAGGTTTTTTTTTTTTTTTAAGACTAGATTACATCATAAATAACACTTCATACGCGGGAAAATAGTATACCATTTTCTAAAAAGAAAAAAAAAAAAATCTCAGAAAAACAAAAAAAAAAAAACAACGAATTCATGTTTAATTGATTTAAATTTGATTCGTGTTATTCATGTGAGAATATGTGATATTTATTATTCGCATGAGATATGCAAATTGTGTGGTCTATTACAAAAAAAAAAAAAAAAATTATAATAAAAAATTGCGAATATTCATTGTGTACCCAAATTTGAAATTCTCACAAGAAAAGGAGAATAGCACATATGAAACGATAATGATAAGTAGTTTGTAAAGTATATAAAATCAAAAAACAAAAAAAATAACAAAAATAAAAATAAAATATTAAGGTGCGTAAAATCCAAGCAAGAAATCTTCAAATGTCTTTAAAAGCTCCCAAAAAATCTTTTTATTTCAAAGGAAAAAGGAAATTTATAAAATCCAAATGTGTGTATGTACACAATCGTATACCATCGGTTGCTTTTAGACGATACACGTGTAAACGTCAAACATATTATAATATTTTTCACCCTAAATGTTTTTTTTTTGTTTTTCATTTTTCATCAATAAAATAATTTTTTTTAAATTTGGAAAATTTCAAATTTCTCTCCCTTTTTCACATTTGATCATACATCAACGTTCATACATGCATACGTCGATATTTATTGACTATGAATTAAAGTAAACGCGTACAATTTATTCCATGTTACATTACAAATATGAAAATATGTTATATACCCTTTATAAGTGCACAATTTTATGAAAAACAATCTGTTTTTTTTTTTATTTTTCAATTTTCTCAATTTTCTTTCTTTGCTGTGCTCATGTTCTTTTTGCAATATTTCAAAAATTTTAAAATTATATTAAATTTTAAAAGGCGATGAAATGTACACATATGTAACGATATTCTGTTTTATATTTTCACTATTATATGAACATGTATCAAGAGAGAGATATGTGATGCTTGAAAATTTTATAAAGTCTTTTATATGATGTTTAAAATGTATGTTTCTATTGAAAATAAAGTATTGAAAGGGTATATTTTGTATCACTTGATAATTTTGATGTTCAAATATCCCTTTTTGTAAAAATGTACATATAAACATTTAATTGTAAGTACATGTGAACAATATGTGATGCAAAAAGGTTACTTACTTACATATATACGCATCTAAATTATTATTGTCATCAGAATGCATATGTGTTCACATATATTATTAAGAATAGACCATTTAATGCACTTGCAACAAATATACATATATCGACCATGATTAAACTTTTAATATAATCAAACTTAAATGAATCCTGTCATCATCATGTATCGTAATAATAAAATGTATGTACTATGCACATATGTAGCATTACATAGGTGTAGATTTGAAAACTGTAACGAAGGTGTATACATATGTATAACTATAACTATCATGGCTCACGGGAGCTTCTCATCTAAAAAGATGAAAATTTTGTTTATAATAGTAAAATAGATACATATGTAGATAAAATCAGTATTATACAACAATTTAAAATGTTAGCAAAGACAAAAATTTATGAACCTAAGCATATGTGTAGTGTATGCACATACATATGTACGTATATAAACAGGACATGGATGCAGTATTATAGATTTCCATATTTTGATTGTGCATAAAATATACGATTACTTTCAATAAGGAAATGCACATTATGTCAAGCATTTACATACATATACATACATATAGATATAACGGGCTCAAAAGGTTTTTTACGAGCACATCTGTTGATGTAGTCATGCGGTTTTGATTGAAATTCTAAAGGTGTTCTTCACAATTAAAACAATCTTTCTATTCTATTAAAATTTAATAATGGATTTATTTCATTTAATTGATAACTAATGTTGCATTCATGCACAATAAATCAAAAAAAAAAAAAAAGTACAAGTTATGGAATCGACAGTAGTTAGATAAACCAAGATTGAAAAACTTTGGATTTTTGATGTATTGAATGACTTTAAATAGTCTTACGTTCAAAACATGTAGGTACATAGAATTGTATCAATTTATGCACGAATGTACATATGTCATGTACTAATGACTGTGCTAATTGGTTTAGGTTTGCTTCTTAAAAGCTCTATTCTTCATACCATATTGTACCCATATTGTTAGAAGGTTTTTTCTATGAATTTTAGGACATTTAAAGTTTTTATTTCTTAGCAAAAAAAAAAAAAAAAAAACAAAAATATTATGGGAGTGCAGCATGTTTGAAATAAAGAAGTCAAAAATGAAGTTTAATATAATTCTTAAAAATTTATACCTGTTCCTGTTATTTAGGTTGTTATGGGAACAAACATTCATAATGGTTTACCAACATTATTATATGAAATTAATCTACCTGTAATATCTGGACTTCAAATATTTACTGAGGTGAGCATTGAGCATTTTTGAATTTAAAAAAAATTATGTTCCTTCATTTTTTTTTTTTTTTCATCATTCATTTGTTTATTTTATTTGATATTATTGAATTCCATGGAAAACCAGTAGCACAAACATATGACAGATGAAAAATGATATATCATAATTTTTTTTTTTATTCTTTGCCCTCTCAAAATTACGTATGAAGGTATTTTGTGTGTTTTTTTCTTTCACTCGATGTTGTAACTTTTATTCTCATGATAATCATTAAAAATTTCGTGAATAGAAAATGATCTTTTTTTTTTTTTGATACATTTAATTTATGATCATTATATTCTTTTGATTTTTATTAAAACTCACTTAAGTTCTGATTTATGATAATAACGCAGTTTAAAAAATTTTTTTTTCTCGAATTATATTACGAAAATTAATGTTATCTAATAATGGACCTTATTTTGATTCTTTTAATTGAGTGTCATTCTTTTTATAAATAAATGTAGAGAATACTAAGAGATCATTAATATAATAAGAGAGCAAATCTTTTATTTTAACAGATAAGCAATCAAAATCAAAATTTTTACAATAAATGAAAAGAAATTGTATCTATGTATCTTTTATTAAATTTTTATAATTTTCAATAATGATTTAAAAGCGAAAAAAATGTATACTTTGTCCTGTAATTATATGCAGTTAAGGCTTTCTGGGGATACATTACGTCTTTTTCTTGTCCTCATAATTCTTAATCAAAGTATTTCAGTATTATCACAATTTTTAAAGTTTTCATATAAAGTAAGATAAATATTTTGAATATAGATATGAAATGACGTAAAATAGCACAACTTTATGTAGGTAATTTACATAAGGCCTTAAATTCATATAATTAGTTGACGAAGTATATGTGACGAGAAATTAATAAATTTTAAAAGAATATGTAATAGAAAAATATTTGCCAAATTGCACTTACCCCATTCTGCAATGTTTTTGATTGGTTCATGTAAGAAAAATAAAATTAAAGTAAAATAAAAAAGAAAATTAAAATTGTACTGATTTAATTAAAAATTAACATACCGTTCTGGCATCAACATTTGCTTTATACGTGCCAGCTATTAATTTAACAACATCTTCATTACCATGCTTTGCAGCCCAATGTAGAGCAGTCTATAAAATAAACGAAAAAATAAAAAAAATTTTTTTTTTTTTTAAATAAGAATTTATATAATTTCTTTCGAAAATTCAGTCATTTAATTTTTTTTTTTACCAATATATTGAAGGTAGGTACTTTGCATATACAGGTGCAAATAAAAAATCGATATTTTGACTTTGAATTAAAAGATAACAGAATATTCATATAATTAGTTAAAATCGTTTTCAAGAAAATATGATAGCATTAATGATAACAAATTTTTTAATTAATTTTGTTATGGCATTAAATTCACATTACATAAATTTTAAATACCAAATACCAAAAAAAAAAAAAAATTAATGAAGATACAAAAAATGTACATTCTCTTTTTTGTAAACATTTTTTTTTTTTTTATTTAATAAGCAAAATTTATGATAAAATAATAATTTTGAGGTAACGAAAAATCCCTGCATGTTGTAATTTTAAAGATTTATTTTATGAGTTTTCAAATATTTTCATGTACAAAATAAAAAAAAAAAAAGAAAAGGAAAATTTGTTTTTATAACAGATTTTTAGATTTTATTTAGGGTATAGACATATTGGTATTGATATCATTGATTAAAATTAATGAAATACAATCATCATCATGTGTGGATTTTAAAACCAATGCATGGGTATTACTACCACATACATACATATGTGTATACAAACATATAACTACATAAATTTTGTGGTTACATTTACGCCTTATGTACACATACAAATAATGTGTAAAAGGCACTTATACAAAATGTGTAAATTTATATTAAATTCAAAAATAATGATGTTTCACAGATGTGCGTGCATGCAAAAGTTACTACTGTTGTTGCTTATAAAAATTGCACATGCAATTTAGCTATATTAATATTTCATGCAAATTATTACTTTCTTTTTAAAATAATAATAAAAAAAAAAAAAATTTAAAACAAATTCACTCCTCTTCTCATGGATGAATATTTGCATGCGAATATCAATACAAAAAAAAAAAAATTGAAAAAATAAAAAAAAAACAATTCAGTAGAAAAGAAAAGAAGCCCAGTCAGTATTTTGTTTTTGCATTTCTTTTAATAAGGAAGAGAAATTTCTTTGAAAAAGAAGAAAATAAATATTTAATAAAAGAAAGAAAGCATTTCAAAATTGAATAGTTAATTATATGATTAATTTTAATGTATATGTATACGTTTACGCAATATACGTATAATCGCATATATGTAGGTATTTATTACGATTTTACGCATTTTATACGCATTCAAGCGATAAAATAATTACTTTGGCTCATTAAAAATATATGCATTTCATTAAAATGAAAAGATTTACAATTATAACTACTTAATATAAAAATAAAAATAATAGATAAGAGAGAAAGAAATTTATTTATATAATCTTTTTTTTTTTTTTTTTTGTTATACATTTCTTTGAATTTGCCTTTTTTTTTTTCTAAAATTGAATTAAAAAAAAAATACGTAGACATTGCAAGTATATAATTTTATAAAAGAAAATTGCATGCATTGTCATGACATTGCTACATATAAAATTAATAATATTAACCCTCTTTTGTTTTTTTAAAAATAATAACAATAATGTTAATAATAGTAAAAGTTCTATTCTTATGACTATGAGGTCTTCTAGAATCAGCATCATCATTATAATTTTTGTTTCAGGTGTAGTTATGTATTCATACACAGATACTTATGTACATCTACGTAGTCAGACACTTATCCGTAATATATACAATGTATTGTCAAAATGGACTTAAAATGTTGAATTGATTTATGCGTACATGAGCTAATGACCACATGTAATGTATATGTATATGTACATTACACATTTCCTCATGTGTATTATTCTTACTTTATAGAATTATTTTTATTCTATGATATGTTTTATTATCTATTGTACAATGTAATAAGGAAATATTAAAAAAAAACAAAAAAAAAAAAACAAAAACAATTTCGTTAAAAGAAATTTAATAAGGAGAAAGAAAATAAAAATTAAATTAAAAGTGATACATGGTGATACCGTGCAAATTTGCAATTTAATATTAAAAAGAAATTTCTATTTTAAATTTCAAATGGGGTTAAAATGAAAAATAATTTATACAGTCAATATACGTGTGCGTATGTAATAATCCTTTTAATCTGTAAAATGTATGAAAAATTTTCTAGTGTAAATTTTCATTAACATTGTTGTATACAGAACAGAAGAAGAAAAAAAAAAAACATTAATACAAAATAAACAATTCATAGATTATTATACAATTTTTTTTTTTTAATGTTTTCTTTCAAAGTGCATGTTTTGATTCTGGTTGTTTATTTTGTTCTTTTGTGATTGTGTGTGTGTGTGTGTCTAAAAAGACGTCTATATGTCTTAAGAATAATTTATTTGTACATGTCGAAAGGTTTTTAGTTTATTTTTTTTTATTTTTTCATTTTAATGTTATTAACTATTTTTATTTATATGTATATTTAAAGAGGAATACACTGTAATAATAACGTATTTAATGTAGAAATAAAACGTGAGCTATTCAAAATTATAGTCCATATACATAGGTATAGGTAGGTATGTATATAAAAAACAAAAAAAAAAAAAATTCAAAACTAAATAGAATTAAGAATGAAGAAAAATAAAATTAAAATAAAAACAAATAATAAAAATAAAATATAGAAAAGAAATAAAAATAATAATATAAATTCTATGCAGCACATCAAAAGAGTCACGCGTTTGCGTGGGTTAAACTTCTAAATTACATATATTGATATACAAACTGTATATATCGAATACGGCAATATAATCAAAAAGATCGAATTAAATAAAAATGAATTTTTTTTTTTTTTTAAATCAACGCTAATATACATACATACGTGTAATGTATGCGCGTATGTGTGTGTTTCAAAGCGGTTTAATTCTTAATAACATAAATAAAAGAATTAAATTATCTAATAATAAAATAGATATGAATCGATAGCAGATAATTCAATTTCAATAAACCACGCATACTGTATAAAATTTAAATAACATATAATTATCACATTAAACTCTATTTTATTTGTCATTTTAAAAAAAAAAAAAAAAGTTAACAAAAAAAAACGAAAATAATTAATTTGTTCGTGAAATAAAATAAAATGCGAGTATCTGTTATATAAAAGACAATGCATACAGAAATTGAAAATGAAATGGAACTTATAAATGAATTAAATTATAGAAAATTTTTGAGATATTCAAAAATTTTGAAAATATTTTTTACAATACATAATTAATGAACAGAGTATGGTGAAAACCCGTATTGGAAAAGTATCGTCATTTAAAGTACTTCAAAGTGTTATAAAATTCACTGCATTCGATAATATTTATTTAAATCAATTTTTACTTCCTACATTATGTATGTCCTTATTGAGGATATTCAATACATGGATTCCAATACATTTGTTTACTTTTTGAAAATTGAACAAATGTCATTATAATCACATACAGGATCAGATATCGAATATATCATGAAAATATACAAAATTTTATTCACTTCTATATGTATATATAAATACATGAAAATAAGTAATTCAAAATAACTTATTATATTGGGCCTATGATTAGGACAAATTTTATCTGTATGGGATTTATGTCACGTGCTTTAATAATTTACTTTCAAAATCAAATGAAAAATAATGTGAACCAAAAGTACAATAGAAGTCATTAATTTTTGATTTTTATTTAACTAGATTTTGTATTGTTATATCTGTTCATGTATGTATGTATGTATGTATGTTATCATTTTTGTTGTCACGAATTTAAATTATTAGACAAAAGCGACTAAAATATTATTCTCTTTTATACAATATCTGATATATGTATTTAATAACTTGACTAACAATTATCATGATTATTTTAATTATCTACGTACTATGAATACTTTATAATATCGCATATATTATGCATTTATTAGTGTTCCATAATAAGCATACGTTGACAAATAAGAGAGAGATAGTTTGTACATAAATACTACATGTAAAACTATACTTACAGCATACGTAAATATTTTGTCAGGATAAAATATCAAACATTTTAAATGATGAAAATGTAATACAAGTAAAAGTGATTTACGTATGATTGATTAGGACTTTACATGTGTACGTATGTGTTATTTTTTATTACATGAAATATCGTTAATCGGGATACTATATGATACGATCTATTCATAATACACAACTTGTAAAAACAAAGTCATACAAATCAATTTAATTTTATATAGAAATTCAAAATAATGTATGTATACATCATGTACAAATGTACAAAAATAAATAAGTAAATAAATGTCATTATGTCACTAAAATAAATTCAAATGTGTATTTTATTTTTATACATACACATAGATTTTCTTAATTACACTCCCACAGATTTTAAGATAACAAAAATTGTAGAAAAATTACATTACAGAGTCTATTTTGCTTACTTAAGACTTGTAAATGTAAAGTACAACAACTGATTTTGAGAATTGAACGAATCTAGAATTCTTCAAGTCGCTTGTATTGAATGTCCTTGAATATCGAGAAAATATTTTTTATCAGAAGTCCAAAAATTATGGATTTTATCGAAAATGAAGTTTTCCTTTTTATTGAGGGAGCACAAACACAATACTTTAAATAATGAGGACTTTTCTTACTTTCAAAATCAGTGGCTCAAATAAAGACCTGAAGGTTACTCATTAATTTATTTAATTACTTTGTGAATTTTTAGTTGAAATTTTTTGTTTACCTCCTATGAAACCTAAGTTTTTTTTTTTTTTTTTAAACTTTGCCTTATTGCGTCAATTAAGAAAATTGTGGGACAAAGTTTTAACTTAACTTGAAAAAAAAAAAAATTATTTTTGCTTTAAAATCATAGTGCAAAACTGTCATTGATTTCAAAATCCATCCATAAAACCAGACTAAATTTGAATTCATTTATATGTAGTCTATAGATCTAAACTATATGGACATGGTATATACATACATATGTAGTAGTACGGACGTAGAGTGAACAAAATATCTTATTTATCTGTTTATTGTATAGATTATTTGTTGCTTTTTTTTTTCAAAATCGTATAAATATTTTAAAATCAATTTTAGAAAATGTCAAAAAATTCTTAACAAAATGAATAAATTAAAAACAAAAGAACACATACATAAAAAAGTGTCTCTATGCATTTACCTTACACAGTATATAATATACAGATACAGTATGCGTTAGTACATTTACCTTGGTATATATATACCTATAAGAATGTTAAAAACGAAGAAAAAAGAAAAAAAAATTCTTTTAAATATTTTATACTTTGGTTTTAAATAAATGTTGAATATATATTGACTCGATTTATGCAAATAAGTTTTTCGGTTAAAAGATACAAATGCTATTCAAATACATTTTTTAAATAAATAAATAAAAAAAATAAATAAATATTTTGTAGTTAATATTGGTCACGGCTCTCTGATGAAGGAAGAAAAGAAAAAAAAAAAACATTAATACTAAAGAAAAAAAAAATTTTTTTTTTTTTTTTGATTTTTGTTTTTCTGTCTAACTAGCCATGGTATATGGTTTTTGAGAAATAAAATAAAAAACAGAAAGGAAATTTTCTTCTATCTACGTAAGTGTGTATTAAAGTCGTTGTTTTATAAGCAATAATACAGCAATCGTGAGATTATATTATTTTGTTGTTTATAAAAGATCACAAAAATATCGAAAATATTCGCATCCGATTTGAGAAAAAATTTAATAAAAATAACAAAGAAAAGTAAAAAAAAAAAAAAAAACAAAATGATTTAGAGAATTTATGGTATTCAGCTTCCAGCAGGAATAAAAATTTTTACAGATCCATAAATTTTGCAACATTTTTATTTATTTTATTTATTTATTTATTTTTATTTTTTTTGGTTTATTCAAACCTTTTATATGTGTATGTACAGAATTTAATTTTTTTTTGTTTTAATTTTTAAATAAGAAAAAATTTTCAAAATGTTTTGGCAGGTGGTGAGAAAACAACTTGAATAAATTATTTATCATCATATACTTTTATGTGTTTTAAGGAATAAAATTGAATTTTATTTTTCATATGATTTTATACAGGGTGTTTTATGGGTAGACAATGAATAAATAAATAAAAAATTTGTATGAGATAATGGCAAGGAAGAGATCTGTGATAACCTATTTCCACTGTACTCGCTAATTTACCGTATGTGATATCATAATTTAATGATAGTAAAAGGCGATAAAATATATTTTTTTAAAATAATAGTAACACCATATTTTTTTAAAAATTTTTTTTATATTATCATGTTGACATGCTCATAATGACGTACTCTAGTTTGAATTTTGAATAAGAATGACTTCAACTTTTTTAAATTTTCTGCTCATATTTTCGGATTTTTGTTGCCACGTCTGATTGCTACAACTTTAGTCCTTTCTCATATTATCTGTCTTTTGTAATTTTTGAGTATCCAAATTTTTTGTTTTTTTTTGATATCGACACACCCTATGTACTGATTTTGTAATATAATTTAAAAAAAAATTTTTTTTTTTTGATATGAATTTTGCCATTCATTTTGAAATTTTTGATATTTTAATTTGATTTTATTTGAAAACTTAATTTCACGTAGAAAAGCACATTAGTGCTGTTCAGTCAGTCAGGTATTTCATATTTCATATTTTTTTTTTCAGCTAAGAATTTTATTGTCTATACAATCGCATACTATATACAATTTATTAGAAATTATGAAATTGAAGGGGAAAATAGTGGGTGGGAAGAAAAAACAAAAATGTAAAAAAGAGATTTTCTAAAACAGAGAATAGATAAAACATGTATCTGTAAAAATAAAGTTTATTGACTATGAACATTTCTGTAATTTGTACGTAGTTATATATCATGTCATATCCATAACAATTGAAATTTTTTTTAGATACATGAAAATTTCAATTGTTTAATTTCTTTCATATTTAAGCACGTAAATTTTATTTATGTTTCATTTATAAATTATTTATAAGGATTTAATTAATTTTTGATTTATCATTTGAAAATTCAAAAAAGATTTTTTGTAATCATTGTTTTAAATTTTTATTTTATTATTTTATTATTTGTAAATTAATAAAATATTAAATGACAGCACAATGTATGTAACGTGATTTTCTTTTATTTTTTTTATGTATTTACGCATTGTTATTACATGATAATAAGATAATTTTTATATTATATTTTTTCTTCACAAATAGTGAGAATAAGAAATATTTGCAAATTTGCTGAATATTCATTTATTTATTTTCTTTATTAATACATTTTATAGTTCATATAAGATATCTATAAGATGCATGACTACATAGAAATAAACGTTGAAAAAAAAAAAAAGATGTATAGAAAATTTTGAAAATTTGAAAAAAAAAAAATATAACGATTTTTCTTTTGAATGTATAACAACAACATTTGTATGTATTTTTTTCTAAAGCGTTAACGAACAATAATTTATGACACTATACAAATGTCCAAAAGAACACAACTCCTATTTGTCCTCGTTTTCAAGCTCCAATTTCATTTGTATTACATTTATTTTTTTTTTTTTTTATTTTATTTATTTTCTTTTTTAAATGTTTATTGGAACATATTATACGTACATGCAACAAAAGAGCAAAATGTGGTTTATGTACCAAGGAAGAAAATAAAAATAAAAAAAAATAAAAACAAATGAAAAATCAAAGTAATATGGTTATCATGTGAATGTGAACCATTATACAGACCACTACTGAATTCGTCGTCGTGTTACAATGAAATCAAAATATATAATCGACCATGTTTTAACCATTTAATTTCATGTATACAATTGACAAGTATTTAGTATTTTATCCAGAAAAAAAAAATTGTTTTTTTTTTTTTTTTTTCTTAAAACAAAAAAGAAACAAAGATCTTCGAAATATTGTTTATGGTCATTTGAATTATATTTTTAAATATACAATGAATACGTATACACATAAAGTGATATGTAATAATTTTCGATATGTCGATATAATTGTATATACGGGGATTTGTAAATTTTTACATAAGAAATAAAAAGAATCAATGAAAAATGATCAATAAATTTTTTTTTTTCTTTTTTTAAAGACATAAAATCTGTTTATCCATAAAATTGGTAATGTAATTGTCTCAATTACATTTATTTGTATTTTTTTGTATAATTTTTATTTTTAATATTATTTGTTAGATTAATCATTATGTCAATATCGATTTTTAAAATTAATTGAATTTTTGTAATTTTTTGTTTATTGAAATTTACATAATATGTAAATCAATTGAATATAAATAAGAGTAAATAAATATACTTACATACTACACACACACACAGATTATGATGATGCGATGAATTTGTGTTTTTCCAATTGGTATACGTTATCAAAATATCCAAATATTGAGTGGACATGAAAATATGAGAAGAAAAAAAAAAATAAATATAAATTGTAAATTTTTTAAATTTTTATTTATTTACTGGGAAAAAAACAAATTTTTTCCATGTTAATGGAAATTTTGTTATAAAAATAATATAATAAAAAAAAAAAAACAATTTTTAACATTTTCTTGTTTATTTAAATTTTTTTTTATATATTTTTTTTTTTATTTTGTTGTTTAGAATTAAAAATTACATCAATTATAATTTTAATTTCAATTACGTAAACATCTGACAAGAGTGTAATAAAAATTTTAAAGGACATACATGAGTACAAAAAAAAAAATAAGTAAAAAAAAAAAAAAAAAAAAATTTAAATTGACGACAGTGTTAATTATTGTGTATAATAAAAAATGAATTTACAGAAAAAATTATTTCACATTATCAACACTTATGTATGTACGTATTCTATAATCTATACAATGTATGATCATTTGTTTATTGTACAGTAAAATAAATATTCTGTCTTAAAATTATGTTGAATTAACAATTAATTAAAGTTGAATGATTGAAATCAGGGACAACATAAGAAAAATAAAAATTAAAAAAATTTATCGTATACAAATTTAAAATGAACATAATGAGATACGCGTACAATGAAAAACGCAAATGTATGTAAACGTATCCGATATGAACGTAAATTGTGGATGTATTTCAATTTAAAAAACTTCAATAAAAAAAAAGCAAATGTTTTTCCTGGTCAAAATGTCATTTAACATTATGCATATACACGTGTCTATGTATACGTTTAAACAAAAAACAAAAAAAAAAAAAATGTCCCTCAGAATAATTTTTATTCGTAATAATTTTTCAGAGATAATTTCAGATGATTGACAAAAGATCATTATTAATTTGATCATTTTTCCACATTACATACTATTATTATATTATTACTTATTTTTTTTCATTGTATTTTTTTATCAGCTTTTGAAAAATTGAGATGTATTTATTGAAGTTTATCAACATGATGAAGTGTATGACGAAGAAAAACAAAAAAAAAAAAAAAACAAAAAAGGCAATAAGGAAAGAAAAAACAAAATTGCAAATATCAAAGGAAATGATCAATGTATAGTCATAACCAAATACATATATAACTGATCGACAAGTCTGCACAAACTTATAATAGAGTCTATAAAGGATCACCTGTCGACTTGCATCTGAATCTATATTGAGTGGCTTTTAAACATAATGAGACTGTAAATGATAAGACTAGGATATAGACCTTTGCAATGCATTTTATATACATAGTAAATGCACGTTTGTTAGTATTATATGTTTTTTCTTATTATATGACAAAAAAAAAAATAATAATAAACTTCCTTACGGCGATATATCCTTGGCCCGATATACATATACGTTTTATAAATTGGATGGTTGTTTTTTTTTTTTTTTTTTCTTATATGTATTCTTTAAATTCTTTGAGACAACCATCATCTTTTCAGAAGTGTTCGTCAGGATTAATTCATGAGACACTTAATTTTTGAAAAAAAAAAGACAACGGTATGAGGGTTACCAAAATAATCGACTTTAACCATCTGCAAGTTAAGCAAAAATATAAGTAAAATAAAAAATAAAAAAAATATTAAATTTTTGCTGCGGGTCCCGCTCGAGTTATGAAGATAAAATATAGATACATATTATATTTAAAAAGGTACATACAAATATGTACCTGTAATAGTCACGTGGAATTTAAGTCATCTGTATATTACACATTACGTATATAAAGTTTTTTTTTTTTTTTTTTTTTTTAAATATACATTTACATGTGTAGATGTACATTAGTCATTTATGGTTGTTATTATTATAAAAACGTACATATACGTACATATGAAACAAGCAATTAAACCGGATTTTTATTTATACATTCATATAAGCAGGTGATGCAAAATATTAACACAATTATGAGCCACATGAATAATGATGAGAAAAGTTTGATTCAGATATTAATTTAAAAAAAAAAAAACAAAAAAAACAAAAAATAAAACGAATTCTAATTTATCAAAAAAAAAATTTTTTTTTTACAACTGCATATAACAGTGGGTTAAATACGTGAAAAAGTACTTCAATTGAATGTTGTTGAAGTCCATTGTAAATTTATGTAATTTATCCTTTAATGTTTTTTCTTTATTTTGTTAGGTTTGAAAAGATTTAGAAAATTTCATAGTATACAGGATAAAAGTATTAGTTTTGTATATTTGCTATTATGAATGTAAGATCTTTCTTTTTTTAATGGCAATTATGATGATTTTAGCTTATCACGATATCTAATTTCTATTTATCTTGTTAAAAAATCAAAAATATCTAATTTTTGTCAAAATATTCTAAAACTAACTACGTAAAATGTGTACGCATAAATCCGTATAATAACTTATAGACTTAGAATTTTCTTTTTAATTTCTTTAAATCAGATATGGTAATCATGATACTTTTTAATGTAATAATTTATTAAAGAATTAATGAAAAATGTTTAACGAAATTTCAACATTAACTGTTTTAATGTAACGTGTAGCTGAGAAAGAATTAAGAAACACCTTTAATATTATTTATTTTTCTTGGTTTGTGTAATGGATATACGTATAAAATATTTAAATGTTATAAAAGGTTCATTACCAGTTATTTAGAAGTGAAATTCATCAATCAGAAAAGGCAGAAGTCATTCAGAAGTCTTCATAATTATTCATTATGGATCATATTACAGTTTGAATTAAAAACTTAGTATGTATGTATGTATATAAAAAAAACTATAAAATTCCTCTCAACACTCAAAATACTATGGCAGATACAACACAAAAATAAAAAAAAAACAACAACAAAATGTTAAAGGAAAATGAAAAAAAAAATGATAAAAAAATAAAGTTAAAGTATAAAACTTCTATTTAGCTTACAGTTTGAACCTGCTATACACAGATTTCAGTTTCAATCATTTGGGCAATAAATTTTAATCACTGACTCGCTACATGAAGCTCATTCTGTTTTTTTATATAAGGAAGAGAAATCCATTAATAATCGTATAATCGGACAAGGTATATATGGTTTACAATCTTTCAAATAAGTATTTACATACAGATAAACATATATAATTTCATACAGTTTCATTCAAAATATTAGCTTTAAATATTGACTTAACTGCATGAATTCATTTTTATATATAAATAAAGTATTCATATGGAGGTACATAGTATATTCTAAACTTTTGCACAGCACATACATATACACTTGGGAAGAGAGATTATACTTGGCTTGAATCTTTTAATTCAATCTTCTAGTCATCATCATCATCATCATACTAATCCAAATCGTCGTAATCATTGTTGTTGTTGTTGGTTTTTTTTTCTCTGATGGAGATCAAGACGGGAAACTATATAATGTACGTAGGCAATCTTTCAAACCTTCGAGACATGTCCGAGGTATTTAAGGCCTATAAATCCTAATGGAGGTGGGCGTATAAAACTGTTCACCATAATTAAAAATTTAAATCAAACGGATTTGTCATTTTTTTAAAGTTTTCGTACATTTTTTTGTTCTTCTTCTTCTTCTTTTTATTATTTTTTTTATATCCCAAAAGAAATATATATACACCATTGATGCGATGCAACTTATGCGCTTCCAAACTAACCAACCAGACTATAATAACCAATCTTTCCTTCAAACGATTTTTAAATGATATAAATTTTCTGTTATATTTTGAATTTTGTATTATGGTACAGAGTTTATTATGTTTACTTTTATTTTATTTGATTAAAAAAAAAAAAAAAAAAAAAAAAAAAAAAAAAAAAAAATACTGTCTGGCAGAATTCCAAAATAAGCCCCATGGCCACTTAAGACACCCCGCAATGATTATGACTTAGCATAAGTCAAATTAATTTCTTCAATTTATTAACATGACGTCACGATTAACGATGAATCTATGATATTCCATATAAGGTGTATTACGTGTTGTACATGTAGATAGAAGAGGTGTTGAAAGTCATATTATTATAAAACATTGAGTGTCTATTCCTAGAATTTATGGTAAACACCTATTCATTTAATTAGATTTCATTTTCTATTATTTTTTTTTTTTTTTCAATTTTGATCTTGTAGCCTGGGAAATTGTATACGTGTATACTAGTAGTATTCAATTATTACATGCATATTTTGTTACCAAAATTTAAATTTTATTTAATGCACAGATTATTACAATTTATTTATTTTAAATTTTCGAAGATTCACTTGAATTTTTTATTTTTAAAATGTACTTCAAATAATTTTATATTTTAATAAACAAAAAACTGAGAACATTTATTTCATTTTACTATGATATATCCTTTAGTAGTTATGTTGTTGCCCTGTATTATATGTATGTCATTTCGATGTGTTACTGTAAATTATCAGCTTTTATAATCGGAAAGGAAAAACAAATGAACATACATAATTTTCAAAGAAATTTTGTATAAAACAAATATACAAACAAATTGAATGGCTAACAAGGAAAAACAAAAAAAACAAAAAAAAAAAAAAAAAAAAAAAACCAATCATCAATTTAGTCTTTGGTGAAGCTTAAATGGTTAATGATTATAACAACGGTGTGATCATCTGTTTCTGTTAACATCCTTATTGATGATTGTTATGCATACAGACGTACATATACCATATAGTGAAAAACAATGTCGTTCAACATCTCAATTTTTATAAAAGAATTACAACAATATGAGAACGAAAAAATTGGGATGACTTCAAAGAATCCTCGAAAACAATGAGGTTCAAAGTTTTTTTGTTTTTTTTTTTTTTTTTTTTGTACGAAGTTTAAGACTAGGTAGCAAAAATTAAACTTGGTAGGTCAGATTACAGGAGGAGATTTTCCTTTTTGTTTATTTTTTTATTTTTATTTTTTTTTGTTTTTGTTTATAGTGAGATTTTCATCTGTAGAATATATTATATTCCGTTTACATACATATATAAGATGCAGATTCATTATTACATTTTTATATGTAAGACAACAACATTATCTGGTCAATTTATTTCTGACCTTATTTGAAACAAATAAGAGGCATAACATTTTTGACTATCAGTACATAATATCGGATATGAAAAGCGTTTACTGTTGTATGTGACTGCTCTTATAATATGTTTTGTATAACATTTCAAGAGGATAATATCTTCTTCATAAATCTTATAAATTATACACGTATGTATGTACATGTGTGTACATATATGTACTTACCAAAATGTATAAATGATTCAATCGAAGATTATTGCTTAAAGTGATTTAAGAGTATACGTGAAAATTTTTATTTTTTATTTTTATATATGGTTTTAAAAATTGCACACAATAACCATATAATAACGTGTACATACATACATTATTGATACATTTATATATATCTTACAAATGGGTTAATACAGATATATAAATGATATTGTCGGTTCGATTATATACATATGTATATTTATTCTTTTATTAATTATATTTAGTGTTTATTATAATGCAATTTAATTTTTAATGTTAAATTGACATTAATATAAACATTGCTAATGATGGGTAATTTAAAAAAAAAAAAAACAAAATTTCATACTCTAAAAGGTTACATTTTTGCTTTTCTCAATGCATTTATCATATTTATAGGTATATTATGTATAAATAAAAATAAATTAATAAATAAATTATATGATACTTACACCCTGTTTTCATTGTTACCATAAAGATGTTGTGGTAATAAGTTATATTTGATGCCAAATTATCAGGTAGTCATTATTAGTGATGACATCCAAAATATGAAAAAAAAAAAATGAAAAACATAAAGGAAATATTAAAATATCTAAAATAATGTAAAATTATTAAAATTGTGTAAATTATTATCAATAAATGTGTAGCAATCGATTTAAAATGTTTACAATTTTTATGAAAAATTTCTATACAGGATATTCCGTACTCAAACGTTTACAAATTGAAATAAATTACAATAAGCGGTTCACATTTACATTGTTAAGAGGTTTTGATTGATGACTCTAAACATATTATATGTATGTATTGTTGTAGAAAAATGTTTTTTCATTTCAAAATACTTGTGACACCCTGTAAAAATTTGATATAAAATTCCATGACAAAATCATTCTGTCATTTTAAGCTATAAATATTTTTAAAAAAAAATTCTTATACATGATGTTATGTTCATGCCTGTGAATGTACTATATCACGTGTAATAATGCACAAATGGTTTAGTATTTCTTTAATTCAAATTTGATAAATTTACAAGTAACATTTTGTATATTTTGTTTTTGTAAAAAAATTAGACATTTTAATTGATGTAAACAAAATAATGTACATGTGAGAATTATGTGCATATTTCTGTTATTTTATTTTATTTTTTTATTTTTTTGTTTATAAGATTTGAATGTTATAATAATGTTTTAATATGGCATTTAAAAGGATCAAAGTATTAACGTTGACTGATGTAATTACACAATATTTATTGTTAGTTAGTTTGTATATGGGATTCATAATTTTAACATACATATGTAAATCTTTTGGATTTTGTTGTTGTTGTTGTGTATTTAAATTTATTTGCATAGTTTTATTAAGTTTTTCTATATATACGGATTATATATAGCGGTTGATAAATAGATTTTTGATCCTTTTCAAAGTATTTCACATTAAATTAATTTATTTATTTAATTTATTATTATCATTTTTGAGGTAAAATATACTATATATGCGAATGTATGTATATTGCGAAAATTTTGTAATATACTCAGATTACTTACAGTGTAAAAAAATTTTTATTTTTATTTTAAAAGACGGAAATCATAGATTAATTTAAAGTAATTTTGATATATTTAATATAATTAGTGAGCATTAAATTCACATAAAATAAATGTACATTCGTTCATAGATTTCAAATATGATTATTCTGTTTTTTTGAATTCATTCTCATCACTTGTGAATTTTTTTTTTTATATTTTAATCTATACCGTATGAATATTTTGATTTTCATCAAAATTCACAATTAAAAAAAAATAATAATAATAATTTCCGTTTTTTTTTTTCTATTTTCATTTGAATGAAAATTAATTGCTTTAAATTTGTTATATGGTTTTTTGCATTAGAAAATTATGGCTAAGAAAATAGGAAATAAAATTAAATGTATAAAATAAACAAAAAAAATTTAGTTAAAAATGAAAAATAGTTATACAAATAATTTTTGTTTGTTTTGTTTATGTTTATGTTTTTCAAAACCAATTATATTACAATTCACGAAGATTTCTTATCTTTTATATTATATATGTACAACCGACAAGAATTAAGTATACTTCGTTTTTCATATCAGAGCATTATAATATAATACAATTGTCATTCATTATAATCGTTATTATTATTACATTTATTTTTCTGTTTAGTTTTTTCTTTTTTTTTTTTTTTTCATGTTCTCATTTTTATAAACACTTACAAACAATGAGTACAGGAATCAAAAAAAAAAAAAAAAAAAAAAAAAAAAAAACTCGAAATTATACAAATGCCCAAAATGAAAAAAAAAAAAGTTAAAAAAAAATGAAAATAAAGGTGTATATTCATTTCAAAGTAATCGTATTGTATTTATCATGAACAAACAATCTAAATGACATAAATATAGTTTGGAAAACTGCTGAAACCACAAATTATGCGGCTTATTAATTTAAGTATCGTTAGGATATACACATTAATAAATACTCAGACGTATCTCGATCTATTCATATACATACGTGTATATGAATTGGCTTGGATGTTATATAGATACTCGTATACATTTCTAATGATTACATGTAATTTTTTTTGTTTTTTCTTCCTTAATCGTCATACATGTTTAACATGTGTATATAGTCGATTATATTTTTATTTTATTTGACTTCAAATTAAGTCAGAAATGCTCTAAAAATTATATTAAATAGATTAATGATAATTTTACCCTGATATTAAAATGAATAATAATAATTTTTTTTTTTTAGTTTTAAACGCAACAGTTCACTTTCTCTTGTGCAAAGAAATTTTAATGAACGAATGAAAAAAGATCTGATTTACAAAATAAAAAATAAAAATAAAATTTTTAAAGAATCAGGCACGAACCATTTTAGCAAGTGTTTTCCTTAAAGCATCGTCTGTCTGTCAATTTAATAATCAATTTCATCGAATTTTTCTAATCTTGATTTTCAATCAATAAATGAAAATCCAATTAATATTTACACAAGTCATTTTCTTGTCATTTAACGATAATATAAGTTTTTTTTTTTTATTGCAAAAAGAAAACAAAGACAAATTCATCATGAAAATAGTCCTATATAAGGCATATGATCGCATGTACACCAGACACATGCTCATATGCGCAATTCGCATACACTGTGAATTTATAACTAACCTTTCATTAAAATGATAATTTCTGATAATGATATTAAAAATTGTGTTAAAATATTTTTTTGTTACTGAAAAAAAAAAACATTTTTTTAAGTTGAAAACATGTAATTATTTCTTCAATTTTTCTTTGAGTATATAATTTACCTGTTTACTGGTCATGAAAAGAAAATTTTGCAAAATACAAAAAACATGAAAAAAACAAAAGGAAATTATTATTATGATTGTTAACAGCTTTGTAACATTTGTCAAATTGTAAGCATTTTATTTGTTTTCTTATTGTTTTCATTAACAATGTTTATGTTGTTTTTTGTTTGTTTTCGTAACGCTTTGTTAAATTTTAATTTTTTGTTTTTTATATTTAATTAAACGTTTTTTTTTTTTTTTAAATTTACACTAAATTTTTTATTTTTTTCTGATTTTCTTGTTTTTGTATTTCGCGATCATCAATTTTGTCGATCACATCAATAAATGAACTTACCGCTGTTGGATCCTGAAAAGAAAACCAGAAAACATGATTATAAATAAAAAATAAATTATATCTTATTAGTGATAATTAATTTTATTTGTATTTAAAATTCATTTGCTTTATTTATTTAGTTTTTATTTTATTTATTTTTAACTTTGTAAATTATTTGTTAATTTTTGTGTAATCATTTATACATATGTACAAGAAAATATTATCGCTATCACATAAATGTATACGCAATACATATGTATGTGTATTTGAAAATATATAAATGAAACATTAAGGAGAAAAGTGTAACACATGTCAAAAATGTACAAATAAATGTTTTACTAATTATATATAAAAAAAAAAAAAAAAAAAAAAAAATTCTACATCATTTATACAGCACACATTATCATATGATATTTTAATCATGATGATATGCCTGTATTGACACCACAAAGGATATACAACATTTAAAAAATATGTGTTAATTTTATCTTAATTTTTTATTTATATTTTTGAATTTTTTTTTTTTTTTCTACAAAATTCAATTTAAAAACGATTAATAAAATAAAACTACATGATAAAATCAAGTAAAACACATCTTTAAATATGTTAGCAAAAAATCAACTATAAAAGTCAATTATTTTAAACATTTTTATATTGAGAGAATATTAAAAAAAAAAAAAAAAGTAAGCAACAAAATTCTATACTCATCATCGTATTATCGCAGTTTGTTGTTGTTCTATGGAATATCATATGATCATGGATTATAACCGACGGCCTTATAGGATTGAATTAAAATTTATTTCATTTTTTTTTTTTTTTTTGCTTTTACAATTTTTGATGAATGGATCACGTAACTTTGAAAATTAACGTAAAACTTTTTTAACGTTAATTTTTTATTCAAAATTTTTTATTTATAATGTAAATTAACGTAAATTACATTACATTTTCAAATTTTATAACGTTTATTAATCGATTATTTTATTATTTGATTTTAGAAACTCTTTCATTTTTTTATAATGAAAACCGACCAATCATTAAAAATGAATTATAATTAAAAATTTTAATTATGCATATAAAGAAAAATAAAAATATGTAAATTACAGGTAAAGTCCGTATAATTTGGTTGCGTTCCGTAAAAGATTACTAATTTAAGAAAATTATTTTTTATCATGCTTGTGTTATTTCGCGTCGTGAAAATTCACTTGAATTAAAAATTCGATAAAATTTGTAAATTGTATTATATTGAAACTACTATACAAGTATCATGTTTTACGAGGATTACTTGTCATATCATTTTTTTTTAATGAAATATAAAAAAATATTGATTTTAAAGCAAGTCAAAGTTTCAAAAAAAGAGATAAAATTTTGATCACTTAATTATGTGATTATATGATGATTGATCTATTCGAATTCGAGTTTATTAATAAACTATATAACGTAGAGATATAAAAATTGTTTTAAATCAAACATGGAAATTTCATTTTTTTTTTTTTTTTTTTGATTACGTAAATAAGCGATTTTTGCTTTAAAATGTTTGGCATTTAAAATTTAAAGCTTTTCTACGGCAATCATAGATAGTTTTTTTTTTAATGAACACATAGCAAATAGTAAGTACAAAAAAAAATGTTGCATCAAATAAAATCTCATAGTTTTAGGCGTAATTTGCAGTAATGTAATTTATTTTATTTTTCTCTTTTAAAGTGTCTTTGATATTAACATCATTTACTCCACCCACAAAAAAAAAAAAAAAAAACACCCAAGAAAAACAAATGTTATTTCACTTCCTTATATATCAGATATAGCATTCAAGAAGACGGTATTCATCTTTTACCAGTATCTAAAATAAATTTCTCATTTACGAATTACATCTTCTTAAGATATCATTTTGATAATGGTACAAACTAAATGTATGTACGTATATACAGGAATTTTTCACATATGCACGAATGAACATTTTTTAAGAGTTTTTACTTTATATAAAATGAAATTAATTTAATAGAAACACAAGATACATATATAAATGTAGCGTTTTGTTATGCACTTAAAGTTTATACATGCATACATACATATACAAAATATATAACGAAAATATCTAATTGCGGAATATGCGGTTAAATTGTAAAAAATGTGGTAATATTGAATTACTAAAATAAAATTAATTGTTTTAAGGGAATCAAAGTACATATTCGTCGTGATATGTACATAAGATTTTCAAATGACTTGTTTGTTGTCTCTTAGCCCATCAACCCATCTACATACATATTCCCAATATGTGCATATACTACATTAAAAAAAAAAAACAAAAAGTTAAATTAGAAAACGAAAGGATTTTCAGTACATGACAACTAAGTAATTTACGATTTCTTTTCGAAATCAAAGAAGGTATTTTATTCATTTTTTCGAGGAGGATATTTTTTTTTGAGCTTCTTAAAATGCAAGCCATTAATATTAAGAAAAGAATTAAATTTTACAAATTAGCAAGTCTACCATTTTAAGCATTTTTATATTTAATGTTTATACAACGTGTAAGGATATTAAAGGATTGTACAGATTCCATCATGACAAACTGGAAAATTAGTTGTGATATTTGAATATAAAGATGCACATTGTAATTTTAAAATTTTCACCATTACATTCAAAAGAACATCTCATCGTATGGTATTATGGTCTGCTAGTAATCCTTATATTTGTTTCTCATACAATCAGTTTCACAGTCGAGGTCCCATGATAATTTTATTTTTTGAGCCAAAGTTATCATGCTAAATCGTATAAAATTCAATAGATTTTCGTCCTTTTAATTTTATTTGTTTATATGGTATTGATATGTGTAAATATTACATAACAATCTATTTTTTTTTTTTTTCAAATTTAAATTCGAACTTTATTCGAAATTTATTTCTACACTGAATAAAATTTCCACAAAATATTAAAAATTTTCATTAGAATTTGAATGTATCTAGTATTTGTGTACATTGGATATAACAGAGAGATTATGTTTGTAGATACATACGTTTAAAAAAATGTTTGCCATTTTATTTTCTACCACATAAATACTCGTACATACATATGTATATGTAATAAAAATGAAATTTTATAATAAAACGTACATTCAATTATTTGTGAATGTAAATTACAAATACACGCGTATGCAACTGATATAATATACTTCAGACATTTTTTTTTTTCGTACATAGATAAATGTTTAAATTTAAATGTGATGACATGTAATATAATTGAAAATGTGGAAACATATGATGAAAATTTTTCTATAAAGAGAAAAATCATGTACAAGTGTAAATTTTGTTCATTTTGATGTTTTTTTTTTTTTTTTTTTTGTTTTCATTCGTTATTTTGGCTTTTTTTTTCGTGTACTTATTATCACAACAAGTACAAAATATTTAATTTGATTTTTCTTTGACTTTGAACTCTATAATTAATATTTCACATTCAATTCATACATATACAATATACACAGCTAGAGAAAGGAAAAAATTTGTTATAAAAAACAAAAAACAAAAAAAAAAACGAAATAAGAAAATTGTCAACAAATTTAAAAATTTGATTAATTAAACTTTTACAAATTTTTTGACAAGTATTATTTTGTTTATTCATAAAATTAAACAGTTGCTCTTAAAATTATTTCCCTGTTTTAAATGTTTTTTTTTTTTTTTGTTTTTAGATTTCATTAAATGTCAGATCATTTATAAAATTATCATACATACGAACGTTCAAGGGTATATGTAGATATAAAACTAAAAGTAGATATGTATGTATGTATGCTTGGGGGTAATACTGATGTACGTTTTTAAAGTATAGCCAAATATAGCGTTTTTAATGATATAATTGACAAATGTAAGGCATTTGTATGCATTTTTCTTAAAATTTCTCGATGTTATGTCATCGAATCAATTGTTTTTAAAATTCAAAAAAAAAAAAAAAAAAAATTTTTTTTTTCTTGTGGAAAATGAAATAGAATTTTTTGATTTTTTGTTTTTACAGTGTAAAAGTTGCCTTGAATTATTATCCATTTCTACAATCGTATATTGAAACTTAAAATTTTTGTGTTACAATATTTCAATGAATTGACTAAAACAAAGATTTCATTTAAAGGATTTTCAATTTCAATTTTTCTTTTTTTTATCGGATTTTACACATTAGTATACGATTTCTTACATGAAACGTTTATAGTGGAGAAGGCAAAATCGTTTTTTTTTTTTTTAAATTTTTTTTCTAGTAAAACTGTGTGATGGTTACTTAAAATACCCATTTGCATTAAAAGACAACCAATCCATCATTTTTGAAACAAAAACTAAGGAAATGATGGCAATGAAAATGATTTTTTTTTTAATTGCCAATCATTACAAGTTTTTAAGCTCTAAAAAAATAAAATAAAATAAAAATAAAATACAAAAAAAAAATATCTCTAAAGCTATTGTTGATTATTTTAGTTGACTAATTGGATTTTATTTTATGACAGTTTCGTTGTAGCACATTTGCCATAAAAAATTTCGGTTAACGTATAAAATAACGTATACATATAACATTCGTACATAACTTTTTTATTATCCATTCATTTTCTTAGATTACATATTTACATTATGCATATTAGTACAAACGATTTTTTTTTTTTAAATTTTTATTTTCTGGTTTTAAATTTTAACCGATGGCGCTAACCGTTGATAGCTTTTTTACTTTTTAAAGTATATGTAAATACCCTCGTGGATTTATTTAATGTTTCTGGTATACTTATATGCAGATTGGTGTTTTATTTTATTTTTTAATTTTGATTACGACGTTTATTACGATAATTTACCACTACCATACTGACTGACCATTTGTACGTTTTACAGTTTTTTTTTTTTTTTTTTTTTAAATAAAAGTTGTAAAAGGATTGAACGACTTTTGTTTTGTAATTTTATTTTTCAATTTTCTTTACGTTTATTGATTTATTGTTAAACTCCTGATTTTTTAGTTTGGAATTTTTGTTATTATTATTATTTTTTTTTTTGTTTTATGACCCATCGTAAGCGTTGATTATTTCAAAATTTTTGTTTGTTATGGCAATTACTGTATAATTTATCATCATACGACCATCATCAGTATCATCATTATTATCATCAGTTTCATCATCGTAATCGTCTTTGGAGGTTTATTACTAATGTTTTACTTTCATTGAGAGAAGATAAATTTTTTTATATTAATTAGATTTTATTTTATTTTTTTTTTTTTTTTTTTTTAGCTTTTGGTATTTTATTTGAACGCAACTGTTGCTATTCAAATGTAATAAAATATAAAGTCCGATCTTGTATAGATAAAGATATAAAAGAAAGAATTTTTTAAATAAATTTTAATCTAATCAATTGTTTTAATTGTTGTCACAAGGATTATTGGTAATTGAAAATATATTTTTCTTAAGTACTACAAGGGAATAAAGATATTGAAGCCTTTACCTGACGTCACAGACAAGTATTATCCTTGTAATTCTTTTATTATTTAAAAAACAAACTAAAAAAAAAATGTCCTTGAATCCTATATAAATTTTTCATTAAAAATAAAATAAATTCACAATCTTCCATGAATTACACATGTACATATGTATGTTGGAAAAACGAGCGAATAATTTCATTCAATTTCAATTTCAAATTTCAAATCATATTTACATTCTTTTTTTTTTTTTTTGTAAAGTATTTTGTATGCAATAATCGTTGTGTCACATAACATGTGCATATTTGTATTGCATAAAAATATTTTGTATGATATGTGTACTCTGTCTACATATGTATGTATAAATAAATAGCGACAAAATGTTGTGGTCAAATAAGATATTCAACGTATATTTACATAATAATATTATTTTTCATTTTAATGATTTTTTTTTTCGTTTTTTGTTTTTTTTTTTGTACAAGGGTAGAAAATTGAATTTTGATATGAATTGCCATTTCATGAGACTATTAAAAATTGTATATATGTAAATAATGTCCAATGTCCATGCATGTTAATTTTTACAGTATGTACATTTTATTATTTGATCGTGTGGATACATAAAATTGAACTTATTTACTAAGTATAAACACATGTATAATTTGTATTATACGTATATTCATTTGTTTTAAAAATATTTATGTATTTAAAATAAAGGAATTCACTTCATTTCAAATAAAATGAAAGAATTAAAAAAACTTTCATATTACATGTATAGACATTAAACATGATATGGGCATCTACATCATTGATGAAACTTTGAAATTATTGTTATTATTAGTATCTTGTCATTTTTATTAAAGAATATCTTTTGTTTTTATTATTTAAAAACATATTTTGGTATTTCCGTGAATATTGAAATTTGATATCATCTCTGATCTGGTTTTTATTTTTGTGAATTCTTTGTGGTTCATTGCGGACAGTTTATTTTTTGCTGTTTTCAAATGTACGATTATAAATATGTTGCTGTTGCTTGTTAGATATCAAATCTAATTGTGTTGTTGAAGAATATTAGATTGTATAAATTGTTTATTGATAAATAAATTTTTAAAGGATATAATTGATATGTCGTTTTGTTTAACGGTGTTAAGTCTTTTAAATGCCATAGACCGTGTTTGTTTTAAGCTCATCTAAGTAAGTCACTGTTTTTCAATTAAATTTCAATATCGAATTTTCTTTTTTTACGTCTGTATGTAATGTAGCCTGTTCAGTGCTTTTTTTTTGGATTTGTTTGCATACCAACAGTCATTATTACAATCACAGTATATAATTTTTTTTTTTTTTGGTTTTCTTATTATTTTTGCATGCGTGACTTTGTCGGACTCATGGGCACCAACATGCATGGCAATAGCTTGTTAATTAATTAATTAATTATTTTGTTTGAGATTACGACAAGTGAATAATTGGCTTGATCTTAACAATTTTTTCTCTTTTTTTTTTGTATTTTTTTTTTTGAATTCAAACAAGAAGATACCGAGAATAAGATAGAAGAAAGTCTTAATGTATGTATATGTATGTACGTAACTGTTTTTGAATTAAGTCAGTCATTGAAATGATATCAGATACTAAAATTCAACTAAATATTGGGGCTATTTTCCTTGTTTTTTTTTTTTTTTTGCTTTGGTTGGTTAGTTCAGACAAAATAGAAAATTTTTGCCTGGCAGAATTTATCAGTTTTCTTGTATGGGAAAACGATATTATATAAACGATCAATTCATTTTCATTTTTTTTTTTTTTTTTTGCCTTACAATTTATGTATTTGGTAACTTATGTGAATGTATGAGTATAACACATACATGCAAATTTAAAAAAAAATTTTTTTTATCTGAAAGCAAATCAAGAATTGTTGTGATATGAAAACAGCAGATTATATAATAAGTTTTATTATTAACAAAAAATAACATTAAGAACAAAAAAAAAAAGTCTAAAAGAAACTTTGTACATTGACCAATTTAAGATAAAATAAAAATTCTTTTATTTTTGGGTGTTTTTGTTTTTTTGCTGTTTTCGGCTTAATTCGTTATGCTTTTTGCGAAAATTACACTCATATTCACATATATATACAAAGCAAAACAAAAATATATCTGCATACAAAATAAACATGTATAAAAGAAAACAAATTTTGGCCTTATGGTTACCTTCAAAAAAAAAAAAAAAAAAAATTAAATGCAATGAGAATGGTTTAAAAACTACCTTACAAGCAAATGCACTCAACAACAAACAGTTCTCCTTAGAGCAAACTTTAAAAAAAAAAGACTTTTTTTTGAATTTTTTTTTGTTTTCATTATTATCATTTTTTTTCTGTGTTTCTTAGTGGCAACGTAAAACATTTTTTAGTATCATCACCACCATACTTAAGCTTAAAGAAATTCCAGATTTTTTGTTTCGAAAAAACACAAAGAAATATACAAAAGCAAAAATAAAAGGATCATTTGATTCTTTTTTTTAATGCATTGCATACACTGTTTTTATCTGAACATAGGGCAACAAACATTTACCTTTTTATGGCTCTTGTCTATATGTTAAAGATGTAAGGTATTTCACACATGATATTGTGCTGTTGTTGCTGGTATACAATTTAACCATCAGCATATAATACACCTTATTTGTGCATCATTTTTATTTGGTGGTTGGTTGGTTTGTGAATTAAATGAAAATTGAAAACAAAAAAAAAAAAAAAGAAGTGATTTACTTCACAATTTCTTATTTATTTATTTCTTTTTTCTGTTTTATTCTTATATTTTTCTTTATTGGTTTTTTGTTTTTGTTTTTGAATTTTCTTATTGTTACAATAAAATGTAAGTACATATACGAGTATACCATTTGGAATGTTGAAATGAAAATGCAAAAAAGGAATTTCATCTTAGTGTTACTTAACAAAATGACCATTATTTACAGTCAGAAATACTTTTTTTCAGTTTTCTTTTACAGCTAGTGTATCAAGAAAGATTTTCAAAAATAATCCCTTCTTACATTAAAACTTGTCAATAAATCGTTTTCTTTTCTTTTTTTTGAATTAAAAAAAAAAAAAAATGTGTTTTACTTTAATTATCATTTTAGTTTAAAAACAATACAGAAATATAAATACGTACCCATTTTGTATTTTATATTTACGTACATGAAGACATTCATAGTGCATTTTAATATGCATCATTTTTTTTTATTATTTTTATTTTTTAAATTTTTTTATTGTTTTATCCAAAAATAGATTGCATTAAGGATCAAATTACAAATTTTATATTTGAAATAGTATACAATTTATGATGCATTCAAATGATCAGAGATGGTATCCTTTGAGTATATGCAATGGTAAAAATATGTGCACGTTAGGGCCTTTGCAAAATTAATTACAAATACGTACAAATATAAATTTAATTCCATTTTCTACTGATGATGTATATATGAAAAAGATTGTTAATGTGTAAAGTTTTTAACTCTTTATGTGTTTATTATCGTAGTGTGTATTAGGAAACATTATCTTTTTTGAATTGTACTATACACGCATATTCATTTATAAACAGTTTTTAAAAAGTGTTCATCTATGTACTGTAAACGTTACAAAATTAAAGTACATACATACTTATATTTTATGGGAAAATAATTTAAATTTTGCAACAAAAAACAAAAAAAAAAATAAAATAAAATAAAATAATGAAAACATGTCAGACAGTTTGTTTTTATTTTTAATGCATTTAAACAAATTTATCTGATTTGTAAAACCAACGGCCTCAAATTTCAACTTATAACTTTAATATGAAAACTACCACAATACTAAATATATTATCCTGAATCTGTGTAACGTTAATAATTTAAATACGATATCACAAAAAAAAAAAAAAAAAAAAAAACAGTACATACATTGTGTGTAACATTTAAACGTTATTACTGTTGCCGTTGCAATAATTTTATTTCCCTTTTGGATATGATAATTTATGCCTGATAATAAGAATAAACGCAATATCACGGTATGTAAATATACATAAGAGTTGTATATGAGCATGTACGATACGATACACACACATATCATAGATTCAATCCTGCAGATATGGAATTCAGTAGTTATGCAAATAAAAATTTATGTGGTGAAAGAAAACGCATTTCTTTATTAACTTTATTTTTTGTTTTTAGTTTGGATAATGCATTTTTATATTTTTTCATACCTTCCAACATGTAATAGAATTTGATTTCGTATTCGATATAATCGCACGTAAACAAATCAATCACAAAATTTTTTTACCATGAAATTTTAAACTTCACAAATAAATTAAATTAAAAAAAAAAACAAAAAAACAACAAAAAAAAAAACAAAACGAAAATGTTTTAAATCAAAACAGATTAGAAATTTTTATAAGATTTACAGTTATTGTTGTATAAATGTCTTACATATGTTATATGATACTCAAAATGTTATGTAACAATAAAAATTAATTTGATTTGTTGTCTTCTATTTTATATAGTGAAGGAATTTAAATTGAATTAAAATTTTAATTTCTAACATTTATTTTCTTTTTATAATAAAAAAAAAAAAACAAAAAATTCATTGGCCGTTTATACTTGAATATGTGATGGTCGTCTGTAAGTGTGTGTGCTCACATATATAGAAACAAATTGTTTTTTTTTTTTTTTTTTTTTTTTTTTTAGTTTTTTAGATGAAACAAAAAATTTAAAATAGTAGTTGTTGAAGATCACGACGACAATCATGATCGTAATAAAATGCCAAAGTGTGTGGTCTGTTTCAAAAACATTAAAACATTAAATAAAACAGTAGGCAAATGATAATGAGTTACGAAACAAAATATATAAAAACCAGAAGCTAATCAGATAATGAACCAAAGTATCTCTCCTTTTGAGAAAAAAAAAAAAAAAAATAAACTAAACAATTTTTTTTTTTACATATGATTGTGGTGGTAATTCAGTAAAACATGTGTATGCATGCGCATTTTATGTGTGTTTTACTGTATTATGTACGTGTATGTTGCACATATGTATATACACACGCGTAAGTTACGTCGTACACTACAGATGATACCTTATAGGTAAATGCTAATAAAACGTTTACAGGTAATTCGGCGACGACATTACATAAATACATAATAACATGAAAGTCAATGTTTTAACGGAACTTGTTTGATCTAGTGAAGTAGTTAAAAGATGCATCCTTGATGAAGATTAATGGTGATATTATCAGCACATATTAATTGATTAATGCTAACCATTTTTAGGCTATTTATATAATCTATAACCATAATTATTTTCGTTTTGTATTTTTTTTTTTTCTCTTCTCATTAAATCAAACACTAAACACATTAATTTATGTTTTAAGATCTTGAAAGTCTTTAATTCCAGATTTTCAAAAAAAAAAAAAAATCTTTTTAATTCATCAATTAAAAATTCCAAAATTTTAAACACACATAAAAAATAAAATTAGAAAATTATTTAGCTTCTGTGTGTTTTCTATTAATTCACATTATTGCGGAAACGAAAAGGATCAATCGATCAATTAATGAACTATTAAAAAAATAAAATAAATTAATATTTTCTTTTTTAAACATTTTACAACAAATTTATGTCTCTATTCATTTTTACATAAAAGTTACATAATTTATTAATGACCTTTTTTTTTTTTTCAGTTATTCACTTTTTAGAATTTGGGAAATTCATATTACAGAATTTTATGATTGGCCATTCATTTTTATGTGCTGTCAAGTTTTTATTTGAAACCTTTTCAAAAATATATTTTCGAAAGGAATGATACTAAATTTTATCATTTTATAGGTAATAGTATTCTACATGTAATGATTATTAAAAGACATTTTAGTATAGCGGCACTATTTTTGAAAATGATGACTTGAAAGGAATGTGATGGCAATACCTACCTAATTAAGGCATAGATATAATAACATGACAGTAGTTTTATTTGCTAACGGGCTAAGAATTAAAATAAGATCATTGATAGTTTTTTGAAATTTATATTAATATTTTTAATTTAATTTTGAAAATTTGGCAAAAATTGATTTAATAAATTTTTGAAGTAAAATCAAGAAAATTTTGAATTTCGCAAATAATCCAAAATGAAAGGTAATATCAATGGCACACATATGTATACTTTTAAAATTAGAAAAGTTACTGGTTTTGATACTATCTAGTATAATATCAAAATGATCCGGCTCATGACTTTCATGGTTTTGCTCTTGTTAGTTGTTATTGGCCTTTCATAATTTTAAATTTATTTTTTAAATTTTTATTGAATTGTATTGTTCAATTTTCTCAACATAGCTCAATTTTTCACATTTCAAAAATTTTAGTACCTATATGAAGATTTTTGGTATCAAAATTAGATGTATGTATAATTATAATACGAGCATTAAATTTTAAATTTATTGCCCTACATTTAAAAATGATGATGATAGAAATAAGAAAAATAAAACTCAAAAAATATTAAATTAAACGATACAAGGAAAAAAACAAAGTTTGTTTTTTTTTTTTTTCAGTGTTGGATTATCCTTAATTATATTCGAAACATAAAATAAAAATGACACATAAAAATATCTTAAAAGGATCTTGCATTTTTTAATCTTTATTATGTATCTAATTTTATTTTTCTAATAAATTTCATTATCATACCAATATTATCACTAAACTATATACAACAAAAAAGAGCGATATATACAAGGACGAATATCATCATCACTAACTAACTGACATTATCAAATTACAAATAAATGTTGCATTGGTCTTAATTTCTTGTCATTATAACTCGTAACTGATATCAAAATAAAATAAGTAACTAACTATCTTTTAGCACTTTCTTGTCTCTGTTTTATTTAAATACATACAAATATAATATGAATGTTTGTATGATTTTTTTTTTTTTTGGTGAAAAGGTATTATATGTACGTCACTAAAAATTTCAATTTTATTTAGATAATGTCGTATTTTGACATAAAATTCAGCTACCGGCATTCTAAATGATTCGACGCTTCTGGATTTGTTTCATTGAAAGAAAAATAAAAACTCACATATACAAAAAATTAATTTCATCTTTTTTAATTTCATGTTTTCTTTTCTTTTTGTTTTTTTTTAAGTGATGTAAGCGCACTATGGTCTGGCTGGATTAAATATAAGAATAAGAAATCTCTTTTTGGAGAATCATTTTTAAGATATGCTGATAATCATGAGTTATGTAGTGGTAAAGATTTCTAAGTGATGATAACAGAACGGTTGATCATTAATTCAAAAACTTATCGTTTCAAGGAAAAGAATATTATTTTTTTTCCATCGTTTGCTTTAAATTTATAATAATAAAAATAAAATAATGTAGAAAGGTAAAAAAATAAAAAATAAATATCATTTTGATATACTACCGATATAACGTTACATACTATGAATATATACAATAAGAGCGAAATTTGTTAAAGTGTTAAATATAATTTTATATAAATACTGAAAATCAAATAGATAATGAAATTTCTTAAAAATGCCCAAAAATTGGATAACATAAAAATTTATTTTTTATTTTGCAGGAGTTTTTATTTTTATTTTTGTCTTCGTTAAATTTTATCAATTATTCAGTTTGACTGTTTTGTGTGTCGTAATTGAGACACAAACATGATTATAGAATAAATTTAAACAAATTTTAGTTTTTTTTATTTTTTTAATTTTTTTATTTTTGGCAAATCTGGAATCAATGTCCCCTGTACACTATGTGTACCTGTATATTAGTTCTATGGTTATCGTAATATAAATGTTTGTATATTCCCATATACATAGTATATAACATACATGCTAAAGTGGAAATTAGTGAATTAATTATTGTTATATAAACCTCACAAGTTGAATTTAAGCCTTGTTGTATTCTTCTCATTTTTTTTTTGTTTGTTTTGTTCTTTCAAAAGGAACTTCACGTAATTCACAGGAATTCATTCATTAAAATCTTTTGATACTTTTAGGCTTACATTTTTATTCAACATTTCAAAAGTTTGTAAATAGCTAAAGGTAAACGACTGGTTTTCTGACTTTGACCATAACACATTAATTAATTTAAAAAAAAAATAAAAAATAACAGAAAAAAAAAAAAAATAATAAAAATAAAAATAAGAACAGAAACGTTATTTTTTCTGCATTTGGGATATTCATTGTATGTACCAACAATTTGATCACTGCGTTAACTAACGTACGTACTCAGAATGTTAGTTTGATACCATTATACATATACATACATACTGGACTGGTAGATATTCTGATGCTGCTGCTGCTGTTTGTTCCCGTTGGCATTTATATACATCACATTACAGTTTCCTTGGAGACGGTGTGAATCTTGAAAGTTGTACAGTTTTCTGGTAGCATAAAATGACACGCAGCAACATCAAATTCCACGGCTTTAATAATGAATTGGAGTTTTGATGGCCACTGTTATTTTCTTTCTTGACAATAAATGCCTTGGGGACCCCAATTTTTCATATATATAGGTATATATATTTTTTTTTTGGTTTCTGTATTGGATTTTAATGTCGTCTGGTCTTTGTTGTTCTGCTTTTTTGTGTTTGTACTTTACTTTACTCATATGTGATTTTTTTTTTTGTCTAAAATATTTCTAAAGAAACTTTGAAATTCATATGTACTGTATTATCTATCTTGAGTCAATCAATGTGAGTTCTTTTTAAATAATGCTAATTAGATGGACACGTTTGATCAATAGATTAAACGTATACGGAACAATGTTATTTGATGATGACTACTTTTCTTTTTATTATTTATTAATTTTTTTTTTTTTTTTTTGGTTTTTATTTGTCCAAAAATGAATTTATTGTGATGCTATTCCGTATCATGAATTTTTTAAAAATTTTCTATGTTAAAGCATACAAGTGTATGGTGATGATAATCATCATTACATTTATAAGAGTTTTATTTGGGATTCGTAAAGTTTTTTTGTTTTTTTTTTTTTTGCTGGTTAAATCTTTGTATATTTTTCTAGAATTAATTAGACAGATAAAAGAATTTTTTTTAAGTTTTTGTTTTTCTTTTAAGATGATTTTTAAATATATGGAATGTAGTGTTGTTTAAACATTAATAATCGCGGCTTGAGTTATGTACATATGTGTGCTCTTACGTGACAAGCGATCTATAATAATATGTAATTTTTTTTCCTTTTTGTTTTGGGTGAACATTTTTGATATGATTAATGATTTTGAGATTTATTGATTAAATACTAGATTGACAGTTAAAAATAACAACAAAAATTTAAGATAAAAGTCTTTTATCATAAAGATAAAAACA
Source organism: Anthrax anthrax (assembly GCA_963971155.1). Classification (NCBI taxonomy): domain Eukaryota; kingdom Metazoa; phylum Arthropoda; class Insecta; order Diptera; family Bombyliidae; genus Anthrax; species Anthrax anthrax. The sequence continues at coordinate 28,370,366 of OZ020120.1, read as the reverse complement.
TTTTTATTACATTTTATGTGTAGGTACATACTACGAATTTATGTATAACGTAAGTGGTAATTAAAAACAATGAAATTTCTAATTTCATGTGATGTGATCATAAAATAAATTTTTGTTTATTTAAATTCTAGGAAATTAAAAAAAAATTTTTTGTATTAAACAAAATTCACGTGCTTAAAAAAACAGTATTTCAAATTTAAGATATTTTGTATCTTTTCGTTTTTTGCTTATTATTTTTGTTAATAAATCACAGCATAATTATACGAAATATTATTAAATTTGGTACATAAATCTAGAAGACCTACTCGTATAATACAATTTTTTGCTGAACACTTTTTTAACGTATCGTTATTTGAACTTGTGTTTTTTATTTAATAACGACGTTTGGTCCGACTTTGTTCATTTTTAATTCAATTTACTTACATAGTGTTTAAGTATTATCCTCAAGAACTTCGTCCTGATGGAACGTTTCTCCATTTCTCTGATATCAAGTATTTTAACATGTGTCAAGGATATTTTTATCTCCATTAATTATAAGAATATTCTTAACTTGAACTTGGAAAAATCGTCAATTTTTCAACCATTTCTCTATGATAAAACTTATTTGTTTCCCATCACAGAAAACGTAAATTAGAAATTAAAGAGTACAAAAAAAATTTTCTAAAAAACTAAATGTACATATATGTATGACATTTTATTTAAAAATAAAATTGTATATATACCTATGTATAATAGTTTTGTTATAACAAATTAAAAAATAAAATGTATGGCCTATGATTCTTATTTTTAAATACAATTTTTGTTTTAAATTTTGTTTCGTTAAGAAAAAAAAAAAAAAAGGAAACAAAGTTGTATATAAATCATCTGTACATATCTGCATCAAGAATTGAAACTCCAGGGGCTCATTATAATTGTATGTTCATGCAAAATTTCAGTAAAAAGTTTAAAAAATAAAATTCATGTGTATGTAAATAATATACTGATTATAGAAAACAACAAACAAGAAATTAAACAAAAAAACAGATGAGAGAAAAACAAAGTAAAATAAAAAAGATAATATATGCATGCGTATTATGGGTATTAAAACCAGAGATTACAACAAGGAGAAGAGTCAAAAGCCTTACAACAAAATATACCAAAAAAAAAAAATATGTGAATGTGAATTTAACAAAAAAAAAAAAAAAAAACCAAACAAACTCTGATTCATGAATGAATAAATATAGAAGAAAATAAAATAATAATAAATAAATAAAATAAGTATAAAGAGGCAACACACACACACATATGCATGTATGTAAATATTACAACAGCAATATCGATGGGCAACCAACAACGATTTGGAGCCATAATAATTTACATTATAAGAAACGAAAAATGAATTAACAAAAATCGAATAAAAAATAAAATATTAATTTTGTTGTTGTTTTTTTAAACAGAGAATATCAACAAAAGTATAAATTAATGAAATTTATGTATAATAAAATTGAACGGGAATTATTAATGTTCCCGTTCACGCTTTATAAGTGTCATAAATCAGTAGAATTATTGATATGGCATCATCTCACGGATAGGTAGGATGAAGTTAAAAAATAACGTAAATTATATGTACGTAAGTTTATACAGAGTTGTATACGCTGATGAAGGCACTATATATACACCTTTATATGCAATGTATGTAATACACGTGATTAACCGATATGAATAATAGAGGATTTTATTTAAAAGATATGTCTTATGTATGATATTAAAAAAAAAAAAAAAAAAATTAACATTTTTTTATTTTTTCTATGAAATCAACTTGTTTGCATGTTTTGCGTAATCGGTTACCCTGTTGATTTTAACATTTTGTTGTTTTTTTTCATTTTTTCCATTCAAACATACAGTTTGTATCATGTGATGACAAGAAAAATTCTCAAATTTTATACAAAATAAATTTGTAAATAAAATAAAATTCAGATAAATATAAAAAATTTTTAAATATTTTTCTTGTTAATATGAAAAATAAAATGAAAAACAAAACCAAATAAATGCGTGTATGTATCATAAACATAATATGAAAATGTACACATATTTTACTTGTCAAAAAGATAAATGTTTAAGATCTTATTATTTAAAAAAAATTTTTTTTTATTCATTTGTTTCTTTTTTTTTTCCATAATTTTTTTTTGATAATTATCATATTCTTATTTTGCAAAATCTCTATAACTGCAATAATTGGCATTTTGTATGCATGAATCCTTAAAAAAAAATCTGTTATAGGATTTTCTCAGTTTTGTTAACCAGAAAAAAATTGTGTAATTTGAATTATGCACAGGTTATCTTTTATTTTTTTTATTTCGTGATGAATGGCAAATTACTTAATATCGATTTAATGATCGATTAGAAAACGGATAATAGAATAAATATTTAATCTATCCTTTTGTTGCATTTACAATAATATGGCGCCTGTCGATCGTTTTAATCAAATGATATCAATCAAATAAATCAAAAAAAAAAAAAAAAAAAAAAAAAAACAAAAGATTTCAAAACAGATGAATACTGGATATAACCATTTCGAGAGATTGCATTTAATTGTACTACAGCAATTGATATTTTCAACAGTTTCACAATGGAATTCCTTTTTTCCTTTAATTCTTAGTTTTGTCTTCAAAAACGACAAACTATTCAATTTGACATGTGAATAAATCACCCAAGACAATAAATAATTGTCTGTGAAGATGTGTAAACATTTAAGAGACGTCTTCAGTTTTCAGTCAGTCAAGTCAGCCTTTACCAAATTCGTCATTATATGGTAGCAGCTTAATTTTAAAAAAGGATTTTTTTTTTTTTTGATTTTTTTTTTTAACAAGAGACCCTTTTTACTTTTTAGTTAGTCAATCAGTTTGGTTATAGCAAAGTCATTCATTCATTCATTCATCCATCTTCATGCAATTTGATTTTTAAAGTTCATATTTAGTTCTATAGAGACACAAAACAAGAAGCTTGAAGAATACACATATTACATACATACATATGTATGTATATGTATCATGGTATCATGCAGTTTTGCTGTTCTCATTCGATTTTTTCGTGTTTTTTTTTTTTTTAGATAAAAATTAAATCAAATTGGTGAAGTTCTCTTGTCAAAAAATTCTTTCTGCAAATTCTGACTGACTGAAGACTATAATTGAAAGTTAAGAACGTGTTGAGTTTTGGCGCCGTTGACGCCACCCATTAAATTGTAACAAATGAAACTTTAAAGAAAAAAAATAAAATAAAATAAATAAAGAGAAATAAATCGTTTTGTTTATATGCATATACAACTGTACAAAGAGTGTGTATAAAGGATGTTTGTGTATATCCAGATGCGTGAATTAATTGAAAAATTCTTAAAAGTACAACAAATTAGCTTTTTGTCGGGCATTTAACTTTCTTGATAATGACGAAGGATATACATACATATATATACGTACGTAAGTATAGAAAATTTTACAACAGGTCAGTTACATGTACATGTATGATGTTAAATTGTGTTTTTCTATTGTCCGTTAATGAACAAAAGCAAAATAATTATAATATTGTTATTCGTTGTGTATGGAATATTAAGCCATTTCGCAATTAATGTACCTAAAAGTAATGAAAAACACATTTTACAGGACATTTCAATGGACAACTTAAAAAAATATACCTACCAATTAAAAAAGGTAAAATAATGTTTTATGAATTGAAGCGCATTTAAGTGTTTCATTTTTTTACAATTGTACAACATCAATTTATTTAATTTTGGTAATCAAGGGTATAGCAAAATATAAAACATGCACAAAATACGAAAAACTAAAATACAAACAAAAAATAAATAAACAAATAAAAAAAGCAAGAAATCATAAAGCCATATTACCATACCATCTTATGTAATTTAAATGTAACACATGAAAAAAAAAAATTTTTTTTTTTATGGGCAATTATAAAAATAATATTAAAATGTCAAAAGTAAAAAATGAACATGTTATCTTTAAATACTCGATTTTATATGCACATTCATAATAATTTCAATTATAATATAGTATGAAATTTTCACAACTTCATTTTTATTTTTGTCGTTGTTTTCATCTTTTTTTGATAGTTTTTTTTTGTTTTTGCTTTTTTCTCTTGAGTAATTTCTTAACACATTTTATTTCATTTTCACAAAAAAAAAAAAAAAAAAAATTGTTTTAATGCTACATTGATTGTCTTAATGTCTTAAAACGAAGACTTAATGCATTTTAATAGCTTTTTTCATGGCTAATAAGCCACAAAAGAACAAATAAAAAAAATAGTCATATATGAATTTTAGCGTATATAAATCAAGTGACTACTACTTGTCTAATTAGATCGTAATTTGGTTCTGTAATTAGGAGAAATGTGTGTACATACTGCTACACATACATACATACGTATCATATGCATTTTGTTAGAAAAGTTGCAGTAGCATTAACAGCAGCAAGCATCAAGTAAAACATTATTTACGGTTTCGGTTTTTTTTTTTTTTTCTTTAATATTTTCCCTTTATCCCCCTTACTTCCACATATAACATAATTTAAATTTTATACATATGTAATATGATTTTAAAAATAACAAAAAGATATATGAGTATCTTATACATAAGTGAAGAAATTATAAATTTCCAGACAATGAAATTTTTTTTATTTTTAGTCTAAAATTGGAAATAGAAAAAAAAAATTGAGTACGAATTTTGAAGATCATGAGGATCTCTTTAAGAATTTGAAAGACATTTAAAGTACGATCATATTTAAAATATTTTGTTTTAAATGTACATTTTATTATCTAGTGTATTTGATTAATTATTATTTGATATTTAGGCAATTACAACACAGGTTACATCTTGAAAATGCAAAAATTTGGGTTTTGACATTGAATTGACGATTAAACAAAAAGTGAGACAAATTATATTTACAGAATATGTAGATTCTGTAATTGAATAAATAAACATCCTCCGAATCAAACTTCACATGCTGTCCAATATATGTATATGATCAATACACCATCTAGTCCACATACAAATATACTCCTTTACTTGTATGTATAGTATGTGTACATATAAAATTTATTTGACAGTTGTTAATTTTTTATTTTCAATAAGAAATTATTAAATACAAATAATTTTCGATATAATCAATCGACAACCTAATCTTTATTGCTTTAAGAAGGCTTTAACAAATTTTTATAAATATTATTGCCATGAATTGAAAGATAAACAATTCTGTCTCTCTTTGCAAAACTGCATTTTAGCGTGCATGATTTAAACTTAATGTATGTTTGTGTATACCAGTAAAAATAAACTTTAAGTTAAGGTAACATAGTGTACTTCTTATTTTATTTTTTTTCATATTTTTTTGTTCGTTTTTTAGTTTATCGTTTGAGGAGGTTAATCGACATGTACAATCTTTTTCTTCTTAAATCAGTGAATAAATTACATTATATTGTCTCCAGGCAGAATTGACCACTGTAATACTTTTGTGGCTGGCCAAGTTGGATTTAAGTTAGTTATATAGAAAATTTTTAAATTGAATTCGGTTTACTTTAACTTAACTGGGCAATACAACAGGCCTCCTTGCATTTTAAATAAGTACATACTTATATGTATGGTAGATTAATTCTTACATTGGCAATGTGAATATATATAGTATGGGTGTGTTACAATGATATGAATATGTGTGTTTAAAATGCATATTTATTTATTTTTTTCCTTACTTTTTATTTTTTTAATTTGTTGTTACTTTTGCTGCTGTTGAATACATAAAAAAAACTGTATTTACCTTTGCTGGACTTTTTCTAGTGGTTTCTTGATTGTTTTGTTGATTCTTAAACGAATTTATATATGTAAGTATTCTATGCATTACATAGATACGAATACCAATAATAAACTCAACGAATCTTTAAAGATCATATTATTTAGCCTTTTTTTTTTTTTTTAATCTTAAAAATTTCTTTTTTGATTTTTTTTAAGTTTTATTATTACATTATTGTACGTAACTTTTTAGAGATATGTGTGTGGCTAACAAACAAATTTATTGACTTGTCGACAAGTGATATGATTTATGATTACTTAGCACGAGGCCATGAGAGAGAAAAGAATTAAAAATATATAAAAAACCAAAATGTTTTCTTCATTTTTTGAAGAAGCTAAAATGCCACTACGTTTATTATACACAGATGCACATGCATATACATACATAAATGCGTGTAATGTGCATGTGAATCGTTTAAAAACTTATCATATACATATGTATATGTATATAATATATTGTTGTGATATTCACATACATACATATATAGTAGCACTCCTTTAAGCTGAAATTCCCTTACATGGATATATTCTGTTATATAAATATGTTACATACTATTAATCAGCTTATGAATTGGGTGGAATAAACGATCATAAATTACAGGACGATTTAGTAGCAAATGAAATTGAGTTTTAAATAGTTTATATACATCACAAAATACATTCATATAATCCACAATATATTTTATTGTAAAAGGAGGTATACCAATATGTCATCACAAAGTATATTACTGGTATATACAATAACTATTCTTAAATAAATCAAAAAAAAAAAAAAAAAAAAAAAAAAATCTATATTTAATTTTCATTTAAAAATTTTATACCAATGTAAATAAACGGTTTTTCTTAATAATTCTTCTTTTAACTAAGTTCAAATGTATTTTTGTAATTTTAATAGAATAGCATACGTACGTAAATCATGCATCGTTGTTTTATTCTATTTTAACGTTTATACTACTTTTACCTTTATTTACAGTTCTTTCATGGGCTGTAATCGAACGTTTATTATAAATCTAAGCACATCTATGTTACCTCAATAATTTTTTCGTCCTTGCTGAGTCCATAGAAATCAATAATTTTGAAATATTTCTTGTAATTTCGAAGTGATAAAATCGGAAACAGCCCTCCTATTATAATACTAAATTCTATTATAAAGTTCAGTCATTTATTACATGAAAAAACTATTTTAATTAGCTTTTAATTCTGATATAATTCATGATTTAATTAAATATTATTTATTTTATTGATAACACAAAGATAAGCAGTTATGCTCTCATCACGTATTTTATAATGAATAAAAACAAGATTCTCGCAAACACAAAAAAATATGTGTACCTATTTATTTTATTTTTATTTTATTTTATTTTTTTTTTTTTGAAAAAGTTTTATCAACTCAGTAGTAATAAATTTTTAATCAAATTCCATATAATATACGTATCTATACTTTTTAACTGATGAAAAACTGATGATTTTATGAATCTGTAATTCTGTACATTGCATTTTAAAATTTATCCATTTTTTTTAAACAAAACAAAAAAATTAAGGATATACATAAATATGTAGTTACATAAAAAACAACAGTAAAGGGATAGATTTTAAAAATGAGTGATCTGTAAGATTGAAAAATATCATAATGATCAACTGTATATACTTACTTACAAATCAAACAATTCTTCTATGTTACTGTTGTCACATAGTGAGTAATAATGCTTTATAGTTTGTCCATCAATGATTCAATTCATTTCAGTGTATGCCTTATAAAATTATTCACTGACATTGTACTATTTAAAGAACACAAAAAATACGTCTATGAAAATAAATAAAACAAGAAACACTGTACAATAGCACCCTTCTCCCACGACGTCCAAAAGGCAAATGATTTGGACAGTCATTATCAACAATTATTTATACCACAGAACTGGGTGATTATTAACTGCCCTATGCTTATGCTATATGCTACATATGTATATACTCAAAACCTGAAAGTAAATAACTACCCCAAAGCAAACAAGAATAATGCCACTGAGAACTGACTACCCTGTGCTTATGCTATGTGTTGTGTATACAGAAAAAATGAAAGTGGAATAACAACCCCAAAGCAAACAAGTATAATTGGTTGAAGATAGACAATTCTAGAGTTGTAAAAATTGGTTAGGCCGACTAAAAATTTTATTCCTTTCATACAGAGTATATACGAGGATTCTGATAGCACTAATAAACCACTTATACCAGAAAATATAATGAAAAGAGGAAAAACATATACATAGAACTGAAAATCGTTAATAGACAAACTATAACATTTTGTATGATATATGAAATTGAAGTAAAAAAGTTCACATAATAAATATTAATGTATGATTATCTTGCCCTTATACATCTAATAAAAACCTCCAATCAAGACCAAAAGATCTTGATGATAATTTTCTGTCTGGATTATGACTTACATTTTTGATGATCTTTCATATTATTATGATAAATTTTCAAGATATAAAAATCTGATAAGGATTTTTATTGTTATATAAGTGAATGAATTGAATGTTTATTGCACTACTGGTATATACACTATAACTTTTGTGCCCTATTGCATTTTGTTTTGATAGGGATTTTGTCATACGATGATAAAAAAATATAATAATATAAATTTATTGGTCTTTGGGTTAAATTTAAAAAAAAAAAAAAAAAAAAAAAAACAAGGCAAAATAATTCAATAAGAAGAAAAAAATTAAAAATTAAAAGGAAAAGTACACGTTATATTTTACTTGTTGTAACTATGTAATTAATTTTGTTAAACAAGAATCCGATGATTTGTATCAGTGAATATGATTGATTTTTTTTTTTTTAATCTTGAAATATTGAACTTTTTTTTTGCAATAAAAAGATAACCAGTTTTAATTCTTTTCTAAATTGCATTTCAATATTTAATTCTGATATTTATATAAAGAACGAAAGCTAATTGATAAAAAAAAATGCATTTTTCTGATCCATAACTCATAACGAATTTTTGAAATTTTTTCTCTCAGTAACATACAAAAAATTATGAATTTTAAAAAATTTAGAAGTTCAAGCAAGATATTTTGAAATTTAATTTTCATTGAAAAAAGGGATCGAAGTATCAATTCTGGTTCAGTGAAGAGTAATCATATAAAATTTTGATGTTTTGTAATTTTCGAACAGTGTAAATTTGCGAAAATCGAGCTATGTAAAAAGAGTTCATACTGTACCAGAATTCTCCCTAGTACTAAAATTGTTCAGTGTCAAGAAATTTTGCGTACGCTGTATTATTTTAATGTATTCTTGATGCTTTAACTTTAATTAAATTTATCTTTTAAATGAATTATGAAATGATCTTTAACTGATAATAATAGATCATTATGTTGATCATCAGAAGTAATAATGACATATAATATAGGTGAGTTATTGTGCCAATCTTATATTTATGTACATTGACTAATATTTGCAAATGTGTCAAAAAAAAAAAAAAAAAAAAATCCACAATATAAAATATTGTTCAGCACATGTAGACACAAGAAAAATTTTGTCTGTTACACTTGTATTCTGTATGATATAACACAGCATATACATGCAGATAAACAACAAAAATAAATTTACTGCTAATTTTTTCACTGTTTCGATTTTGTTTTTTAACTTTAGAGAAATTGTTAACATTATGTTAAACACGTAACAAGTTGTTACGATACAATTTTGTAATTTGCTATATTTATATATTTTTTTTTTCATTTACTGTTCTGTTCTGCTGTTATTTTACGTATACGTATACATAACTTGATACATATACATACATAGTAGATATTTTTTTCAAAATGCAATGTAACACAAATTTTCAATGTACATAACTTTTGGTATTCTCTCAATTTTTTTTTTTTTTTTTTTTTTAATAATAAAGTAATTTGTTTGGCATGAATCCCAAAATTTTATTTCAATAAAATACAAGGGAGACAAAAAAAAAAAAAAAAAACCAGACAAATACATAAAATAATAAATAAAAATTGTAACTGTGTGTACTAAAAATAAAAATGGTATAAATCAAATTTGTATGTTTATACATTTACACAATGAAGGATTTTGGTATTTTTTTTTTTTTTTTTAACAATAACAACAGTAGCATTATATGTATATTGTATATAAAACACAAATTAAACATTTTGTCATGAAAAAATATCTTTGCATATGTCTACAAATTTCTTTTATTTACCTTTGTTTATTACACATATCAAAATTTTATTTCTGTTTTGTTATTGTCAAAGATACAAAAATCTCATAAATTAAAAATATACATATGTATGTATATAAATAGTATGTACTAAAAAGACATTAAAATGATTACTTATAACAACTAAAAAGGCGGATACCATGTTGAGGATTGGCCATCACGATCAAGACACACGATCCATTTATTATATACTATACATATACATACAATATGTAATCACATCAATTCAATATATTTTATAGGTAACTAATATAAATGATTGAAAGTTTGTTAAGATGATCATACAATTAAGAGGAGGTGCTATTATCTTTTATTTTTAAAGTTAAAAGGAAAACAAAAAAACAGATATTTTCTTTCATCGATTGTATGCACACATGTACATTAATCGAAAATCTTGTTGTTATGATTCGATTTGATTTTTCTATTTTTAATCTCATATGGAATTTTCTTATTATATAAAATATGATGTAACAACAAAACGAATTTTTTTAATTATTTTCGTATAAATTTTGATTACAAAAAATATAAAATCACTCATTCTTAATTTAGACTAAAGCAAAAAACAAAAAAAAAAAAAACAATGTAGCTATTCAAAATATTTTAACGATTTTTCTATTTTTATTGATTTATTTTATTTTTTATTAAATTGTAAAATTAATTAATTTGATTTGTTGCTACCTATATGGGCATCTTTCATCTAAAATGTAAATTTAAAAAAAAAGAAAAAAAAAATGTTGCGCACACTATATATAATGTTGAACTGTGTTTACATGATTCGTTAATTATAAAAATTATCCAGGCAACAAATTAACTTGATTCATTACGTATTACGAAGATTTTTGAATAGAAGTTTTCAAAATATTGAGATACATTTTTTTTTTTTTTCAACAAATACAAGAATTTACATACATACATCATTTTTAAAGTCATAAATTTTTTTTTACAAAGTAAAACAAAATAACAAAGAAAATGTTTCCCTTTTTCATAAAAAAAAAAAAATAAGAAATAAAACAACAAAATAAATTAGGTAAATAAATGCACTAGTATTTATTCGAGTGATATAACATATTTTCCTGACTCAATATTCCAAATACATAAAAAAACAAACGAACTCAACTAATTGGGTAACAAATCTGTCGTTCACAAAAAGAAAACTCATGAAAATGGAAAACAAGAGATACAAAAAATTATCAAAAGAATTTTCTGAAACAAGAAAAAAACAAAAAAAAACAGAAGAAAATAATGACAATAATAATAAAATAAGTACAACAATTTTGAATTTCCTTTTTTTTTTTTTGTGGTCTCTTTTCCCTATTATCATATGCGTTATTAAAAAACACGAAAATATATAATGAGAAAAATGAAAACTGCTGGTTTTTAATGAATTTCAAATCCTACAATAAATAAACAAAATTATCGTGTTTTGATTTCATTAAAAAAAAAAAAATAAAATAAAAAATAAAATAAATCACGTGAATTATAGGAAAATGTATGAAGAAAGCGAAAAAAAAAAGAAATTAATTAAAAGGAAAATAATTAGAAACAGAAAAACGTAAACAAATAAAAACAATTTTCTTCCACATCTGTTTGATGGAAATTAGAAAACCTTCTCGAATCTCGAAAACCAAGGCTTGTATGCATCGCAACACATGCAAATAGAATCATTTCCATTGAATTCATAAAAATTGGACAATTTGAACAAAAGCTTTAAAAGTTTTATTTGCCTATGCCTGTGCTTAAAATTTGTCAAAAACTGCATTCCATTTTTAATTAACATTTAAAAAATTTTGTTTTTGTTTTTTTTTTTTATTGAATAAATGCATAAATTCAAATTGAATTGCATTTTATGTTGATTTCATATTTTAATAAACACAACACAAAATTTATTAGTAAAAGCAATTAAATAACAAAAAAGAAAACAAAAAAAGAGAGAGCAGAGAAGGAGAAGTTATACTGCAAATGTTATGTTGCAAAAATTGTATTATATATTCCCATACAGGTACATATGTATGTAGTATCTATGTACCAATTCAGTATGTACCTACAGGTAAAATATGTTATTTACCGTTTAATTTGAAAAGGGACCTTTCAGTGAAATGATGTTTTTTGGAAAAATTATTTGAACTTTTTTTTTTTTCAATTTTCCCATTGTACCAAATGAATTGTTGTTATATGTCTGTACATTGCTATAGCTGTTAATTAAAATATATATACATATACAGAATAAATGGAGATGAAGGGCTATTAAAAGATTCCCTAGAATATACAATACAATGTACATTTGTATATGTGGATAAAAACATGAAATCGGTCAAGTCTTGAGGGAACAATTTTTTATTTTGGAACCAATATATGTATTTACATATATGTAGTTATATCCTAGAATATTCACACATATCAAATAAATATATTGTACTGATACATAAATGTATGAATAATGTAATTTAACATACATACATGTGTATATAAACCTATAACAACAATAATAATAGTAATAAACAATTGTGGTCATTTGTTTTTTATATACTAGGTATCTATGAATTTATTTGGGGGGGTGTATGTGTTTACATACATATGAAAAAGTATGAAAAATGAAATTTGGTCAAATGAAATTTTTCAAATTGTTTTCCGACCATTTACCCTTTAACACACACACACACTGGCATACAAAAAAAAAAAAAAACCAAAAACTAAAATGAAAAACCAAATTACAATTTTTCTACACATATCCTATACATTTATATAACAAATAAAATTATTTCAAAGGTATTTTTGGGTAATATAATTTTTAGATTATAACAATACATTTATCATTAAAAATTTATGACTAATTTTAGTAATAATTTACAATATTTATAATAACCATGTAGAAAATTCTCAATTAATTTTAATTTTAATTACAAATACAATCAAGTACTGGCATTCTATGTAATGTTTATTTCTATATATACCAAAAAATCGAAAAAAATAAAAAAAATATGTATGAGAAATTTAAACAGCAAATGAATAATAATTTTAGTGTACAGTGTCATGAATAAATTTTTAAACATTTTAAATATTTAAGGAAAACAATGTTTAACATCAATGTTTTGGCAAAATTTATTTTCTATTTTCGATGCATATGTGATAGTACAGTAAAATCAAAAAAGCGGTTTCATTACTTTTACTGCAGCACTGTATGTTAATATATTTCTCTCTGTTTAGTTGCTTTATAAATTGCACGCATGATTCAGTGCAATACAATACAATTTGATTAATAAATGATTGTGATGAAAAAATTAATTTTTATGAAAATTTGAATGCATTTATCATTTCGTTTACTATAAAATTTTTTTTTTATTTTATATATGTACTATATTTCTGCTATTTTTTGTTTTGTATTTTATATTTTCGTACAAAAGACAATACAAAATTATTTGCCTTATAGACTAGAGTCAGTATACATAAATATACCTGTTACGTGTAGACCATTACTGAAATGTACACCATTTAGGTTTTTCTTTTGTTTCATTTTTATTTTTTTATTTTTTTCTACTAATGAAATATATATTTAAACAATTTTGATTTATTTGAACAAAATTTTTTATGTTTATTGAAAAATACACATAAATTGTGTATATGTGTATTAAAAACGAATAATTGTTTGAAAATGAATATTAGAGACAAAAGAAAATTAATTGAAAATAAAAAATACATTTTTTGTGTATATTTTGTAGAAATAATTTTAAATCTCTGAACCTAAAGTTACAAATACATACGTATGTATATGAATGTACATTAAATGATCAAAATTAAATTTGTTTAAAAAAAAAAAATGAAATAAATAAATAAATTTGTTAGCTTATTAGGTAATGATACAATATATTATTTGATTTAAATGAATACATTGATTTTCATTTCGAATTTAGATATATTTACCATTTATCCGATATCATATAGTATAATACAGAAATAGTTGAGAAAATAAAATCGTGATATGTAAACGCGATGAAAATTGTATATATTTAGGTTAAAAATTTTTTACGTATACATAAAATGATCTAATACGATAAAATTGAACTTTTTTTTTTTTTTTGCAATAAAAAAACATACAGTGAATTTTACTTGAACATATATATACAAATCTCATCCTATATGTACAATGCGCATATACCATATTTCCACTTATGTACTTATGAATTGTACATGAAAATATGATCATGGGAAAATAAATATTTTTGTTGACATTTAATTAATTACATACATGAGCATAGTTTTATAAAAATAATAAATTTTTATTTTTTTTTTATCTTTTTTATTATTATTTTTTTTAAATATAAATGCATAAAATGTACATATTAATACGTTTATAAACGAATTCATACATACATATACATTATTGTCTATAATGTATACACAAATCTATTTGGGATAAAAATTTGTGTTTAAAAGTGTTTTGATCATTGTTAATGATAATAATTTAGCTACCTACTAATTTTCAATTTAAATAATTTTCAAAATTACAAAATATACATGTGTGTGTGTCTGTATATTATTCAAATTCATCCATATATATAATATGATATCCAAGAAAGCTTCTTATATTATATTAATTATACACACACATGTAAAAATATTTAATAAACAAAAAATGTATACATATAGTAAAAGAAGAAGAAAAAAATGGTATCTACTACTTAAAAAAAAAAAAAAAAAATTAATCAAAGAAAAAAAAAAAACATTTGACAAGATTATTTTTTGATATGAGGGTGATGGATACATTACTATTAACGCCTTTAAAAATTCTCTTCTGTGCGTACATACGTGTATGTATGTAATATTTGACAAAATAAATCTTCACAGTGACGATTCTAGATAAAAGCTATTAATCTTTGGTTGTTTTCTTTTTTTTGTTTTTTTTTTCCTCATTTTTGTTTGATTATAAAAGAAGCTCAAATCGAGTTTTCTTTTATACTTAAATTCTCAATTTATCCATCAGCCAGCTTAATAATATATGGGAACATTTTATATACACTGTTATGAATTCATAATAATAATAAAAAAAAATAAATAAATAAATAAAAGTAAAGAAAAAAAAAATATATATATGTATATAGTATACAGTCCAACGAAAGAAAGTTAAAGCACTTTTATATGTTGATGTTGAAGGCATATATATAGTCATAGTATTGAAATCTTTCTATAGAAATGAATTTTTTTTTTTTTTTTTCTGTTTTATCAACAAAATGCTTGTTGTATATGGACATTATACACCAGTGTCTGATAAAAAACCATAATATAAATGAATAAAATAATATTAATAAAAATGAACAACAACAACAACAATGAAATGTTCATAAGAAAAACGCAACACCAGTATATATGTAAAAAAAAAATAAACCTGCTCGTATCACATCGAAACAATACCCCATACAAGATTGTTTTAATGAAGGCGGACAGATAAAGAATAAAATATTCATTTGTTATTCATTTTTTTTTTTTTTTTTTGTTTTTTTTAAAGCCACTTAAAGATACTTTCATATATGGACAATATTCTCTTATCAAAAATGCTTGTGTGAATAACTAATAATACAACGACTATTAATTTTTTTTTTTTTCTTCTTTTCAAAAGACAAGAATTGATAATTGAATTAAAATATTGTGAATTTTAAGATATATTCAATTAAATTTTATGATTCTTCTTATCAAAGAAGAATTTAAAAAAAAAAAATGAAAAAAAGAAAAGAATAAAAAAACAGAGAAACTTCAGAATTTGGAAGATAAAAATGTTTGAATGAAAAAATTATTTTGATTTACTAATTAATCCAAGTGATCCTTACTTCGTTATTCCTTATACGTATACAATAATGTACTAAGTGCGAGTATCTGGTAATAGTTTTTAAAAATCCTGAATGGATCAAGGATGGATCATTTGTATTTTCTCCTTTTTCACTAGATTATTTTTTTTAAAGACATGATCTATGGCTTCGATCCCTATTTTTTTTTTTTGTTTTTTTTTTTTTTTTTTTTTTTTGTTAAATTTAAATACAATATTTTGGAAATTAATGTGTTGTGACTTGTGATTATCATTTATACGTAGGTTTCCTCATAATTTTTTTTTTTTTTTTTTAAATTATTTTGTGTAGAAACAAAAGCGAAATAAAAAGTTTTCTTAAACATAATATTTAGTGAAATATTCACGTAATTAGGGTACAACTTATTTATTCAATTTGTGTTGCACAACATATTATTACACATATCATACATGTAACATATGTACATGTGAATGTATTGTGCGTATCCTACACATAAAAACTTAACCATCGAATATTTTATTAAATTTTATTTTCATTTTTCATTAATTTCATTATTTTATTGTTTCGAAATTACTAAAAACAAAAACGAATAACCAAAAAAGAAAAAAAAAAAATGTGAGAGGAAGGAAGAACAAAAAGTGTTTTTTTTATTTTTCCAATTTCACAGTATTTTTTATTAAAATCAATTATCACAAAGTGAACCATTTAATATGAAAAACACAAAAATTTATTTTAACCGCAAATTATTGACGTAAAATTTCATTTGTTTGTTTGTATTTTTTGGTTTATTTTTTGTTTTTAATTTTATTATGTTTTGTACATGAAAACAGAAACAAAAAAAAAAAATATTGTGTACTTCTGACTACTTGATATGTATGTTGTATGTGCATACGATGATGATTGCATCGTCCCTTTGCAAAATGCAAACTTGTATGTATCTACATAAATATGAAGCATATACCATTTATTCCGGAAATTCATTAAAAATTATTTTTAAGTGGTAGAATTGAATTTATGGCTAATTTTAGTGCCACTCCCAGCCTCCTTGTTCCACAAATTGATGTATTATATGTAGATATTATATTGGATATTATTGAATATGTATTATATGTACATAATGTAAGTAAAAATGTATCTACAAAAATATCCATTCTGGCTTATAAAATTTTAGAGTTGTATTCACAATTAGCAGATTGAAGAATGGAATGCAGAGGATTTTGTTTTGTCGTTGTTTTCGTTTTTCTTTTTTGTTTTTGTTTTTTTTTTTTTTGTTTTTTCATGATAACGGGAAAAGAATATTCAAACAATCAACAAAACAAATAGTAATACGTGGATAAAACATTTAGTTAACTAATTTATCGATTCACATTCAATAAATTGCTTCCGGCAATATAAAAATTATTATTATTATTTTTTTTATTTTGGGGAGGACGATAAAAAAAAACCAATATGAAGTGGTATTAAATGAAATTATGGTATGTACTTATATGTGATGTACACATGTATGGATGTGCATTATGTAATATCTCTGTGCATGGACTTGTGCCTATACCCATACAGATGATATAGGTATGTTGTTTTTTTTCATATCATAAAAAACATTCAGCGTAATTAAAATTTTAAAAAATTAACAACATACATAAGCAAATTTTATAAATAAATGTTTATATAATTTTTAATTATACAGGTAAACCTCATACAACGAGGTACTTTTACAAAACGATTTAGGAAATGATAATATAGCAAATTACAAAAAAAAGTTTTCCCCCATCATGATCCTTAAACTCTGAAAATTGTATGAAAATCAGAGTAGGTTTATCTTGTTGAGATATTTAGAGTTTTCTATCACTTTTTCATTTACAAATAAGTTCAAAAGATATGGACAATTAGTAATTACATACATGTATGACGTTATGTAGCTCACTTGTCTGAAAATAATTCAATCCTTCATATATCAGAAGGCAAGAATTTTCCTGTTCTCTTGTAGAGCAATTTCTTTGTTCTACAAAGTCCGAACTTTCAGAAGAACAATATGATTGACTTTTATTCTGAGTTAGACACTCGGCCTATAATAAAAACATGATCTCTATATAAATGCTATATTATAAAGGACAGTTTTTCTCTGTTTAGAACCAAATTTCATTTTTTTATATAAATATTCTCTACAACGGAATATTTTTATAAGACGTGTATGACGCGTGGAAGGATATTTACCTATATTTTTGTTTAAAATTAAATTTCTATGTAATATTTTTCTACTATGTATTAAACATCACATTAATTGTGTCACATATTTAATTGTTATTATGTACGATGAAAAATAATTTTATTATTTTTATAAAACGATAAATTATATTTTACTAATAAACGTGTACGTGTATACACTGTATACATTATGAAAAGAAAATCATTTTTTGTTTTATTTTTAGTCTCTTAAAAATGCTATTAAAAAATTTTTTTTTTCTACACTAATAAAATTATTTTATAATTTCATTAGCTTTAGTCAATTTGAAAAATGAAGATAAACTTTTTATTTTGATGTTTATCTGTTTTTTTTTTTTTTTTTTTTGCAACTATTTTCTAGTTGACATACAAAAATTATAATTTAAAATTGTTATCAAGTTGTTTTACATATTTTATTATGAATGGTAATTATTCTAAAGAATGTATGTAAAACAATTGTAAACTGTTTAATAAAGAAATTTTTTGTCATATTGATCAAAGAAATTTTGTTTAATGTTTTTTTTTTTTAATTTATTTTTCCTTTTTCTTTTAATTAAAAATTTGTTGAAATTTTACACTAAATACTCGTGTAATATAAAAAAATGAAAATAATTTTAAAAATTATATTGTTGCTTTGCTACACAACATTTTCATGTATTGCAATAAACATTTTATTACAAAAAAAGAAAAAAAAAGATCAATGAACTTTAATCCCCGATTAAATAAAAAAACAAATTTTTTTGTTTTGGTTTTTCTTTAATTATTTTTTTTTTTAAAGAAAATGTTGAACAAAAGAAAATTTATAGAATCAATGAATGTCAATTTTGGTATTTTCGTCATTTTTTTTTTTTTTTGTTTTGTCAAAAATAAATTCATTCTCACAATGAACATCATAAAGTTGTAATTTATTTCATATTATGTTGGTAATCATTTTTGATACATACTATATGTACGAGTACATACTCGTATACGATGTATATTTATGCCAATTATACAGTTCGTACAGTACATATATGTATGTATGCGGCGCCACAAATCTTTCTTCGAGTAATTAAAAGTGTTAAGAAATTTACTTCAGTGTTCTTCTTGTCATACAAAGAAGAAGAAAAAAATAAATAAATATATGAATAAATTAAAGATATTCTTATTTCTAAAATAGAACTAATGATGTTGTTGATGACACTAAAAATCTTTAGGGTTGATTGTTATATGAATGCTCCCTCAACTTTAAAATTCATTATAAATATAATGTTACATACCATATGATGCTAGATATTTTCTATAAGGGGAGTCATTTAGATGTAAACTATGAAAAATATGAACCTACTGATCAGAGATCAGTTTTTTTTACCAAAAGAAAATTGATTTTATTGTACATAAGTGGAGAATCGGGTTGTTGTAGTCTTCATTGATTTGATAAATCTGTGATGTACGAGTATAAAAATTAAATATTTGGAATCATAAACAATATTCGTAACTCCGAAATAACTCACCTTATAAAATTCTTTGCATCATGGTATGTACACTACAGTCTACAGTAAAGAACAATGAATTCACGTATCACTAGAGTACGTTACAGTAAATTTCATAAATGATATTTTAAAGTTTCTCGTAAATTGTTGATTTTTTTTTTTTTTTTGACTTTCTTTCCTTGAGTTTTACGTTTTAATTATCATTAAATTTTTTAATGCCTAGACGTTGAAACATATAGTAAAATAGTTTCATACATACTCTTTATAATTATGTACGTGTATTTTTTTTTTTTTAACCAATTGTCTGTTCTCTGTATCATTTTAATTTTTATTTAAAGAAACATTAAAATCATTACAGTGTTTTTATGCTTATAATAAATTTAGTTAAAATTTTTTTTTTCTGTAGTTATACAAATCAAATATTATGACTATGAATTTATTTATTTCTCATACATAAAAAAAAAAAAATACATTTTGTTCATTTTTGTCTCTTTTAATATGCAATAAATCTTTTAACGTATGGTATATATCTATTAAAAACCAAAGAAACATAAATGAATGTCATATACATACATATGTACATATGGATGATAAGCCAATAGGCCATATACTCAACATATGCGCCTTCAATGTGTAACCATCTAAATTGATCTAAATTTAGTAATTTTTAATAATTTTCATTAAATTACCTACATGCAACACTTTGATATAATTTTTATTTCTTCTTTCGGTTTTTTTTTTTGCTTTTTTGTTTTTTAATTAACTGACATAAACATTTATTGTTCAATCACATGAAATTATTTTTTTTTTCAATTTTTAAATATTGGGGGAAATATAAAAAGAAAAATTATGAGGTCTCGGCATAAAATATAAAAATTGTAAATCTTCATTTTATGATGAAATAATATGAAATTAACTCGTTTAAATGTTTAGAAACAATTACCAAACTCTTTAGTTGGTGGTTTTTTTTTTTTTTAATTGTTGAAATTATTTTCGGAAGGAAAGAAATATGTATTCAAAAATTGATGTGCAATTCAATCTTTTCTATTCATTTTGTGTTCATTTACAAACCTTGTAACAAAAATGAATTGATCACACGTTTGCCACATAGAAAATAAAAAAATATTGAAAATCTGAGCAAGGAAAAAAAATGTTGTTTTTATTGTATGAGGATGTTTATATGCATAGAAATTTGGAACAAATAAAAAAATTGAGGTGCTTCATATTTATTAAATTGGTATAAATTTTAATGCTGTAAAAACATTTCGGAAACAAAATAAAAAATATAGATCGATTAAAAAAATTGGAATAGATTTTAATTTAATTTACCCGTGTAGCTGTATCAGAGCGCCGTCTTCATTGAAATACATATGTACGTGTGTTTGAAAATTTTTGACAGTTGATTATGTATCCTGCATTTTGTGTTCATAATGTCTTTACACTATCAAAATTGTGAATGTAAAAAGGATACAACATCGATTGCAAAATTAATTACTAACTTCCAAATAATTTCAATTTCTCAGTATACCAAAGTTAATCAAATTACAGATACAGCAACATTTAAAAAATATAAAACAGGATACATTCATTGAATATTCTCTCCACTTGTATACATTTTATGAAAATATGAAAAATGAAGATTTATATCATATTTTCATTGGAAATTTTACACATGATAACCATATGAATGCAATATATCCTATTTAGCGCCTTCTCAGTATTATCATAATTATACATATTTACTTTGCCTAATTAAATGCATGTACATACATCAGGCATTTTCAACTTGATCACATATCATCTTGTTTGCTCATCAATTATACATTTATGAATTTTGATCTTTTTTTTTTTTTTCTTCTCGACATTTGGAACACATTTTTCTTATGTTAAACACGAGATTTTTTTTTTTTTAAACATGTACAATACATTTTATTTTTGGGGTGAATCTTTTGTGTTTTTTGTATAGGTTTGTGTTTTTTGTCTTTTTTCTTAAAAGTCATAATAAAATGTTCTGATTAATTACACGGATCATTCTTCAAATCCACTAATTTTAAGAATGAGTACATATTTATCTTATTTTTTTTTCCCATTTTAATCATACAAACAATAAATTAATGATCAAAATGTTCTACGCTACATTATGCACATGGCTTATGCATAATAATCGAGAACATGTGCTTTGATCACCTTCTGTATGCTGTTTCTGTTTAAAAGATTTTTACTAATTTATTGGTTTTTTTTTATGAAGAGTTTAATTAATTCTGTTGTGAAATTGAATTGAATTCACAGTTTTGTAATTTTTAATGATAAGTAATCAGTTTGATGCCTTTGAATCATGTTGGAACGAATAAAGTAGATATAATTTTTCATGTGTCCTTGTTACAGGACATAGTGTAAAATATTAAATATTACAATCGAACAGACAAAAATAAAAAATAAAAATAAAAACAGACAAATATTTACAGATAATTTTGCATTTCTCAATGGTTATCTCCTTTTTATGAAGCAAATGTCAGCTTTATCACAAGATAGAATTGTGGATTACACAAAAATTTCGCAATGTCTGTGTTAATCAATAATTTGCGATTTACGAAAGTCATTTTAAAAGTCGCATATCGCATTAAACGAGGACAAATGTATTTATAAAAAAAAAAACATTTCAAAATGAAATAAAATCATTTCATGGTTTTTTTGTATTTGTCCTGTCTGAAAAGTTCGAATTTAATTTAAAATAAACAAAATAAAAAAATAAATTACTATGACAAAAAAAAAAAAAAACAAAACAAAAAATTGTAATGAAAAATTATTATATTAACATGAAAGTTTTTGTTATACATCAAAGTTAAAATTTGAATAGAAAATTCTAATCAAATTTTTAATCTTCATGTATAGATATACTACATACATACATACATATACATGATTGTATATTTTGTTTGTAATATCATTTCTAATTTATTTTACAAATTTATTCAAGGTATTACATATCTATTTATAATGAAATTTATTTTGTGTTTAATAACACAAAACTTTTTATGAGTTTTTCAATTATGTTGTATAAATTCATGTTATAATGTATCTACAACATAAAATCGATTAAAACTTTTCATTTTATTGAATTAAACATGAATTCTTTTAGAATTATTGAAATTTTCATTTAAATTTTTCTATTGTATACGTACAATGAAAATTATGGAAAAATTTTAATTCGAAAATCAAAAAAAAAAAAAAAATAATAATAATAATAATAATAAAATAAAATAATGATAATAATAATTCGTTAAGAAAGTGTTCATTGTTACGTATTGTATGTATGTACGCCATTCAAAAAATCTGAGTTTTGATTAAGGCCAATTTCATATCAACTGAAGCTGGTTGCACACGATGAAGAATCTACCACTCTTAAACTAAGTCAATACAGATCAGGTAATTAAGATGAAAATTTATATCTTTTAATGAGAATATCAAAACAGAAAAAAATTAACAGAGTTCAAATAAAACACACAAAATTTCAAAAATTTTTAACTAAAGATTTTTAAATAAAGATAAAGATAAAGATGCATAACTATTTTGCACTTTAATAACTAAAAAAGTGGAAACTCTTGAGTACCTATTTGAGAAAACATTTGTTTTTACTGGAAAATCTCTTAAAATTCGATATTGATTTATTTTTCTTTATAACAAATTTCTTTATAAAAATACATTTTATTTTATCCTTAAAACCTCTAAGATACATTTAAATAAAAAAAGTCAAGTATTCCTTTTCGTTCAAGTGAATACAATTTATTTAACAGGTTTTAAAAATTATACCACATTATGCTGAGTATACACCATACATGTGTTATATAAACGATTTGTATACTTTCATGTACATATACAAAATGATTATGAATTCTAATTAAACCGGATAAAAAAAAAAAAATATCTTTAGCAAAAATTATTTATTTTCAAGTGTTAACTTGAGTGTTTTGTTTTACAGATGTCATCAATTCAAAATGAATGTATCTATATTTTCTTCATGTAAAAAAAAATTCTCAGAAACACTTATCATTAATGGGTAAAAGAATTATGAATAGAAAATTAACCTGAGAAGAAAAACAAAAATTTCAAAATCTTTTCAGTTTTTGTTTTTTTTTTTTTTGCTTTTAAGAAAATACAAAAAGAACTGAGTATTTGTTTACATTTTTCAAATCAAGTAATCATTCAAACACTTCAAAAATGATGATGATGATGAGCGTATGTAGGTGACACAAAATTGCCAATCACATCAGATTACATTCGTATACAATCTTTGCTATATAGAATTCATATAAGGGCGTAAACTTTCAACCAAAGAAAAATAAAAAATCTTAAGAAGGGACAAAAAAAAAAAAAATTAGTACGTATGCATTTCAAAAACATGATCTTTTCAAGAAAATATTTTTAAACATCGAGGATATATATCATAATGTTACACAAATAAAAATAAAAACAAAAGGCAAAAAAAAAAAAAAACAAATCAATTTTTTTCTGTTATCCATTAATGATTTGTGTTAACATTTGAGAAAATATATCAAATTGAAGTGTCATTTTACAAGCAATGTTGTTCACATTTCATAAACATCATCTTGAAGAGCCACTTATGAAATACTTATCCAATATACATATATTATAAGCACGCACGTATTATGTGTACGTACCATGTACTGTATTTAAAGGTTTTAAACTCATTAGTAAACAAACATTTTAAATGCGATATATATAGACGTACATAAATAAATATTTACAATTGATACAAAAATAAGAAAATAACAAATACATACTAAAAATACTTTAAAATTAATTCTTACCTGCAATTTAACTAACTCCGGATATTCTTGAGCTAATTTTGCTAATTCTTGATAATTAGCTTTTGCGGCTGATATAACCCATTCCTTAGCCTTAGGATGTGCCATCTTATATAATAAATATAAGTAAACGAAATAAATTAACAATAATTTAATTTTTAAAATATCTTTAAAAATTTTTCAACATACCGTAACTTCTGATGGAGTTTTCTCTTCATTGGAAACCTGAAATTTAAAATAATATTGAAATAAAGTAAAAAAGAAAAATTTAATTTTAATTAAAAAATTTGTTTTTAATTCACAAATTTTCATGGAAATTTTCTAATAACTGGAAAAATAAATCGATTTTTTTATTTCAGCAATGAAAGCAATATTGAAGATGACAAATTTTGAAATGAATTCCATATTGATAAATTTTACAGAAATTAGCTGACAATTTTCCTTTAACATTTTCTATTTTAAATTCATTTGGATTTTCTTTTCACTTTTGAAAAATTTTCAAAAATTTTCGTTTTAATTGTGTATGCGTGTAGGCATTGTGTTAATAAGGTAGCAAATAATAATGATGATGATTATTAAAAAGTACAAGGCAAATATTACCTGAATTATCGTATATAAAAACCACAAGTAGACATAAGTGAAACCTCTTGAGTCACATTATATTAGCAAATGTTTTGTTAACATTTTTCATCTTTTTTTTTCCTCTGTTTTGTTTTTTTTTTTTTTTTTGCTTTTTTTATTTTTTTTTTTTTTATTTTTATTTTGATTTTTTGCTTTTTGTTTAATTTTATATACATAAATATATGCGTAAGTTCGTGTATATATTTTTGATATTGTTTTAGCAAAAAAAAGTTTTTATTTAACAACAGAAAATACAAAACGCTCAAGCAAAGTTCACTTGGGATTTTAAAGAAGAGCGAAAAATCTTCCTAAATTGGCCATAAATTCTAACCCTTGTTTAATATATGTACATACATATATAGTATGTGAAACACACTCATATACATAACATATGCACATACAATGGATTTATTTAGAAATTTTTAGATAGAAATTGTATAATCACATATATTATGTATGTACATACATACATATGTATATGATATTCATTCGGTACTCTTTACCTTTTTAATTTCAACCCCATCTAAATGTATCTACACATATACGTACACACATATCATATATTTTACCTACATATCATGTGAAGAATATATATGTATGTATGTAATATATATACAGTATACTTATGTATAGTAATGATAATAATAATTGAGTAAAAGGCAAAAATAAAGTACAAAATACGTACAGGGATAAGTATATGTGCCTAACAAATGAATGAACAAAACACATGTGGATATTATTTATGTTCTGAGATAATTATAACACGTGGAGTTTAGAGAGTTGTTATTAATTCTATGTATTAATATAATAATAGGTAATGTTATAACGTATGTTGTATGTACATATATTCGTATATATATGTATGTATGTATCTACAACCTTTTACTACATTGTATGAATATGAATACACATATGCACAACAGATATTATAATAAAGTACATCATCATATACCTTTAGGTCATGGGAAATATCCGAATGTAAATGCAGTTTAACTCTCTTAAGATACTTGTTATATGGATTTTTACAAAAATTTATTATTTTGTTACTTTCCTAAGCATTTTGTTTCGTTTTGCTTTTTTTTGTTGTTTTTTTTTTTTTTGTTCCTGTTGTATAAATGTACTTTATATAATGAATTAAAGTGAAAAATTTCCTCCATATTTGTAACTTTTATTTAAAAAAAAATAAAAAAATAAAAAAATTGGGTTTTCTTAAAATTTCATTCGCTACAAAATACTAAAAGAAAGAAATAATGAATAAACTCTCTGTAAATTAAAAATCTGTTTTCAACTTATATTTGTTATTAATTAAAAAAGCAAAATATGTGTACATTTTATATGTGCTTAAAATGTACGAAAATTTGCCTGTATTATATGTATGTGTCTGTAACTTCCTTTTCGTTTTTTTTTTTTTGTTTTTTAAAGTAAAATAATGTACATATGTGAGATATTCATATGTCTGTACAGGTACACATAGGTGAATTAATTTTGAATGTAAATTATATTTTCAAGAAAATAAGAAACAATGGGTTACAGAAAAAAAATTTTTTATTTTTTAATTTTAAAATATAAAGTGTTAACTCATCCAATAAATAATAAAACAAAGATCAGAGTGAAATGAATTTAAACAAAACGAAATTATTAGTCAGCAAAACTTTAGACAAAAAAACAAAAAAATAAAAATTGTGAGTACTCTAGATTACGCATTATCAGACAGAAAACAATTACTCAAATAAATTAATAATTAAAATTTAACGATAACAATAGCAATAAAACGAAGCTTTGAAAATGAAAACCGTGAAACAAAAAAATCAATCAATCAATCAATTTTTTTTTTTCATAAATTTCATATTATTTTGATAAGTTAACGACTATAAAATATGAGATAAATTCAAGACAAAAAAAAAAAAAACAAAAATCTCCTTTTTAACCTCCGATAAATTTAAATTTCTTTTCAATTTTGGCTTTGTAGCGGGTACAACTACTTCAATAAAATATTGTTCTTTTTTTTTTTTTTTTCTTTGGCTAAATCTTCTATTTTGATTGCATTTTGAATTTCATGATCAGATATTTATCAGGAAACTAAATAAAAATAATTTTCTAATCGTCGAATAATTTCTCAGTGGGATGAAACTAAATTATACAATGTATATATTCGTATATATGTATATGTACGTATATTCTATTGGGCCAAACCTCTTTTCGATTAAATAAAACAAAAATTTGAAAATTTAAAAAAAAAATAAATAAATAAATAAATTAGTAAAAAAGGAATAAAAATTAAATAAAAATAAAAAGAAAAACAATGAAAAATAAAGAGTTATTGGCTTCCCTGCAGTGAAAACTGGCGTTTTGACAGCGTCATGTTAGTAGTGACTTAACACATTTTCTAACACAATTTTCAGTTAAATAACTTCAAATTGAATGGCTATACAATAACTGCCGAACAAAATAAAAAAAAAAAAGCAAATCGTTATTTAATTTCAATTCAAAAAATTATTTTCAAACATGGATGCCTTTTAAATTATCTTATTAAAATTTTCCGTATTTTTTTTTTTTATTTTTATTTATAATTCAATGTGAAATAAATATAAATTTTATGCGTATAAATACATGTGTACTTTTTCACTTGACTTTATCAACAAATTAAAAAAAAAAAAAATTGATTTTAATCTATCAGCCAAAAAAAAAAAAAAAAAAAACGAAAAATAATATTTTATTTAGAATTTGTTTTATCATCGATCATTTAAAACGATCATATATCAGATTTTATGAACGCGAGAAAGTAATCACACGATCTTTCAATTGATTTCGAATGATTTTACGTTTTCTTTATATTCAATACGTTCATCATCATTTGTCTAGTTTTCTATATGTACTTTGTTATTCCTCTTATCATCTTATCAAACTCCCTCAAACTGAGAATATTTATTTATTTACAGAATTTAAAAAGGCAAAAGATAATAATCTAAAAAAAAAATACCTGTCAGCATTCTTGTAATCAAATTGAAAATTAACCAATTTTTATTATATCTGTACACACATATAAAAATATGCATGAAATTGAAAATTAAACAGAAAATTAATATTTTTGGTCATTTCGTTATGCACGAATTTCAAACATTATAAATTTATTTGATTTATTTATAATATGTGTGTAAATATTAAGTACGTGCTGAAATTTTAATAAATTAATATTAAATTGGTTGAATTTTTTAATATGCAACAAATTTGAGAAATTAAGGGGATTTCTATGAAATTTTATTTTTATGGAATATTTCATGCAATAATTGATTTTTGACAACCATATCAATTTTAATTAATTTATTTATTTTTTTTTTTAAATAAACGATTGATCATTTTATCAATATTTACTTGAATGTCCTAGTAAAATTACATGAGAGAGATATCAGAATTATGTTGAGTATTATTTGAAACAAATTAGTGGATATTGAGACTGGACATTTTAATTAATTAATAAAGGATTTTTTTTTTTTTTTTTTTTTTTTTTTTTTTTTTTTGAAGAAAATTGAAATCTAACATAGAAATCAAGAAATTCTGTAGAGATAATAAATTTTTTCTAAAAATAAAAGTTTTTATAAAACTTTTCCACAAAGCACACAATCACACAATTTTCAATTCAATGATAAATTGAAAAACAAAAATGTATGATGTTGGAGCTCGTTAAAATTCAAAATGATGTCAATGTCCTTAATAACAAGACAAATAAAAAAAAAATACTCGTTAAAAAAACAAAATCTCTTTGTTACAAAAAAGAACAAAAAAAAAAATATATATATATGAAAAATGAAAACGAACTGATTAAATATAGGTACTGTACAACCAGAGGCAATTTTCCTTTTTATAATAAAAATATTTCCTTTTACCTTTATTACACGCATTATTGTATGTACTTACAGTACAGTTTGCTTCCTACATACAAAGCGAATTGTATACATTTTTCCTGATGTATGTATATAACGAGAAATAACAAAAAAAAAAAAAAATTATTGTAAAAGGACACGGATATAATAACTACTAAGCCACAAGGAAAACAGAAAAAAAAAAGAAAACATTCATTGCTTAAAATATGAAATTATATTTTTAAAAAAAAAAATGAAAGATCCTTAAGGTCCCTTTTTTCTCGTTACTTTTATTCTTCTCTTGATAATACAAAATTATTCATTAACCAACATTTTTTGAATATGATTTTTTTTTACCTTTTTATTTGGCATAGTTTTTAGAGTAATTTTATGAAAATATAAATTTTTTTCTCTGCTATTATATTTTCACGAATTTCACATTATCTAAATTAAATTAAAATTTTACGTATTATATATCCACGGTATGATTTTTTTTACACCACGTTGTTTTAGATACTAATTGGATTGTTAAAAAATTTGGTAATTAAATAGTACAAGTAGAAAATTGATTTGAAATATCAAATATCAATGCACTCAAAAAGCAAAATTTAAATTTAGTAGATCAGCAAAATTTTAAAATTTCAATGCTTATTGCATTTATTTAAAAAAAAAAAATTCTATGTAAGCAAAAGAAAAGCATTTGCAATTAATACGATGAGTTTTAAAATGTAAAAAAAATTTGTTGAGATACAGTAATACTACAAATTACAATTGTACAATGTAACTGATGTATTGCACTAGAAAAATTCATGATGCAACATTTGCTCAAATAATACGTTTCGAATGCATTCAAATGCATTAAGACGATCTGTTACAGTTTTGTGTGTTTGCATTTTGGAATTTTACACTTTGCATGAAGATGGCATTTAAACGTTTTAAAACTCACTGTCAATTTTGATTTATTAATCAGCAGTTTGTGTGCATGTAGTGACATAATAATAAAAAAAACAAGAATTTAATCAAAATTAAATCGAAATATTAAAAAAAGATTATCAGTATATACTATATATTGACTATTTAATAGATTCTGTCCATAGTCAAAGGGTAAATGTTTTTTATGGCCGTACTGGGAAATCAATTAGCCTAGGACTGAACTATTTTGTATCTCTATAATGCAAAACCGAAGTATTCACATTCATTATTCAGTACACCTAATAAAAGTCTGCAGAGATACTTGTGAATTAAAAGTTTATTATTACTTACACTCATAAATACCAGAGCATATAGATTTAGAAAAAACAAATAAAATATATAAGATTTTCATACATAGACATAAAATATAATTAACGACATTATTGTCATAAAAATGCACTTTATAAGTTTAGAAAAAAAAAAACAAACAAACCAAGAGACATGTATTACAGTTAAATAATTATGCAATTGAAAATGAAATGAACTCTAAGGAATAAGAAAAAATACTTTGACCTATGTACATAAAATGCTTGCATAAAAATGCAAATTTTTTAAATTCTAATAAAAAACAAAACAAGAAAATAGATTTTACTCTTTTTTTGCATATTCATATAAAACAGTTTTAAAGAATTTTTCACAAATAAATTCATTATACCGTAAAAGTCCATCATTTTAACGATGCATTGTAATAAAGAATTTTCGGAATTTTGTCTTTTTTTTGTTTTTTGTTTTTAATTTTTTTTTAAATTTAGTTTATATGTACTTAATTGAAAACAAAGAATCTACATATCATCAACATACCAAACAAAAAAATAAATGATGTATTTGAATTTTTGCTATATAGAGATGTATACAATGTATAATAAATTAAAAATATGTCTACATATTCATTTAACTCAGTTACTTACTCTGTTAGTAAAACATTAACGTACACATACATTTGTATATCTTTTACTTATTATTATGCGAACCGGAAAATTATGCTAAGGAGTTAATAAGATTTTATAATTTTGAAAAAAAAACAAAACTGGAAAAACAAACAAAAAAGTATGTAGTTAGGTATATGTAAAAGAGTAAAATACGCTGTGCAATTGTTTTACAAATCATCATCTACTTACATCTATACTTTGTCTATTAATGATTTTCAGTGCATATGCCTTATGAGTGTATTCTCAAATATCCCATACAAAATAGAATAAATTGCTCAAATGTGATGTAAAATGTCATGGTCTGTAGCTGTCCTGTATCATCATTCCAATTTCTTATTTTCTGTCTTTTAATTCAACCTATTCAACCAACTTTTACTTAATATCTCTTGAATTCTGTTTTCATAGGCGGCTCATGAAAGAGCTAGATTTAATTGTGAGGTATTTTTTGTGCTCACCAAATAATGGAATATCAATAGTCCGTGCACTAAAAATCATTGATAAACAGACTCTAACTGTAACCACACACTGTCAGTATTTATTAGCGTAAAAATTTTTATACTGAATTATAAATACATTTTTGTTTTATCATTTCTTTAAAATATGTAACAATAATGATGATATATGTATATATGTATGTACATGGAAAATGTGTTGATATCATTTTTGATTTTATAATAATGATAATGAAATTGTTGATAAATATTCTGACATTTTATCAAAAAGATTGTAGATATTAAAATATTTCTGGAGGCTAAATGATATGCTTTGTATTTATAAATGTAATAAAATGATTAAATTGAAAATTTATGAAGGTACGTATTTAAATTTTCTACATACGTGTAAAACGTACATATGTAGTAAGTCGCATATGATACAAGAAAATTTTAAAATTTTCCTACGTTAAATTTAAAGTTTTGAGGAAACACGAAAAAATATTTATTAAATTTTTTTTTTTTTGTTATTTATTTATTAGAGATTTTATTAGATAATATATTAAGATGCGTTTGCGTATCATTTTAAAATATTTTAGTTTACAAGCATTATTCAAATTGAATTGATGCATGATGCCAAATTTATAAAAATAGATACTAAATATAAGATCATACACAAATTTTGTTAGGTAAAGATCACACAACTGACTTTTATTTTTTGTTTTGTGAAACGTGAGGAATTTTGAATTATTGTCCCTTTGTTTGTACAATAACTATGACAGATTCATGTTATAATGAAAACACTTAGAAACATCTTTGACAAACATCAATGATTGCTTAACGCTTGTATATATTCTATATGATATCCATTTATAGTCAAAATATAATTCATTTTGATTGACATGTGGCAGTAAGTTTTCTTTTTTTTTTTTTTTCTTAAATTTCAAAAAATCAAGAAAATCAATCAAAAAAAAAAGGAAAAACAAAAATGAGAAAATTGTTTTTTCTTTTTATAATATATTTTCGGTATTTGTTGTACAAATCAAAATAGAGAAATATACATATATTTTTTTCTTTTTATTTGTTTGTCTCCCTTATTTAAAAGTTGTCAACAATTTTTAGTGTTTTTCTTGTTGACATGAATCTAGTGATAATCCTACAAATATGTATGTCTATGAAAATTACCTGATTTTGAATTTATGTTTTAACATATCAAAGAGCATTTTTTTTTTTTTTGGGTAATTTTTCAAATTTTTAGTACACAGCAGTTATATATATGGCACACGCAAACTCTAACCAGGGTCATAAGACATAGAGTATTACAATTCTTTTTTTCTTTTTTTTTTCTATTTTATGCATAAACATAACATACAGTATGCATATGTAATGTTGTAGACAATGTACATTTACATGTTATACAAATTCTATTTTTTTTTTTTTTTTTTTTTTTTTTTTTAAGAAGAAGAAGAAATCTTTATTTCAGCTGCCGATCAAGCTAACACAATAATAAACATGTTTACATAGCGTATGAATTACATTTATTACATTTTACAGTGTTGTAATTACAATTTTAGAAAATAAATGTGTAATATCAAAATTTATTATTATTATAAAAATACTTACTCATATATTTTGCCAAAAGAACAAAAAAAAAAGAACACATTATATTTGTATTTTTCTATCAAACAAAATATATGTAGCTAAGTGACATACAATTTTTAAGTTTGAATGAACATGAAAAGCACGTACAACTTGTAAAACAGGCAAACATAAACACACATCTACATAAATCTAGAAAGATGTGTAATGGATCAAAGAAAAGAATAAAAATTGTAAGAATATCAAGAAAATATACAAAAAAAAATATATATATATATTATCTTACAACTGGGTGACTTGTTGTCATTTTTTGTTGTTAAACTCATAAAATTAATGGATTTGTTGAATACTAGGCATACATTATTATGTAAGCCAATATATGTATGTATGTGCATACGTACAAACACTGAATTTAAGAATAAGAGAGGATACAAATACAAAAAACACAAAATAATAAAAAATCCTTAAAAATTTTATATGTATACGTATGCTATGTATTACAATTTCATTTTTTCATTTTTTTTTTTTTTTTTTTCTTTAAAGAACGACAAAATACACGGCTACTCTATTTGTATGACATTATGTAAAATTCTTAAAAAACAAAACGAAAAACAAATTTTTGTTTTTTTATACTTTTTCGGAATGAACATTAATAAAATTACAAATATTTTTAAACATGTATGTATGTAAATTTTTTACTTTTTGTATCTCATAAGTGCAGTACATAAAAATTATAAATGCAACAATATGTAAGACATGTACTATTAAAAATACATTTGAAAAAAAAAAAATCGTTTTTTTTTTTTCATAGAGAAAAGAAAAATCAAAGAAAAAATGAATTATATTTTTTTGATTTTATTTATTTTTATTTTTATTTTCTATTTTAAGGAGATACATTTAAAAATGTAATAATGTTTGGTAACAACAAAATCAAAAATGTAATTAATTTCAATTTTAAAGAGATCACGGAACGGTAGAATGGTGGTGCCAATAGTGTGTAGACGAATGACAAAAAGTACGGATCTGAGAGACCATAGGATTCAGAAACCAATACTCTACCAGAGTATTGTACCAGATATAGTTCCAGAGTTGTGAGTACCAGATATAGAATACTTAGTCTATGTATATCTCTACCTTTCTGAGCCACTTGAGTTCCCATTTTAAAGAATTACGAATTTTTGAATTTGCTTAAATCATGTTAAAAACATACTTAAAGCTGTTGCCATAATTTTTGTTATTTTAACATATTTATGTATAAGAAACAAAAATGCTTGATTAAATCGAAACAATGTCATCTGTTTGAATTTGTTTATTGCATAAATTTCACAGAAAAGTTCTTCAACTATTTTGCATAAATTTTATCTTTTATTTGAATAATTTAAAGAAAATTTACATATACGTAAGTTATACGACATACGTATGAATGTTTCGTAATTAGTTATTCAGTTCATTGAAAATGAAATGATTGAAATAGAAATTATGCTATTTCTAAAAAAGTTTCTAAATTATGTTATGTATTTAAATAATAAATTTATTTATTTACATAAAAACATAAAATAGAGAAAGTTGAATAAATAAAATTATTTTAAAAATAACGCATTGATTTACAGACATTAAACATACAAGGCAGGGAAAGAAAAATCTGAAGATTGAAAAGTATTGATCGTGTAATTGATCAAGGTAAGAAGGTGACATTTTTAGAATTTTCAATTATTTTCAAAGCAATGAGAAATCAACAAAAAAATTTAGTTTGCAATAACTCAAGCCTTAGAGATAAATTAAATTTGAGACAAACAAAAACCAAATGTAAATTGTTTCACTTACCTTTTCGATTTTCTTTTTATTTGATGGTGATAAAACTTTTGCTTCCTCCTCAGATGCCAAACGATTAAATTTTCGTGCTGCTTCCTTAACATTAACGATATTCTCTTGTTCGACTTCAATATTTTCAATACTACCACTAACATTTTCACATTCAATATTTTCTTTATCATTAATCACTTGCTCATCACGATTATCAAGATTTTTATTATTAAAAGGCACTGATACCGATTGTGAATTATCAACAACAACACCATCGCCACGAGATAAATTATTATTGTCATTATTATTTGAATTTGAATTTGAATTTGCATTGATTTTATCTACAGCATTTTGAAATTCATTGATACAATCACGATAATTTTCTTTAATTTCTTGTTGTGTTGTCACATTTGAGGGTAATGATAAAACATCAGGAGGTGGTTTATATGGTGGTGGTTGACGTAATGGTGAATCAGACATTGTAAATGAAACTGCACCAGGACTTAAAGGTGGCTCAATACCAGATAAATTACTGCTACTACTATTGTTGCTACATGCATCAATTGTTGGACATTCGTTAATATATTTTTTACGTAAAATCAAAAATTTCTCATTATTTTCGGTTTTAATTGTAGCCAAAATATTAACGAATGTTTTGAATTGTTTACGTGCTTCATCTGAAATTGTATTCATACAAATAATAGATGAAAAATAAGAATTACATCACAAATTCATTTGCGTATGTGCATTGAATGATGAGTAATCAAAGCAAGTAAACAATTGAAAATTCTACAAAGAATCAATTAAAAAATTTTCTACTTACTTTGTGTTTCTGTATTTGTTAGAAATCTTTTAAAATGTTTAACTAATGCATGATTTGTTACTTTATAACCATTATCAAGCATAAATTTACGTATTTCACCCAAAGATAATTCACTTGGTTCACTCATATTTCACAAAAAAAAAAATAAAATTATTAATTTTTATTTTAATAACAATAATAATAAACACAACTGTCACTGATTTAAACTGTCATTTTACAAATCAGCTGGAGTGGAAACAACAAAAATATTCATGTGTATAAGAAATGACAGTTGTTTGTTTTGAAATTTTAAATTGGTTTCTATGTGGAAATGCCTTGCGCAACAGAATGTACCACCAAATAACATTATATGTACATTAAACTGGTACAAGAGAAAATTATACAAATGGTGGAATTTTTTATTAAATTCTATTTTGAATTTTTCTTTTTTATATTATTTTCATTAAATAAAAATGTATAAAAATTTATATAATGTGGTGATGTAAAAGTAAAAAGTTATTGTTAGTAGAAAAAATAATAAAAACTTTTAAAAATTAACTTTCAACACAAAATGGTACACGAGCATATAAAACAAGTCGTAGTGTGTGTGCGTGTACATGCATATACGTTTATTTCTGAATAGGGGATTTTTGTAACGACTTTTTCAATCTGAGGATTATTGAAGTTCAAGAAAACCTGAAATCTCGTAAAATTCTGTGATTCAATTAGAAATTGATGAAAAAAAAAAATATGTATAGAAAATAGAAAATTGATTATGTTCTCAAGTTTAGCTTGTTATAAGTTAATTTGTAACGGTAAATTTATTAAGAAGATTTAATTGTTCGCAATGTTGAAAGTTTATCTCAAATTTAAATTCATAATATGCGTTTGTACGTGTATTTGCTAATAAAATCACCTTTAATAATGTCAATAAGCTCTTACATAACTTAATATTCTTCCTTAACACTGTCCAACTCCATCCCTTCCACAAAATTTTATATGTTCATTTCATAAATCATGATAAATCATAGTACTACGTCAATCTAAGCAAAATTACAACATTGACAATTTTGTTTAAATTAATTTTTTTAAATAAAAATTACAATTCATGTTTTTCTGAATTTCGCAAAAAATCAGGTGAATAATAAAAACTAAAAAAATATGTACATAATGTAAATATTTAAATTTAAAAAAAAGAGAGAGAAAAAAAAGAATTATTAGAAATTACATACATACATGATTGAAGGGGTCAGAGTTCAACTCATCAATAATTCAAAAATTTTAAAATCTCATTTTAAAAAAAATAATAAATAAATAAATGACAATTAACAATCAATATTTATAGGTCTTTGGGGGCATTATTTACAAAATAATGTACAAAGACAAATTTAAAAAGGACCAAAAAAAAAAAAACGACTGTATTTTTTTCTAAACTCCCCTTTACACATTGAATATTTGAACTTTTTCTTTTATTTTTATATTTTTAACGCTGTTTTTTTTTTTTTTTTTAAATGACGGCAAATCTTCAGCTTTTCGTTTCCTTATACTTATCTAATTTTTTTTTCCTCTCAAGTCAGTATAAATGTAACATTGTGATGTCATTTCTTGTCATTGATGTCATCAGTATCACGTCTTAACTTCTCAGCACGTTATAATACATACTACATATTTGAATTTAATCCAAACAACATTCATAAATACAACACATGAATTTTTGTTTGTTTGTACACTATTTGATTTGTTTTGGATTGGATTTTTTTTTTTTTCTTCTAAAACAAATCTTGTGTATAGTTTAAAAATCAAAAATAATATTTCCGATTATCAACAAAATGTAATTTCAATAATAAGACAAGAATCATGTATATAGATGATAGATGTGCAAGCAATCAGATATTACAGGTAAATATAAAGAAAAAAAAAATTTTTTTTTTTTTTTTTTTGTTAAAATTATTCACGTCTTCATTAATATCATGAACAGTGGGTATCTGTGACCATAAAGGGGAAAGAAAAATTTATGTATGTATCTATATACATTTTTTTTTCTTGTCTTTATTTGTTAATCAAAATTGAATGTAATCTATCATAGCAACTTTTAATTTGATTTTATATGCATCTCTCAGGCATAATTTCTAGGAAATCAAAAATGATTTAAAATTTGATGTTTGGACACTTTTTTTTTTGTTTTGATTTCCGGCTAAGATTAACAGTTGACAGACATTTATTTTTCTATTATAAAATTCTAGTAGGTATTTGGAATGTTTTGTGATCCTTTTTCATAGTTAAAAATTTCAAAATTTTTTTAGTCTGTATAAGCAAATATTTCAAGGTTATTTTGGAAATTTATTCACTTAATTCTCAGTGTACACTATGATAGGATGCTTTTTTTTAAAAAAAAAAAAAAGAAGTGAATTCTCTAATTATTAGTAATAAAAATACGTAATACAAGGACTTGGTGTAGATAAATTTGATAAAGTGGCTCCTATTTTTAACGTAATATAATATAAATTTGCACCAACACATATACACTTCCAGAGCATCAGTCAGTCTGCCTTGTAAACCTAGAATTAAAGCAAATAGGAAAATTTTATTTGTTTTTTTTTTTTCCCCTTTCTTTTATATTTTTGTTTTATAATTTGCTTTTAGTTTTATGTAACAAATAAGGTACATTAGGCATTTTACACTTGTAATTTCTTGAAATTTTAATTAATTTGTTTCATTAATGTTCATTGAAATGTTTTATTTAAAAAACAAAAAAAACAAAAAAAAAAAAAAAAGAAATACAAGAATAAAAAAAGAAACTTTTCCACTTTGTATGTACATTGAAACATGTAACAACTTTTAAATGATTTTGTATGTCTTAAAAACGGAAGTTTTATAATGATGTTTGCATTTTACTGTATACAAAGTATCTAATATGTGTACAGAATACAATGTTGTTTGTATGTATGTACATGTTATATATTATCATAGACATGCATATACAAATGTCTAATTAAACCACAAATAAAAGACAATTGCGGATATAATTGATCTATTTGAACAGGTACACAAATTAAACAAATTATGTGGGAGGAAGATGTCTTCTTCATATACACAAACATGCATAATATAAGAAACAGATTATGAGGGTACGGGAAATCTATGTATCATTGAATGTAAAGAATCTTTATAAATTTAATTTAACATACATATATAATGAATCTTCTTCGTAGTCGTGTGATTCAGTTAAATTTTTGTTTATTTTATATGTACATACATACATAGGTATGTGTTTGTATAAAAGCACTAGAATTAAACATTAACAAAATATATTATATAATAAGTACGTGTGTACATTGTTTGTAATATCACACTTTATAATGGCTTTTGCAATAATAATGGTCAATTGTTGATAGTATACTCTATAACCGTGAATATGTATACACAGAAATGTTTTGTAAAAGACAGAAAAAAAAAAAAATTTAACTAAATAGATAAAATAAGGTAAATGCATTTTAGTTGTAAAATTTATTTATATGGATGAAAACTTTTTAATAATACATAAAATATTTGCATGTATTTGTGTTAATTGCATGACATAATTCATATGAATGTAATGCGGTCACACATATATAAAAACAAAATTATGTACATGAATTTGATATATGAATAATATAATTTTCTTTAGAAGGAAACCAATGCCACAAATTAATAATATAGATACATGTTATATTGTTAATTTTATGAAATTTTCATTTTATTATTTACAAATATATTAAGATAACATAAATATTTTTTGAAAGAAATAAAACGATGTCATTTGAAATTCTTTATACAAATTTAATGAATATAAAACATGAAATTTTCATGTGACAACTTTCATAATTATAAGTAAAAATTTATTTAATCACAAAATTGTATGTATACATCATAGACAACAGTATAACAGCACAATATCATAAAGAAAGGAAAATACCTTAATAACGTGATAAAAAGAAAAACAAAGATAAATAATCAAAAAAAAAAAAAATTTTTTTTTTATTTATTTATTTTATTTAAAAATTAAAAATCAAAATTTTTCTATAATGGATATCTACATCATATTAAAAGGGTATCTGTCTATATACAAAAAAATTACATTCATGTATATGTATTGCCTGTGTACTTAAATAATTCAAATGAAATAAAATAAAAATTTCAATTTTTATCTTATTCAATTGACACCTCATTTTTTGTAAAATGAACTTTCTATCATTTAATTCATTTTTTTTTTTTTTTTTTTTTTTACTATCATTATTTTTAGTTAAAACAATATTTAAAAAAATTTTTTGTAATGCGTATGCGATACATTCCTTCATCGATTATAATACGAATTTTGTGTACATGAGTAGGTAGGTAGTTTTCACTTCTTGTACGTATGTACATACATACATACATATATCATTTAAAAAAAAAAAAAAAATTCAAAGATATCTTCTTATGGTATGTATTGGAGATACAATTGAATAAATATACGTACATATGTATACCGCATTCGTATATTACATACATATATTAACATTTAGAATTGAATTTCATTAGTTATAATTTACTGACATTTATCAATTTTGATATCTACCACACCTATTAAGCATTTGGGAAGTGTCAAATGTCATTCAAGAGTCCTTGGGTAATTATTCAAAAAAAAAAAAAAAAAAAAAAAAAAGAAAGGTTTTCATTTATAGGCACACAAACAAACGTAAACGCATATTAATTATTCATATGTGTATGAAGATTTTATCCGTTTACATATACATTCTTTTGGTATGTTTTCAATGAGTATACACTGCGTCATGTACTACATTATTTAATTATCATTTCTGTTTTTGTTTTTTTTCATTGCCATCATCGTATGACTTTTAAAGATTAAAATTCAAACTATACAGATTCAATAATTTTTAGCTTGCAGTAATATAATCATTTACCGGATATGTAATATTCATCATTTATGTCCACATAATTATGAAAATATTATATACCTATACTAAATACCTACAATGCATCCGAGAAATGAAAAAAAAAATTATTTTTCTATTTCCTCCAAAATAGAATTTATTGAAATGTACATACATACATATGTATGTATGTGGATGAATTTTCATTTATTTATTAAGAAATCATTTGAAAAGAAAACGGACAATAGTCGTTATTTAAAACAATTCAAAATACGAATTAGGCGACAAATGTAGGGGATAACATGTATAGATCCTTTCTTGTTAGATGATTTTGTATGTATACATGTTCATATGTATGCATATCTGTATATTATGCGCGTTTGTGAATATACATGTAGATGATACATTACCCATACATTCATACATACATATATAATATATGGTTACTTGCTGTAGTCCAGCATAAGGATTAGCACTTATTAGTAGACAGCATATAACATGCATTTGTCGTTTGTCATGAAAATTGGTTTGCATACACACATACATACGTTCATGTAGTACAGACATTGCATACGTAATTAAAATCTCTATATTTCTTACATGTTATATATGATTTCTCTATATGTGCAATTTGTATACATACGACTAACAAATTGTATAAGTATACAAACTACGTGGATATGTGTATATTTACATTCCTTTGAACACTGGAACGCTTTAAATCTTCAAAGATATTTAGGGGATTTTGCTAGTGTCATTTTGATGTTCCCAAAACATACTTATAATACATCTATGACATCCTCAAAATGAATTGCTTGTATGACAGAAAATAGTATGTACGTACGTATATACGAAATGGGATCTATTTCATAAAATGAATACTCTCTACATCATACCTACAATCCAATACGATAGGCACATTGGTTGTACTTCCTTGCGTATATCTTATATCTACTTCAAATTTATATGTATATGTATATACATTTGTACATATATAGATTCATATTTAGAAAGGCAAATATTATGCATTGATCTGACATATTAAAGATATTTTCAATTATAATTGCTTCTATATTTATTTGTACGTATTTCACTTCATATGTATTCCGTTTAGATATATACGTATGTGGTATAATATACGGAAATTTAGTATCTGCAAGGATTCTTCAATAATTGGGTGGAAAAATTGTAGTTATGTATACATAAAATAGTGGTATGAGCACCATGGTATATATATGAATGTCATGCTAACAACAAATCTAAAGTATTAAAATATAGGAATTCAATTAATTAATTTATATCTAATAAAACGTAATCCCTTGTAAATTTTCAAATACCCATAATATTAGAAGATTAAAATTGGAATTCAACCGTAAAATTTACACTTGCTTATAACTATTATTTCTTCTTCTTATTCTTATGTTATTTAATATACACATAACCATATGTATATAACATGATATAAATAAAATTTTGAAATATCCTTAATTTTATTAAGAAATATTTCTTTGAAAAATTACGTAAAATTTTTTAATAACAAATTTATTATAATGTATAATTATAACTAAAAATTCCTTTATGTTCAAATATATTTTACGTACGTATACATGTCCTTGTTGCAAATAGGAAGTAAAATGTATTTATTTGTATTTTTGCTATAAGAACATGTCCTGTAAAATTCTTGCAAGTGTACATAGGCTTCTTATTTAATTTATTATAAAATTGGTTGAAAGAAATATTTAAAACATTTTTCAATATTCAAATGTTTTGAACATATATCAAGGTTTTCTAAAGTTTATGTAATGAAATCAAAGTGCATTAATTTTATGTAATGAAAAATAATGCTTATAGTTTTTATATACTGTTTAAATTCAATAATTATTGTCAACGTGTGTTTGTTTTTTTATCACTTCTTGGTTTTTTTTTTTGTTTTTTGGAGGACATACATACATACATCCATGTTTACTCGAACATCTCCATTTTTACATCATTTTATATTATAATTCATTGCACTTATGCACATTTTTTAAGGGCACGTAAAAAACGTACATACATACATGTGTGTTGTATTATTATTATTATACGATTACCGCGTTTGTAGCGGAAGATAATA
The DNA here is from genome assembly GCA_963971155.1 of Anthrax anthrax. Classification (NCBI taxonomy): domain Eukaryota; kingdom Metazoa; phylum Arthropoda; class Insecta; order Diptera; family Bombyliidae; genus Anthrax; species Anthrax anthrax. Next base: position 28,327,952 of record OZ020120.1, on the reverse strand, counting down.
AAAATAAATTAACAAAAAAAAAAAAAAAAACAAGATACTCTTGAATGTATAGAAATATGTACATAATTTATTTATATTTTTTCCACATTTTATTTTTTTTAATATTTTTTTTTTTTTTTGTGTTTTTTAAATATGAAACACACGTTGTATCGACCAATATCTAACCCAAATATTCACCATAAGACATATAAAATAAAAAACATAAAATGTTATTTATGTGACCACTGTTTCAACCACTTTACGTAAAGTGGCATCTGTTGTTAACGTAAAAACATGCCAATTAGTCGCTAAAAAATTTTTTTCTTCTTTTTAGTTTTTTTTTTTATTTTTATTTTTATTCCAAAGTTTTATTTCCATTGATATAATGTGTCTCTATATACATGTACATAAGAATCTGTACGTACATATTTACATATATCCTTATTTTATATTACATCTTTTCATATTCCTATAGAAAATTAAATATTTTCCACATGAACTGTGTATCTAAGTATATTGCATTTATTTTATAGTATGCAAGAATCACGTTTATATGTATACGTATGCAATGCATTTAATTTTGAAATAATTAGTAGATATATACATACATATGTACATTGAACATTGTACATATGTTTGTACAAAAAAAAAATCAAAGAAAATCACAATTTTAAATTTATGTTTTTCCATGCCAATAAAAATTTATTTCATTTCAAAAAATTTAGAAAAATATTTTTTATGGAAAATTTCTCGGAAAATTATTCAAAAAATATTAATATTCAAAAATATACAAATTTTATTTTATAATCCTGGAAAATACAGAACCCAGTTTATTTTCAGAGTCATTCTGATTAGTGTCATTAAAATGAATATTGATTTAATTTGAATTTTGGAATGTCGACAAAAATGTTCTGATACAGTATATTACTACTTTTCTGATACAATTATTCAGTCTTAAATGTCATAGAATTTGTTGCATAATTGTATTAATACACTAAATGCAATAATAATGCGTTTCGAAACTCAATGATTGTGATCTTAGAAGATTTAAATGCGTAATTTCTGTAAATTTAAAATCAAATACAAATGATTTCCTTATAAAATAATAAAAACAATTGAAATTATTATAATCATGTTTTTTTATTTGGAAAATTTAATGTATTTGATTGAAAAATATAAGTGTGGTCCTGTACACATTTGCATGTATGTATATGGACATGACCACACTCACGTATCTACTATAAACAATTTATTTATTGTATAATTAATAAACTTTTTGTAAATAAATTTTACAGAATAACAAAAAAACAAAAAAAAATAAAATAAAATAAAAATTAAAGCAAAAACGAAATAAGGTAAAATTTCATAATATAAATATATATACGTATACGCATACATATGTGTGCAAACATATAATATAACAATGCAAAATGATTAAAATAAAAATTTATTACCATGAAGATTATTATTATCGTAAAAATTCATTTTGTATGTTTTTAAAGTGATTATGTTAATTATTACAAATGAGTAGGAATATATATTCTTTTAAAAATGGCTTTATTATAATGTTACGATTTTTTTTTTTTTTTATTATTACTTTGTATATACGTACCTATACATACATAGTTTTATTTTAATTTTTTTAATTGTCAGACTTTTTAATATTTATACAATTTTTCATGTTATCATATATATACAAAATGTTAAATAAATCTGATACAATTTAATGATTTATGTAATTAAAAAAAAAATAATAATAAAAAAAATTGAAGATTTTTACACTTTTACTAAATACGCTTATAAAAATGCATGTGCATGTACAGAACAGAAGTAATTTGCTACTTTTTGAATTCGTGATAATGTTATGATCATTGAACGTAAACTTTTTTTTTTTTTGCCAAACAAATGGTAGGTGATAGAAATTAAAGGATTGGACAAGTTAAATAGCCCGATAGTGCTAAGATTAAGAAAATATAAATAATTTGATCACTGGGTATTACGAAAGATCAACAAAGGCAATTAAAATTTGGTTCAATTAATTAATTTCATTTATAAAATGTATAAATGTCATAAATTACGTGCATTTAGCAATTATTTTGTCAATTGGAACAAGAAAACTACTTACTGACAATAAAACAGAATGTATAAATAAAATTTAAATGCACGGTCATTTAAGTGTATTTTATATAAATCGAACAGTGTACAATATGTTTTACGAATTTTTTTTTGTTTTTTTTTTGTTTTAAATAAAATGAAAATTCTATTGAGGATTTTAATGGAATAATAGAAACGATAAAACAGAACAGCAAACCATCTTTAATGTGTATTCTCAATTGATATAACATAATATCATTGTACATGACTTTTATAGAGAATTAATAAATGTGTATGATTCCCAGAACTATATAGTATATAACTACAATATATTGAGTATAGCCCCTACATATCCTGTTCTCATATATGTATAACCCGTAATTTAGTTCCATATTATATTTACAATTTTGATACTTACATTCATATTTATTCGAAATATAAATACACAAATATATGTACATTTATTTACTCAATATTTTTATATGCATAAATATGTACTAAAGTATGTTAAATGTACCTACATATATTTAAGGGCGAACCAAACTAAATAGTAAATATGTATACCTTTTTTGAATTTAAAATTGGTTTAGAATACAAAACACCAAATTAGTGTTATAATTTTTCACTTTGCGGATTTTGTTTAGAGTTGTACATATCCTGGCCGATGGTTCTAATAAATGTATACAATAAATACATATGTGTGTATGTATGAAATAAACGTATACATATATGTATATAACGTTTCCATTCCAAATGTTGTAATTAAAACAATATTCTATTCGTTGAATACAATTTTAGACAATTTTATCATTGAACCTACATATTATTATGTATAGAGGTGGACTAATAATCTAATCGTTATACAAAATTTTACATATCCCTCTATAGTTTATATCTATTTTTCTATATAAACATACATAAATACACATATGTATCTGTATATAGTTATATAATGTAATTATACAGTACAGAGAAAATATATAAGTACTAGTACCTTTATTACCGGGTTTATGCGGTGCACTTAAACACGACATTCTAGGAATATTTATTTGTTTTTGGGGTAAACTAGAATTGTCCATAATTTATGCATGAAAATTTTCTAAATAGCTTTAGGGGATTGGTACATATGTACATATTATATATTCAATTTTATTTAGTATAAGCCATTTATATATAATATGTACCTACATGAATATCAAAATGTACATATATAATATATGTATAATATATAGGTAGGTAAATACTCATGTTTTGATTAGAAAATTTCTAAATATTTTCTATTTTATATATACATATAAGGCATCTATAGATAATGTATAATCAATTCATTTAAATACGAGTACAAAACATATTGCATCAAATACTATAATGAACAACGTCTAGATATACTACTGTATAACTTCTACATCCAATGAAAATTTTGTACAATTCAATGGAGTTACGATATTCAAAATATTGATTATTTTTCTATTTTAATTTGCAATCAATTACATTTTGTTATGCTATTTCAAATATGTTTAACGTTTTTTTACATACAAATTCTACATACATATTTTTCATTATCAACAAAATTTACTTCAATTTTGGAAAAAAATAAATAAAAACGACAAAAACAAATCCAAAATTTTGTGCATGCTCATTCAATTTTGCTAAAATAATCATAATACAAAATTTTAAGTATTTGTACATACTTTTTAAATGTCAAAATAAATAAAAATGACGTTTTTTTTTCTACTAATTACGTAAATATACATGACATCTACACATGAATTACTGCATTGTGAATGAATTAAATATCATGAAAATTTAAAAAAAAAAAAAAAAAAAACGATCAGAAAAAAAAAATCAATTTCATACATACATTGATACATATGTATGTCCAAATCCTTTAACATTAGTGTGTACGATTTTTTTCCTTTTTTGTTTTTTTTTTTTTTGAAAAACCATTTTCGACAAAAAGAAAACATGAGAAAAATTCGTTTATTTTGACAATGACAGGTTATCATCAATGAACACATGTCTCAGTAATTAATAATTTCCTTTGAATTATGTGTGTACATGTGTACTCTATACGTAGTATTATGTATGTGAATTAAGTTCTAAACATGATGTTTATATAAAATTATTTTAAACAAATTTTTGAATTATGAAGATGAACATAGCCACCCAGAGATTATTATTAAATAGCGTCCTGAATTTAAATTATTCGTTATTTTCTTGAATATTGAATCATTTATGTAAACAGCTATTACGTACATAGAATATGTATCTATGTAGGTATGGTATGTGTGTAACGTCCACATTTATAGTAGCGTTTTGTATCAAGATTTCAAGTTAAGTGTCAACTGCATTAGATTTTATATACTTACATACATTATACACATGTATATATGTATACGCATACATGCATACGAATGTATGTACATATGTAGCTCTATATTGTATTTAGTATGCAAAAATTTAGTGCAATATTTTATATTTTGTCATTTTCGTATATTGCATGCTAAAATTTCATTAAAAGATATGTGACATATCATATATGCTCATGTACACGTACTTCTACATATGTACGTCTATATCTGTTGCAAAATATCTAAATACATACATATATGTATATGTATGTATTTATGTAGGTACCTACTTTCTTTTCTTAGTTTTTCATCCATTTAGGATAATCGCGTACATACAGTTTTATGTATTTCTGGATTCTTAGAAATCTAGATCTCTTGCACATTGACAATGATAAGTTGACAGTTAAACAAAGAAAAATAAAAATGACCAAAATAAAAACAGCAAGAATTTTTTTTTTTTTTTTTTAAATGAAAAATTAAAATCGAATTATTTTATTTTATACGTAGGTATTCAAGTATGTACATCCATACATACATATATGATTTATTAGAGTGTGATACAAGTATGCATTTTTTTGTATCAAAATATCTTACGGATACGTATTACGTGTAATAATTGCATAGAAAATTGAATCAATAAAGAGACCACACTCTAGATATTAGGAATATTCACTTGTACATACATATACTATTTAGGGTGGTTTTTTTAGTTGAAATTTTCTGTACAAATACATAACAACACTTATTTGCTATTAATATCAAAATTTTCGCCTAAAACGATATCTCGCCTCGTTGCACCTACATACATATAAAATGCTTTACAGAATGCATTGTGTATAATATTTACATGTATTGTAATAGTCGAGTATTTGGATATATTTTGTAAATACATACATACATACATATAAAATAATATATGCTTATGTCTGATTTAAAGTGCATGTTAAATTAAATACTAATTCCGTTGCAATTAGCCATGTCAGATCATTTATCATTCTGCTATAAATACCATTCAAATCACAACAAAACGTTTAAATTCATGAATCTTGTTTTTAAAATATGTATAAGAGAAATAAAATCTATGGACAATTTTTATTACAAGATGATTTTTGCTTATGTACAGAATTATAGTGTGTATGTGTGTGTGTGTATTGTAGCAAATTTAGCAAAAATGATGATGATGATGATGATTGTGGTGGGTTTGTTATATTCTTTCTTTCTATGTTAATCCAAATCCTGACATTAATACATACAAAAAATTTCAAAAAAGTAAAAATTTGAAAAAAAAATTAAAATAAATAAAATAATCAAAATTCATGCAATAACATTAATTTAATCATTCTAATGTTGATGTAGGTACATGAATATTTTGGTTGGGTGGTTCATTATTTTTAAATTTAAAGCAACATCATATTAGTTATTTTCTCTTATTATTTTTTTTTTAATTGTAGAAAAATTGAATAACATGGTGTTAAATGCTCATTACTTAATTTAAAAAAAAAAATTGCAAAAGAAATCTATCTTATCGTTTATTATGTACGATGAATGAAATTTGAAAATTTTATACAAAAAATCATCAATTGATATAAATTCCATATTAGAAATGGAAACGAACAATACTATTACACCGACCAGAGCTTTGGCCTCTTTCAGAAAATCTCTTGCTTTCCATTGTGCCCTGTCCTTTACAATTTACATTTAATTCTGCACATTCAAAATAAGTATGTAACATGCGACAATTTTTTAATTATTAAAAATCAGTAATCAGTAATTTTGCATGTGTTTAAAAGAGATTCCTTCTATTTTTAACTTTCAAATATTTTTTGAAAATTTCAAATTTCAGAATTAAATTTTTAAATAATTAATTTGAAAATTTTATTTTTATTTCAAATTAAAAATTTTAATTTAAATTATTAAAATACCATATAAGGGAAGTAACATGAAAAATTCTAAAAATAAAAATTAAAATGTTATTCAAAATTTAAATAAATAAAATGAATATAATTTGTACAAATATTGAATAAATAAATAAATAAATAAAAATGATGCATTTTCTAAGAATATCTTAGAATAAATTAATATTTGAAATTTTATTGCACTGAAATATGGGCATTATATCAAATATGTATGTAAACAAACAGGTGTCTTAAGCATACATTTTTGCCAGAAAATGGTTCTAATTAATTGCTTTATGCTTAATAAGTTTCATCATACATCGGGAGTGTATTTTCAATTTTATTTGTACATATGTATCTACATTTTTAATTCAGGTGGTAAAATTATTAATTTAAAATTTGGTAAACAAGAATTATTTTTAAGATGAACATACAGGTATGACTTGTCATTGTGTTGTTAAAATTTTTTTTTTTTTTTTTTTTTGTAAATTATAGTCATATACTATGTACACTGCATAATATACATTAGCATGAACTTTTGATAGTACACACAAAATCATGCCCATTTAAAATTAAGGTGGACACGAAAATGCAAAAATTATTGACTATTGTACCTAGGTACAAATATATTGGGGATTGGGTGGTATACATAGTCAGTACACTGATATTTATGGTAAGTTGAATAAAAAGTACAAAAAGAGTAAAGAGAAACAGGAAAAAATTAATTTGGGAAAAAACAATCAAAACGTAACCATGGATAAATTTATTTCAGTCAATTATGGTACATTTTTTTTTATGAATGATTCTATATTATTGGGTGGGAGAGATAATATACATACTATTGTATATTCGTATACACATGTTACACATGTGTACAGAATACATATGTATGTATGTATATTGTATAGTATAAAATTAGACCCGGCGCACAAAAATGCTCATTAAAATGGTATGTGTGGTATTTTATATATGTATAATTCTGTAATATCCAAATTCAAAATATATAATCCAGCCAGTATAACAAAATTATTTTATTTTATTTGTTATTATACAGTTGAAGTTATAAAAGCTAAGATAAAGTGTAATATTATACTGTAAGCAAAAGATATACCTGTTTGTTTTTAACGTGTATACACACATACATTTATACACAATATTGTTGAAATCAAGTCAATCATTCAATGAAACAAGTTTTCTGTATCTAAGTATATATTTTAGTGTGCTCATATATGAATAAGTTACATATTTGATTTTCAATATCTATGTATGTATGTAGGTATGTATAAACATCATCAATTTATACAGATGATTATACATCAAATGAAACAGATACAGCATGCAGAAGAAAACATTCAACAACAACAGCAAAAAGGATAACTTTTAGTCTTTGCTTTTAGTACAAGAATTTTACAATATCTATGTATGTTTATATAAGAATACATATCTATAGTTATCTATAGAATAAAGCACGTGGTTTTTGAAAACTTTTCAAATTCCGTTGAAGCTACACAACACACATAACTTTGAATAATAAATGTACGTTACAAATGAATTTGGTACAGAATTGGTAAAAGCATATACAAAACAGTCGCGCACGTTCATTTTACATCAGAAATTCTCATATTGTATATATAATAAATGATTTTACCTTAAACAAAAAAAAAACAAAAAAAAAAAAATACAGCCTAATATATATACGTAGATTTCAGTTATTTTATAAGTACACATCAAGTCCATAAAAGTATGTGTTTGTGTTTCTATACAAAAAAGTATACCGAGCTTATGTGAAATTCATTTCTGTGTATTGGTGTAGAATATAAATATACGTGTGTATAAACTTTTATACGTATGTACTGTGATTTTTGACATTTTCAAATAAGGCCCAAAAATTATTTTCATTGACTAAAAGCCCGTTACTATAGTTGTACTAAAGTTGCTTAAGCAAATTCATTATATTATTAATAAATTAATATAGTAAAAAATACAAAAGTGATTATGGAAATGTTATAAATTTTATTTGTAAAAAGAAAAAATCAAAACGAATTTTATGTGAAATTCTAAATGAAAATCAACAAGTTCTTTCTGAAACTAATAACGAATCTAAAATTAAAAAACAAAAAAATAAATACTAATAATTAAAAAAAAAAGTTTTTTTTGTTTATAACATTATTTTTGTGTTAGCACTAATTTTATTTAAAAAAAAAATTTTAGCATTCGTGTTCTGTGTTCTGTGTTTTTTTTTTTTGAAATTTAATTACAAATATACTTGACTAATACAGATTTTATAAAGGTCTTAATATTAACGTTTTACAAAATTGTATTACACAGTGTAGTTTCGATTTGAACATAACATATAATAACGTATAACATATACACATGTGTTTTCATGTATTTTAGTAAAAACAAAATCAGAAAAAAATAATAAAAAATTCATTCATGTTACACATTACGTTACATATACATATGTATATTGTGTATTAGTAATCTATTTTTTTTGTCTAATGTGAAAATTGCATATAACCAATGGTATATAGCTTTTTATCCTCAATATCAAGTAATGACAGTTAATTAATTGAAACTTTGTGTTATAAAATTGTTTAAATTACTTACAAAAAGCATAAAAGCAAAAATAAATATTAAAAAAAAAAAAAAAAAAAATTAATTGTAATTATATCATTTGCATAACATGTACATGTGTATTACATTTTGCATACAAACCAAACAACCAACTGTAAAATAATTTTTAACGTTTTTGTTTTTTTTTCTCTATTTTATTTGTTATTTTCATAGTGGTTTAATTTTTAGTTTTTCTTTGTTGACGTCATTTTAATGCAGTTTACAGTTTATAATGTGTATTTTTGTACTGTAATATCATGTAATGTAAATTAATTACTAGTGTTAGTGATATTTGCTGTTATACATTTTTGATTATTGTAAATTAAATTTGAAAAAAAAAAAATTTTTTTTAAATTATCCCATGATTGATTATGATTACTTTAATATTCATATGTATGAAGGAAGAATAATTAATTGCTGATCATTTATTTATACTTATTGTTTTGGTAATCGTATAAAAAAACAACACTTTATTGTAGACAAACATTTTTCACATTGTGAATTTTGTTCAAAAAAAAATTTTTTTTTTTTGAATTTTGTAACGGTCGCTATGTGAAGAAAAAAAAAAAAATTTTTTAAATTTTATTATGGCACGTATAAAATTTCTATTTAAAAAGAAAAATTAAATAAAATCAAATTTTCTTTTTAATAAAATGTGTCGAAAATGAAAGACCATGGAAATTTTTATCAAATTTCATAAAAGACAAAAAAAATAATGAATTGGAAAATTTCATAAATAAAACGTAAAAACAAAAACTCTGAAATTTGAATTTAGTATTAAAGAAAAAAAAAAAATTGTTTAGTTTAATTTAATTATCATGGATTTGCATGGAATGAACGAAGATTGGGATAATCAAGTATCCACATATTTACCAGATATGAATAATTCTGAAGAAGAATTTTTTAATCAACAAGAAGTAAGTATCCATAATTTTTTTTTAAATAAAAAACAAAATTTTAAATTAATTTTCAAGGTAGACAAAGCAAAGACTTTGCTAATTTTCATCTAATTGTTACAAATACGAAAGCTAAAAAAAAATTATTTATATACATTTTATTTAATAAACAAAATACGAGCCGTTATAAAATTTGTACCAATTTGAATTTTCACAGAAGAAAAAAATCAAAAATTCGTTACGATATTAAATGAAATTAGTATCTTGCTATAATTTATTAATTTAATTAAAATGAATTTGTAATAAAGATTTCTTTTAAAGATTTGAAAGTAAAATCTTATGTACAATTTATTGGATCTTATGTATATTTATTGGATTTTAAAATGAGACATATCATAAATATTCTTAGGAAATAATACAAATTAAAATATGTAAATATGTATGTGTGCTAACATGCCAAATAAAATGCATATATATGCAGTTAATTTTCATTTAAACTTGACAGATTAACAAGAATTAATTACATTTAATTTATAATCACTATTAGCTTTCATATATGACAATAATCAAGTAGGAATTTTTCTTTTCCTTTTTTTTTTTATTTATAATTTATTTTAATTAAAATTAATTTTTTTCATTTGTATTTAAATACAAAGTAAGAAGAAATTTTAAAAAAATTTTTTATAGGATTTTAATGAAATAAAATCGTAAAAATAATTTATGGAAACTATTAAATGTATATATGTAGGTACTATACTAGCAATTAATTGTGTGTAAAAACCTTACGTGTACATACATAGGTATATAATTCATAATTTATACATACATACATGTATCCATGTATGTAACATTGTATAAGAAAAATAAATATGTCTATATAAATGCTCTTTATTATTATTATTATTATTATACATGTAGTTTAGCTCATAATCATTGTAATTATCTATGATGATTATGTACAAAAAATTATAGTTAATATTGTACACGATGATATGTCTGTGTATTATCGTGTTATACACGAAAATTTCAAAAAATCTTTAATAATAAATATGTAAACGTAAAAAACATCAATAAAAATTGTAAAATTTTCATCTGCTTAAATACGCTTATATATGAGATAAAGATATTTAGAATATCATACATAAATGCACACACCGGATATACCTACACGTAATGATGGGGGTTAGTTAAATTTTTCAGGATTTGAAAAAAGAGAAAAGAAAAAAAATCTTCTTAGATAGAAAACAAATTTAATGCTAAACAGTAGTTAATTTTAATTATGGAAAGTTCATTTTAACATTTTAATAGTAATGTACACTTCGCAGTAGATATTTACACGTGTGTAGATTTCTCATATACACATTATAATGTACAGTTTGTATGTATTCTTTATTCATTTGATTGTCTAAGAAAATGATCGTTTTAGTTTTAGATTTTAGAGGGTTGATATTGCGAATCCCTAAATTTTCAAAAAATATTTTATAAAACACACAGTATGGATGTGTATATTATTAAATTTTCTAATATTATTATCAATGGAATAAACCCCTTTTTTTTTAAATAAAATACACAAATACATACACACACGTATATGTGATTTTTATGTAAATATTTTATGCATATATGTACAAGAAGAATAGAAAACTATTTTAAAAAGGATATCATATACATAAACGTAAATGTAAAAATTTAAAAGGTCCTTTTTATTTTACTTTTATTTTTCATTAAAAGCTTTAAGTGTAATAAGGTATTTGTTTTATGAGTTTTTATGAGTTTACATATTGTTTACCTACATACATATGTACATATAATGTATATATGTACGTCTCATTTTGGCTTTTCATGGATCATATGTTGTCATATAAAATCTAAAAAATAAATAAAACATAAAAACAAAGAAATATTAATTACATACTAAACGACCTGGTACATTGATAAATTTGAAATTTCATTTTAATTATACTAATAATAAAGGTAATATAATTTTGTAATAATTGTATGGTTATATGAAAACCATCAGTAAAGCAAAGAAAATACAAAATCAAAATTGCTTTTTTGAATTTAAACTCAATATGATCTGAGTAATAATGAAAATTAATTTTAAATGAAAATTCAACCTTTATAAAATATTAGAGGTCGTCCTTTAATAATCCTTAATTCATTATGAATATTATTCTCCTTAATTCGTTATGAGCTCTCTCTACAGGGTTTACTTTTTATTTATTTTTCAAAAATTAAAAATTTAATTTAAAGATTTATAATTTTTTTTTTTTTTGAGAAGTTCTCAATTGACTAAATTGAAAACATTAAAAAATTTTAAAAAAATATCCTTTCACACATTAAGTAAAAAATTTAATTATTTTTACTGTAAGCACTTTATGATGTCTTGCAATGAAAAGAAATTTACGAAATTAAAAAAAAAAAAAAAAATCTTTGACATAATTTAATTTCTTAGGTTTTTGTTAATTTCATTTTAAAAATGAATAAATTGTTCACAACACAATTTACCCATATACATATGTATTCATAGTCATCAATGTATGTGAAATACGTGTAATAAAAATGCAATTTAACATATTCATTTGCACGCTACCATAATTCTGTTTTTTTTTTTTTTAAATATTTTTAATCCATTTTTTTCTTTTTATGTGGCATAGATATTTTCATAACGATAAAATTCATATACATACATACATGCACATAAGCATGTATGTACATAGATACGAGTAATAAAATGTACATTTTTGTATACCATGTCTGTACATATAGGAAAAAGCCACAATCAGCATTACAAATTCCGGGACAGAAAACATTTTTTTTTTGTATATGATGTAAAACTGCATGTCAAAATAATAATTCATATGTATGTAGCAAAAGACCCCATCATGTAGTACACATATGCACACATGCAATAATTTCAATAAAATTTTGGTTAAAATGTGATTTAATTTTTAATTTTTTTTTGTTTTCTTATTTTTTGCCATTTATTTAAAATGTTTATAGAAAAAATGCATTTATACACTGTGTACATGAATGATAAAATAAAACTGTCATTTAGTGAAATTTTACTTTTGTACATGCCACATAGTTTTTCCTTTTTAAATTTTATTTTACTATGTAATGTCTGTTTAAAGAACAAGAAATTGACAAATTTTATGTCGCTTTTTTTTACAATTAATGTTACAGAATTAATGTCTGCGGTAGGTCATTTGGAAGAAATATTTTAAATATTTTTAAATTTTTAAAATTTTTTTTTAAGCAATCTGATATTACTTTCTCATCATACACCTACATTATATTTGTTATAAATATGATTTGTAAAAAAATTATTTTATTTTGATTGTAAATTAAATTCAAATTTGAAAATAGAAAAAAAAATTAATATTTATTCATCTAAAACATAAATCAAATTTGTTAAAGAACCAAAAAAAATTTTGTTTTCATGTAATTTGTCTGTTTTTTCTTACAATTTTTATTATAAAGTCCTTTTTATTAAATCGCGTTAATTCTACATCATTTTGAATAGAATTATTTGATAAAAGAAAAAAAAATATGTTCATTTACTATTCATTTTATTTCAATTCGTTTTTCTACAGATGAAAAGTATTTTAAAAAAGGGATGATTTTTTTTTCTTTCGCATACATATATAATTTTATATGCATGTACACTTGACGCTTATAAATAGATACTAAATGAAAAGCACAAAATCCTTTTTTACAACAACAACAACAAAAATATGTAACTTTTTATGAGCAAATTATCAACATTTACGTATACGTACTCGGATATTTACTATATAGACACAAACTGTAACTGTAAAATGAGGGTTACATGAGTGACATGTTAACATTATCGAAAATATACAAAATGCTCAAATTGATCTACGAAAAAAAAAAAAAAAAAAAATGAAAATAGAAAGTAAATGAAACCATTTATTTTTTGTCATTCATTTTTAAATATATGTATGTGTGTAGCAACAATGCATTTAATTCCCAATAGTCAGAGACGTTGTAAAAAGGTTTCAATTTCTCAAAATATAAAGTGCTATCAGCAATTTTTTTTTTTTTTTAAATATGAAAAAAAAAAAAATTTTCACGCAACAAATCATTGTTATCCTGCTGTGTTCTTAAGTGCTAGTTAAATAGTTTTCCAATGAATATCGTTATATACACCGCATGTAGACGTTATATATTTTTATGCGTTACGGTAAGTAACATTATAATCATTAAATGCATTAAAGTCATATGGTCTGTTTTTGATGTCCTTGAGTGTATATACGAGTATATACATACATTATTGAGTGTATATATACATTATACACTCTATATATCTATACAAATTTTTTGACCACAGTTAAATGCAAGGATTTCAATTAAATATTTAATGCTTTCCATTTTACGAATAATAAAATACTCTCCAAGATTTATATCTGTAAGGCGGTTACGTGGCGTTACCTTAATTTATTTTGTTAGATTTTTTTTCTTTTTACAATTTAATTAAATTTTTTCATTTGTTTACTTTGATTTTTGTCAAATGCGTTTTTCTTTCAACAAATTATTTTTTGAAATGAATTTTCATTTACACCTGTACAAGTTAAAGGATTACAGAGAATTCTATTAATCTAAACCATCTTCAGTTTACATATATGTGCCATGATGTCATAATATTTTACGAAAAATACAAGTATTGCAAAATTTAAAAATTTCTTAATCAAAAATGAATACTATGACATTTAGGACATTTTAATTAAATATGTCATGATATTGTGACTGATATGACCCTTTTTTCTGATATACGATTTAAACATCTGTTATGATTATCATGGTTACCCACAGGAATATGTGATCAAAGATGACAATAAAAACAACAAATAGAATAAAATTGGCCCATTAGATATTTTGTTTGATTCGCACCAAGGAGTCACTTTTTTATATCTTTCTACTCTGCATGCGATTCATTCACATGAACACAAACTTATACGAATTGTGTAATAATAAAATACCGCAATCGTATAATCAATTTTGATTTGTTTATGATTTTATGACGTTTTGAATTATTTTTTAAATGAATTTCATTAATAAATTAGATGTTTACTAATAAACATAAAGGAAGAGAAATTCACGAAAAAAAAAAAAATGTAATCTTCATGTAGTATTTACCAACAAATGTCTTAAGTGAATTATGAGACATTGACTGGAAATAATTTATGATTTCATAACTTTTATGTATTACACAAAATGCACCCTATGCATTTTATCATATTTATTTTAATTAGTAGTTAATAATAATTTATCGAGTATAGTTAACTTGTTACAATTTTAAGTAAATACATCAATGTACGTTACACATTTGAATGATTATTATCATGGCTTATTTTTGTAAAATTTGAAAATATGTATCAGTAACTATTTTGAAATCTTTTTAGACGCGTATTTGGAAATCAAATTTACCGCTTTTATCTAGTAATTTTGATCGCGATTAAATATTAAGACCAAATTTATATAAATAGAAAAAACATCAAAAATGTTATGCAATGAAAAATTCATTTTTCCTTATAATAATTTTCCTCTATAATACACACAACATTTCTATATTAGGACTTAGATTTCTTCTAATATGAACTGATCGATCGCTATAAGTTTTTAATTGTACATTTTAAGTAAATTTTTGTATTTTTCTGATCTAGATTTGCTTAATCATGATCTTCAGTTTATAGTCATCACAGAGTTTTATTTAAACGATCAGTGTACTTGTGTAATCCGAATAATATAAGTTCTCAGAGTCTTTTAAAAGAGCTATTCATTAACTTAATAAAAAGATTAAGAGAGAAAAAAAAAAAACTGAAATAACGAAAACAATTAAACATTTTTGTTTTTTTTTTTTTTTCGAAATACAAACTATATGCTCTAGCTTATTTCTGGCCCCTCTAGCTGTAAATATTTCTTAAATTAACCAGCATTTATATACAATATATTTGATATATTCCGTATGTATACATGTAGTCTGTATATATATTTAGTTATGTACGTGTATACACTTTGGACAATATCTTTAAATGCCGTTGGACTAATAAATTGAAGATAATTTGTTGCACGGCAGGAGATTGTTGAATATATCTGTTATCTTTCCATTGTCTATATGTTTGTTTTTACCTGGTTGGAATATCGCTTTTATCTCACTTGGGTATTTAAATTGATATTTCCTTTTTTTTTTTTCTTTTCTCTAACTAATTTAATTTATTGTGGCATTAGGTAAGTTGTTGTTTTTTTTTCTCTTATTTATTTCTTTTTTATTTTCTTATTTGATGTTTATTTTATTCTTGTATTTTTTTATTTGTTTTTTATTTATTTTCTTCTTTCGAATCTTAACTTATAAAAAAAAAAAAAAATAATAAAAAAAATATACGAAGGATGAAAATCAAATTTGTTTTGATTTTCAATGACTTTAAAGGCCACTTGCTGACCAAAAACTGATTTAAGAAAAACAAAAAAACAAAAACCAAAATTTCGTTGATACCTTACTGAGGATGAAATTGAATAATTTTATGGTTCATTAAAAATTCTAAAGAAAAAAAGAAACGAGGTGATGACATAGAAGAAATTTAATATACATTCAAAAGGAATATTATTTTTAATAATGTTTATAACAAAAGATCTGTATTGCTGTGATGATGTCCAAAAAATATAAGAAAATAAAAAAATATATATATAGATTAGAAAATTATAGTTAAATTTTGTTTTGATTAGAAGAGTTGCACAATTTTTGAATTATTATTAGTATACAAAAAAAAAAAAAAAAAAAAAAAAAAAAGATATAAAGTCAATTTGAATTTAATCAAAAGAGAAATAAAAGGGGTCTTCGATATTATTTGTTTTTTTCAATAATCAATAGAAAAAAAAATTTAAAGAATTCTAATTAAAAAAAAAAAAAAATACCTACTCACAAGTAATAATATATATCAGGTTTTCATTATGGATTTGTATATTAATAATATTTTTTTTATTATTCATTACGAATTTAATTTGGTTTACAAATTATTTCAATTTGTTATATGTGTTTTCTATTTTCAATAAAGTGAAATTTTCTGTATTAAAATTAATATAAAAATACGTACAAACTATATACAAGTTCACTTAAGTGGGTGTTTACAATTTTAAATTGAAAAAATGTTCGTTACATTTCAAATTGAAAAGAAAATATTACAGACGATTGATTAATTATCACATTGCAATAGAAGATCTTTTCCTTAATAAATTTTCAACAAGTGTAGTAATTTAATTTTGGAAAATAAAAATAATTTGAAGAGATTATTACAGCCAATCTTCTTATCAACACAGAAATTACATTTCACAAAACGATATAGTAATCGAGTTAAAAAGATTCAAATTAATCAAAAATTTAAAACGATTTGCAAATTATGTTACATTGAAATAACATTATACGAGATTTACTTGTATACTTTTATTTTAAAATCTTCTAAAATTTAAATTTTGTTTACTTTTGGTTTGAAATGCGTAAAAATCAAATTTTTCAATCATGATTTTATTAATTTGATAATGAAGAGCTGATCATCAATTTATTGTATATACATACTTATACATGTACTGGCTATCAAATTTCATTCGTTAAAAAATTTTTTTTTAAAGGGATGCTCATACGATTTTGTACCATCGAGGGACATATTTTTGAAACTAAAAAAATAACACAGTTTTTTTTATTGATCTTTAAATTGGGACTATTTCTTGTAGTAATGTAAAATTTTATTAGGTACAGAAGTCTACATTTTAGTTTAACTGCTTTTTTTTTTCATTTACAAAATTGTGTGTAATTTAAAGTACCTCATATTTGTATATAAAATGTTTAATTTCATAAAACACTAAAAAAAAGCTGATTTTCAGTACATAAAATACTTTACTTGTGTGTATGATTGTCATAGAGATGTCTGTAAATTATGTTTACATTACTTGTGATGCAGCAGAAAATTTCATTCGAAAACAATTTTTTGTTTTTCATTTTTTTTTTATTTTTGGTAACATATCTATTTACAAATAAATGTTTTTGTAACACAGTAAAAAAAAAAATTAATAATGGCCATTTTGATCGTTATTTAAATTTTGGTTTATACAAGGATAATTGATTTATAGGTTTCAAATGAAATCAAGCAGAACCAAAACGCTATCCTCGTATTATATGTTTGTAGGTACATAAAATTTCCAGAAAAAATGAAATGAAATTCGATGCTACTTCTAATTAATGAAAGTCTATCTTCTTTTTTTTACGTAGAGTGTAAATTTATATTTTCTTTCAAAAATTTTTTTATTTTTTCATTGTATTTTTCATATGAATATTAGATGGGTAATTTACTGATTAATGGCCTTTAAAGGTTGCAGAAAAAAAAAAAATAAAAATAAAAATATACAAGCGCCATTACGAAAGTGTTTCAACTGTAAATAGAGCTAAAAGGATACGTAATCCAGTATTTAAGGAAAAGAAATATTAGATATTTATACTGTTTTCCTAAAAAAAAAAAAAAAAATATCAGAATTGTAAATTCAAATATAGTAACTACATATTTTTATAATTTGTAAAATCACAGACCTTTTGACCATAATTAAAAATCATTTACTAATGGAACAAATCAGAATAATGGTCACTGAAATGTTTTTGGTCCCAAATACAACTAATAAAAACAAAACAAACAAAAAAAAAATTATCCTCGTTGTTATCCTTTACCATTGACAAAGTATTCATTGTATGGGCATGTATGGGTCGTAATACTGTGCCTTTAACAAGGCAAAAAAAAATTGTAATAATTATTATTGTTCATGTTATTAAGTAGTGACAAATATTTTAATGGGATGTTAATGTTTGCGAATACGTAAAAGAAAAAACCAAAAAATAAAAATAAAAATTCGAATATATACATTTCTAAAGCATTTCTCAAGAGAATCAAAATATGTAAAATTTTAAAACTTTAAAAGTTATTTTTGTGTAATTTGACTTTTAATTTTTTTTTTTATCCAAAACACATTGTATACCAGTTTGTGCAATAATGTGATATCAAGGTATAAAGTCAACTGGTACTTTATGGGTAAAAATCAGAAAAAAGCCTAGATACATGTTTATAGTTTTAATTTGACGCGGCATACATTTCCTTTTTTTTTTAATAATCCTCCAAACTTTATGCGTGTAGATTTTTTTTTTTTTACTTTGATTCTAAGATAAAATTTTCATTCCACATCACTGATAAATTCATGATTGTATAGATTATTCGAATAGGTGCAGATTCGTACACATGTATTTGTACAAAAAAAAAAAAAATATATATATAGTAAAAGTAAAACAAATATGTTCTTGCATTTTACATACGTGTATGTATGCATTTCTAGGCTCTTTTCTTAAATTTTCTGTTATTTTTTGTGATGATCACAAATTTCCTTTTTCTTCTTAATTTTTATTATTTTTTTTTCTTTTAAATTTTTTTTTTTTTAGTGTATCTCGTATTCCAAAATTTATTATCGTTACTTAAACAAGCCAACACTTGTTCGTAGTTAATTCCTTTCGATAAAATACTATTTTTATATTTATTTACAATATATACGTATTTTTTTTTTTTCTTAAGTTTCTGTTACACATATGTAATATGTATATGTATCTGTCTATTAATGTATGTATCTATATTTATACGGATATACAGATTATTTTATCTTTTAATGATATTCTTTAACTCACATTATATTGATTTCATTTTGTTTTTTTTTTTCTTTTTGTATTTTATCTTTTTCAGATTTTTACTTCTTTTTTTATATTTTTGTTATCTTATATATTTTCTTAATTTAATTTTATTTTTATCATCATCAATTGAATATTCTTCCTTTTTTTTTCTACTCTTTTTTTGTTTATTTACAAAATTTCAATAAAATACCATATAGCCATCAGACACATATGCACACCTACATACATGTGTGCATACAAAAATTTTCAATTCAAAAAAGTTAAACATTGGTATAGCGATGTAGACGTATGCATACAAGGTTTGCCCGCGGTAAATATTTTCTCAATATTATAAACCACATACATACATAGTTTGTAACAACATACAAACAAACTCTAAAGGATAGGTGGACTTTTAAAGGTGTTGCACAAACCTAAGATTTTTTGAAAATTTTTTCCTTTTATAAAAAGCCGACTCTCAAACTCAAACTATAACTTTTTAAAGGTTTAAGTATATTCATTTCCTAAATATGTGTGTATTCTGTGTATATTATGTTTATTATTTCAAAATTTTTTTTTCCCTCTTCTCCTCTATACATTGAAATGGAAAAACAGAAAAAAAAGTTCAACCCGTTAAAGTACATTATTGTATGTATATCCATGATTTTTGTATCGTTTTTCCTTCAATATTTACTTTTTTTATTATCAAAAAATTTATTTATTTTATTTTTTATTTTTTTTCATCATTTCAAAATCAATGCGACGGTAGTTTATCATCAAAATACAAAGTTAAAAAATTCTTTCTTCCAAAATTAATTGTTTGATTTTGATGACAGCTTTTCGAATGCCTTTTTTTGTATGTACGCACACATACATATGTGTATAGGTTTATTTAAATTTTTTGTGTGTATAACTCGTGTTTTTGTATTCGTGAGTTTCCGATATACATACCTACTTTTTTTTCAAATTTATCTTGAGAAAAATGTAAATTAAAATAATAAAATAATTAATTTGAAAACACAAAAAGAAGCAATTTTTTTCCTATCTAAAAGCCGTTGGTTAAACAGGAGGTTTATTATAAAAAAAAAAAAAAAAAAAAATCCTCCTTAGGTCGTAGTGAGGAGAAAAATTACCAGCCATCATGTATATATATGTCTTCCCTTGAAAACTACTAATTAGGTAAAAAGAATTCATATTTTTTATTTAATAAATATATTACAATTTGTCAATAATTTCCTTCGATCATCCTTTATACATGATTTTCCTTTTATTTTCTTTATTTCCTATTTTCTTTTATTTTGTCTGATAGAAATAAAATTTTTGATTAATCTAATTTTGAGATTGAAACTGATTCAATTCAATATTACATGTAAAATACAAATTGTTTTAACCAAAATACATAATAGCTTCTTTCGATACGTACGATACTTATAAAGATATGCACAGTTATAAATAATAATGACAACGATAATAATAATAATAATAATAATAATCTCGAAGGATAGCAATTTGTAATAAATAAATTGTAACAAAACTCAAGAGATGAGAATTTCTTTTTGTCCAAAAAATGTTTTTCAGGTGACATGAAACAACACTTAGGAGCACCTCTTTGTCTTCATTGAATATTACAGTATACACAATGAGGCCATATACACTTTTTAAATACATAAATAATATATTTACATATACTATGTAGATAAATCTACAATGGAGTATACATGCATGCATATATTGTACATCCATTTATGTACTTATAAACAAAAGATATGTGAATTGTATGTGTATGATTTTTTTTTTAAATTTTTTTTTTTTTTTTTTTTTGCTGAAAAATCCCTTGTTCTACAGTTTGCAAATAATATACTTTATCTACTTTACATCAGATGGTATATACATTTTGTTGAAATGTACAAAATACATAAATACATGCATACTATTTACTTATATGGAAGTACATACTTGATTTCCATACGCAGGGTGTTTTTTTTTTTTAATTACCGTTAAAAACCATACATTTACTCAGTTTTTTCCGTGATCCTTATGATCGTATTATTGAAGAATAAATTTTTTTTAATTACATCGAAAATTACAATCGAAGTAAAGAAAAATAAATACAATCTTCATATAGTCTTTTGAAATCTATAAAATGATATTTAATCTGCTCAACATGCATACCCTGTATGAATATTTTATTCAGTCTTATGTGAATATTCAGATCTGTTAAGGGACGTATTTAGGTAAATCTCGGAAGCATTTCTCTCATGTATTATTTTACTATGTGCAATATATATTTGTCCTTACATATATTTACTTATTTTCTGTATATATACATACATTTGTATGTATATTTGTCATTGTACTTATTTAGATACATTTTCTAAATTCCTGTATGTATCTATATATACATAATGTGCAAATGTATATACATTTTAAGAAGATGAAAATGTATACAAATTTATGTACATACGAGCACATATTAGTTACTTATAATAGTACATATGTATAGAACAGATTTGATAAGTATAAAAACAAGGGTGTTTATATGTACATATTTTAATAGATGTGCACACAGAATTTAACAAATATACACAATGTACATACATATGTATATAGATATTTTTCTTATATATTACCTTTTCATATACGTATGTATGTATATAAATACAATTTAATGTACACGAAATGATATATGTTTGTCATTATTTTATTTCCTTCAAATATGTACATATTATATACATATATATGTATATGTATGTATGTACAATATAATGTGTATGTCATGTGTATATCATATCAATTTAAATTTTGTGTGTACACATAATAGATTCAATATTGAGAAAATTTACAGAATGATGATGGAGCTATATAAAGAAACGACAAGTGTAGAATTTCTCATCATAAGATAGAAATCATCAGATTTATATCAAAGATGATGATAACATTATGGTGTTTATCTATATACGTATAAATGTGCACATGATATAAATTGATAGGTATTGTCGTATATTTTAAAATGTACACGAAATTTATATATGTAAATACAAATAATATAATACAGTATGCAAATTATTTTAAAACGAAATATTGAAATATTATTAGATTTGAACATATTTGTACATTTAATATTATAAATTGATACATTTCATGATGTATATTGTTAAATTATGGTTTCGATATATGTATATATTTCAAATAAGGACATAATCAAATCTATGTGTGTCTAAATCTATATTTGATATGTATATATGAACAGAACAAGTTATATTAATATTTTTCTGAATTATTATTCAAATACAAATATCTAAATATTAATTAAATTTTATCAAATCTAAAATTATTAAAGGTGTCTTTACAGTTCCATTTAAAATTTCTTTAAAAAAAAAAAAAAAAAAACATAAAATAAAAATTCACATATGTAAATTTAATACAACTTAATACATTCATCTTGAATTAATTTCTTATTCACATATATTTATGGGACAGTATGATTTTATTTGTAGTCTACGTATAGCAAAAGACATCGCTAACACTTTCATTGATTAAAGGTCTTTGCATTGTAGATCCAATTTGAATATAGTTAAAAAATAAAAAGTAAGAAAAATGTTATCTATTGTACTTGTGATGTTCATTCCCCATTCATAATGGAAAAAAAAATTATGAATGGGTTATATAGGTAAACATAAACTGTAGTTTTATTTTCCATAAAAAGCGTAATTTTTAATTAAAATAATATCTGAACTATTATTTATTTACATATCTGAATGATTGTTATTAGTTATAAAGACTTGAAAAATCTTGCAAAAGACGACTTTCGTAATGACATGTACATAATATCTTTTTTGTCGTTGTCATCCTGAAGTTGTATAAATTTTTGAATCATAAACTGACAAATATTTTAATGTATAAAATTCGTTACAGAATCCTTAAAATAAATTTGTATAATGAAAATTACACGAATTTTTTGATTTTTTTTTTTTTATTGCACATAATGTATACATAACTCACGGCAATAATAATAATAATAATTGTCATTTTTTTTTTTTTTTTTTGTATTCGCTATTTTACATAATTCACTTGCTGACATATCCTGTATACATATATCCATACACATGTTGTACGTACGTAAATATCATAAACATTTACAGTATGTATTTTATGTGCCTTCTATTTTGTGGTGAACCTCAAAACAAGCATAAAATCGTTATACAATAAAAATGAATCATATAAATTTAAAAAAAAGTCATGAATATATACAAAAAAAAAAAAAAAATGAAAATAAATCCTTAAAGAATTTTATTCCTGTTGTACGTACACACAATATATTGCAAATATACAAAACGTTATGTATTCTGATGCGGTTACGTATACGAATGGAAGGGTACAGGGTGCAGAAATACAACAATATTGTATAGTTACAATATGTAAAAAGAGAAAGAATAATGACAACAACAATACCGATAACAAAAGGATCATGAAAATCCTGGGCAGGGAATAAAATGAACATAAACTTCAATAGGTTTAAACATAATGAACACAACTTGTTACAAAGTTTTGTTAAGTATGATGTCGGCGACCGACGTTCCATTGGTATATACATATATGTACATATCTACGTAACTTATGTATGTACCTACATATAAAATTAAAATGTACGTAAGCGTAGTACGTATATATGTACGTTTATATTAATGTATCCTGCCAGTTACGAATGTATTTACATACATATATCCTGATGTACAATGTGTACCTATACAAACCTATCATTAATGTACACATCTTTTTCATGTTAAAAAGAATTTTACTTCATCATTTCATTCCACCCACATTTTGCGCACGTTATTCAATCGCTTTCAACTTTTGTCATTTCATTTTTTATATCATATACATCTACCTACGTATATTAAAAAAAAAAAAAGAAAATAAATAAATAAAGGTACAACAAGGACAAGGAGCTATTTTGTTTTGCAATCATTCAAAAGCTTGTTTGTAACCCAAACATTACCTTTATTTTCATCCTGTATATATGTATATTGGCGCACTAAAGTTTTTACGTTATCCTTTTTCTAAAACATATGTAAGTACACATACGTGTATTAAGTCCTGTATATATGTAAGTTAAATATACAATTTCATTATAAACGTTTGCCATGTAGGACAAAACATGTACAAAAGTTCATATTCTTGTGTATAGGATATAGTATACTGTGTAAATGACGACAAATATAAAAAAAAATTATAACGTATGAACAATGTAACAACGTATTCATAAACTAAAAGATTTGTCCTTTTTACTTGTTACAAATGTCTAAAGAGCTATTGAAAAGGCTAACATCATATATAAAAGAAGGAAATGTTTCGAAACAAGAAGAATTGTAAAAAAAAGAACATAGGTAGATAATATAAAATAAAAGAATCGTGTGAATATCCTTTTGCACAATCATCAGTATATAAACAAAATCAATGTAGATCGACATACAACCATTAAGAAATTGATAGAAACAGGACATAAAAGTGCGGAATTATCATGTCCTTATGTATAACGTGTCTTATCAACTTTATCTCAATTTTAATAGATAGCTATTTTGATCTGGAATAGTTTGTGATATTTTGTAAACTGACAACAATATTATTTAACAGTTTCATTGTTTTGGAATAAGGATAATTTTCATTTTCACATGTTCCGTTTGAGAAAGATGCCCCTAAGTCAAAAAAGGACATTTTTTTATAAATTTTCATTCTTTTGGGCATCATCAAGTGGAGAAGTAACAGAGTATACCTACATACATGAATTTTGAAATGCAAAAATATCATCTCATTTCTCTTTAAAAATGAGCCAAGATGAGTTCTGCTGTTCACATAATATAAAATATAGATATTTGAATTTGTGGTCATTGTGGATGTAGTAAAATTGTTTCTCAAAATAAAATCCCCCATTGCTGAAAAGTGGGCGGAGTTAGTAAAAATATTTAAAAACCACGCCCAACGTCCATATATAGAAAAGGTTGTTTCGCCCACAAATCATGTATCTTCAACCTGACAGTTTTCACAATGCAATAAGATATTATAGATAGTCGCTATTAAATGTCATGTGGTTGATTCCAATTGGTCAAGATGATTGCGCAAAATCGCATCTCCACCTTGATATATTTGGATTTCAAATATACCGACAATCGACATATACGTGGATACAATGGTAACATTACGTTGTCAGATAGCTTACAATCGCACTGAAAACTTGAAGAGTATGATGCAGACCATAGAACGTGTAAGATACACATTGTACACCGAGTACGGAATAAGTTGTTTTTTGGAGTTCTATTTCACGAGGTTACCTTTGTTTTTTTTTTTTTTTATTTGTTATTTGAAATCATTGTTGAAGGATAGGTACTTATATATTTTTATTATTATTACCTATATTATTTTCAAAATATATGTACACGTGTTTCTATATAAATGAATTTTGCCACACACCGGTGATAATGATTGTAATTGTGAATAATACCAAAGATACTAGATACTACATATTAACAAAATTAATACAATTATACAAATTATAATCCATCGACCATTCATCTATCGTTAGGTGAGAGTTGAATTTGTTTGAAATATCAGCAAAAACACAATGAATTCTGGAAAAACTGGTTTTCATGTAGCATGTTGAGATTGGTAGTAGGAAGTAGGCTGGATTTCAATTTAGTATTTCCCATTCTACCTTGATATTTTGAAGTTATTTTGGTTTTATTTTTGATATACAAATGGTAATATTGTGGCAATGTAGCACTATAACGTAACGATAAACCGAAACCGAACGTTAAGATACACTTTGGTAATAGCAGATGTTTTAGTTTTATTAGTTGCTTTTGCTTTTGTTGCCTCTTTTTCTACTCACTCATACTGTTGAATATTTTGTTATAATAATAATGTTAGGTTAGGCGTTAGATTGTATTGTATTGTGTTTGTATTACGTTTACGTTTTTTCAATAATAAATTTTACTACGTTTACGTATACGTATATGTACGTACGAACGAAAAACTTGTACCCAAATATCTTAAACAAAACGAAGTATAATCAGGGGGAGAGAGTGACAAATTCTCAAATTTAACAAAGAACAGAACGAAAACCAGTTGATAGTTGAACGTGAACAAGTGCGCATCGTTTATATACGCAGAATCTACCCATTGTAACACCCCGCTTCTGAATACGTTTCATTTATTATTATTACTTTTTGTTTTGTTATCAATTGTACAACAAAAAATACAATCGAAACAATCGAAAACACCAACGGAAGGACATTTTGATAAATTTGAGCGACGGTTAACGTCGCATAACGTGTGTCCTAGTTTGGCTTTATTTCGAGAAAATTGAGTGGCGGGGAGAAATATTATAACAAAATTCAAAATAAAAAAAAAAAAAACAAAAATCGTAAATAAAAGAAAGCAAAACAAAAACAAAAACTTTGTTATCTATAATTTTTTTTATTTCGTATAAAAGATATTCGTGAAAAGAAAACAATGTGTTTTGGGTATACATCTATTAACGGAATTGTCTATTAGGAATTTGAATCGCTTAATAGTCAAAAACATGAAAAAAGAAGAGTGAATAAAAAAAAAACGGATATATTTATTAAATCCTTGTGAACCAACACCATTTAAGCATCCATAACATATGTACGCATATAGACATGGTTTAATCATAAATGTACTTACATATGTACAATATTAAATAAATTAAAAAAAAAAAAGAAAACGAAAAAGGAAAAAGAGAAAAAAGGAGCAAAATTTGAAGGATATATTTTTATTGTTGTTGCTGTTGTTATGATTTTATTTGAGTGGGTGGTTGCTGGTGATATAAAGTATAAAGCTTGTATCAACAATATGTGTTTGTACTGATGGAACATGAATATTGTATAGTGATCCGTACTCATCTGATTACAAACAACTCATACTTCAGGATTTTCCCCAAACACACAACACCTCTTCTAACTTCAATAACGATATTATGATTTCTTCTACTTTTTATTGTTTGTTTTGTTTTTTGTTTTTTTTTTTTTTTGGACATTGAATTGAGTGTGTAAAACAGGACAATATCACCAGAGATAACGAAAATTGGTCCTTGTTCAAAAGAAATTCAACGACGTTTTTATTTTTTGTTAAAACACCGCGAACACATGTTTCAACTGATTACGAACAACTTTTACAAATATTTTTCCGTTTTTTCGTAATACATACAATCATATATTTTTTTTTTTATTATTATATTTTATGTTCTCTGTGTTTGTTTGTTTGTTTTATTTATTTACCTAAATAAAAAAAAAAAAAAAGGAAAAATAAAAATAAAATGAATTTATTGTTATTGTTTTTGATGTTCTTTCTGTTGTTAAATGATTATATACATAAAATTATATTGTGAAATTTGAGAATATTTAGTGTCAAAATTATTTATTTAAAGAGTGTAATATTTTATATGATTTATTTATTATTATTTTCATTTTATTTAATTGATATATAAAAAAGAGGATAAAAAAGAAATTAGAAAAGAGTGAACAAAACAAATCCTGATTAAAAACGTATATATACATAGTGTATAATGTCAATTCATGTTAATATTTACATGTGAATGGATTTATTGGAATTACAAGAATACGTGTAATTATTAAACAATGCAATAAAATGATAAACAAGGATGTAATAAGGATATCCTAATTATTTTCATAATTTTTATAAATAACACAAGATACATTGAAATAAAATTCGAACTTAAAAACAAAAAAAAAATACACTATTGATAATTTGATTTTTCGGGTACATTTGATTTTGTTTATTTATTTGTTTATTTATTTTTGGTAATTCTGAAAATACCTAATTGAAAAAAATTATTACTTTGCAATAATGAAATGTTAAAAAGTGAAATCATGTATACCAATACAGAGTATACTATATACCTAATATATGTAAATATCTAAAATGTATATAAGGAACGTATTAGTGATGTGTTCTAATTTGTATATTCTATTCTGCAATATTATTATCATTAGAATTTTAGGTAAATCAATAAAATTAATAAAAAACAGTGTTTAATGTTTAATTAAAATTTGTTAATGGCGGCATACGCACAATTTGGTTACGGTTATCCGACGGCAAGTCAGGTAAGCGTATTTTGTTAACTGAGTTCCTTGCTTCTATTTTATATGTAATTAATTTTCATTGATATTTTCCTATAAATATAAGTATACAAATGCTATTTTCATTTACTAATTGTATAAAATTAAAAAAAGAGTTATCCTTCATAAGTATTTTCCCACAGAAATGGAAAATTTGTCTTCATAATTTTTAAAAATTCTACACAAGGACTTATAGAACATGCTTTGAAATCTAAATACTAGAATTGATTTTATGTTTTAGATTTCTGGCACATATATAAACATGTAGAAAGAAGGCTTAACACAGTTGTTTGTTATATGAGACCCCAGGCTTAAAATTTTCTCCTGAAAGCTTCAAATATTTTCTTTAAATTATCGTCTACCAACCTGAGATATTCCTTATAGATTTTGATCCAATATATGTATGTATATTGTCAATTGTTTAAAGTCTAAATTTAAACTAATAACATTTTTGATTGATACCACTGACCTTTTATTGTTATTAAATAAATATCTTATTATTATTTTGTAGTTTGAATTTCATTATTTATCTAAGCAGTTTACATTAGAAATTGTTAACGTAGGTTTACACTAGACTAAATCGAAATTAAATTCATGCGAAATAAAATTCTAAAATCAGCTTTTTTGAGTAAAATTTTTTAAAATTATAAAAATACCTTACAAAAAAAAAAAAGAATTTATTAATTAAAAATGACAATAAACATATTATCGTGTATTGGGAACCTAATTCAATAGATTTATCTTCATCCTATTTTCTTTTTTCTTTTACATGTATTCATACAATACAATGGGTATTTTTAGTGTGTACAGTGTATAAAACGTACTGTACTGTATACATACATGTGATTAAACAAAAGTTCATACAACCGATAATGAAGCTTTACAAATTCTTTTTTATTTTACATGTTATTAGCATATTTACCATGTAATTAACAAAATATTTTCCTATAGTAAGCAAAAAAATAAATAAAAGAGAAAAGAAAAAAACAACAACAAATAAATTCAATTGAAAACAGAAAAATCATTGATTATTGAACTCAATGAATTGATTTTCAGTTAAGTAGATAGATGTATTGTTATTTAACTCAGATGTACATGTGATTATATGTATACATATTCTTTTTTTTTTTTTTAACCACAATAAATACCTACATGTCGTAAAATTATTTATGGTGTATTTCACATTTTTTATACTTTGATATCATCCTATCTTTTAAATAAGAAAATTCATATAATATGATGATAGATGGAAGATATACACGTAAGATAAAGTCATTACTTAAAAACGTTCTTTGAAAAACGTTACCTAGGTAGGTACCTACATATACATATGTCATGACAATAAGATAAGAATTAGTATAGGCATGTAGAAATTTTTTTTTTTTTTTCTGTTTTAATATACAAAACATGAGAAGATTTAAACAATCTTATTACATTTAAACGAAGATGAAAATGTGAAAAAAAAAGTGATCAAATTTCATATAACAGTCATACTTCAGTATAAACAATTAAAAGATAATTGCAAAATTTATTGAACTTAAATTTATGATTTCTCTTGATTAATAGATATTTTGTTATAGAGCAAAAAAAAAAAAAACAAAAAATGTTTGGCAAAAGATGACTTGTAGATTTTATATTGAATTAAAAACATATGTTATTAATTAAAATTATAAAATAAATAAATTAAATAATAAACATTAAATCATCTAATTTTTTGAGATATTTGTACATTTATTAAAAAGATACAATACAGATATTTAAAAAACAAATTGATTTAAAATTTTTAACTAAATCCAGTTTATAATAATTCTCTCTTCCATTAAAAGCTTATTTTTGCAGAACAGTGATAATCAATAACATTTAATGTATGAACACAATTAAAGCGAACAACGAAGTTAAATATTTTAGTTGCTAGGTTGTTGTCTTAATTATGGCTCTTGATAACTATCATCAGCTGTTTTCTCGACGATTTTCGATGTTCGTCTTCTACACAATTGTATTTACATTGTTATCCACATGACACCATTTTTGTATTATCTATATGTAATTTTCACTTTTATAACAATTCTTCTAAAACTCGATAAAAAATTGATAGTGTTTAAACCTGTATGTGTTCTAAATACTTTCAATCTGACAATATGTTCTTTTCATAAAAGCTTTTCATGAAATTCTTAAAATTACCCAAAAAAAAAAAAAAAAAATTAATTTTTCAAAGCTGAAAATTGATTCCCTTAAAAATTTTCTGTATAAGGTTTCATTTTGTTTATATATATAGGTATTTACATTACGTCTGGATAGCATGCATAAAAGTCCATTAATTTATTAACAGG
Organism: Anthrax anthrax; assembly: GCA_963971155.1. Classification (NCBI taxonomy): domain Eukaryota; kingdom Metazoa; phylum Arthropoda; class Insecta; order Diptera; family Bombyliidae; genus Anthrax; species Anthrax anthrax. Next base: position 28,296,918 of record OZ020120.1, on the reverse strand, counting down.
AAATTAATGAAGGTATACTACCATATACTCGTACATATTTCCAAGAAAAACAATTAAACGTATGTACGAATATGTGTTTCTAAATTAAGAATTGGAAAAATTAATTTTTGATTGAATTTTTTATGAGAACTAAAAGCATTTATTCTGTGTACATTTTTGTATTACAAGTTCCTTTTATGTAATTTTGATAGTATTTAATAGTTTTTTTTATTTAGATACTATTTTTGTAATTAGGTAAAAATTTTTTATTTAGTGTAAACATTATTAAATAGAAAAAAATCACAAAAAAGGATTTAGGTACCGAATGGTCAAATCTTTTTAATCACAGAGTTACGGATGGATACCAATTCACGAAGTCTGTAGTAGGAATCTCATAATCCTGGTTGGCGCATCCAATTGTAAGTTTTGCCTACGACGTTATAATACAGAATCTAAAAATTTAATAAATATGAATTGAATATAATCTTGGGTACGTAAAATGCCAGGTATTTAAGCTAGATTTATATAAACGAATGATAAATTGAAAAAATTAATATTATTGTTTTCAACACATGACATAATTCCAGAATTTTTGAAAATTTTACCTTAAAGATTTTTCAATGCAGTCATTTTTTGAAAACTTTCTTTTACATGACGATATCGTTAAAAAAATATCTTAATCTCAATTAATGTGCGTGATGGAGCAACAATTAAAAAAAAAAAAAAAAACACAAATATTTTGTTTAATTATTCAGTTTCCAATTTAATTACAAATTTTGCACGTCATTGCAAATTAGGATGTCAAAAGACAAAAATATTAATAGATTATTGCAATTATATAAATAAAATGGTTATTCATTTTTTTGTATTATCCATTAATTCACCTTTTTATATATATTAATTCGTCTTTATTTTTTCCTTTTATTATTTTTAATTTTCCCTAAATGGCTTAACAAGATGTTTCTGTTTTTTTATGTTATTTTCATTTAAACGAAATTAATGTATATGATTACTCCAAATAAGTGATTAATAAAATTAATTGTAAATTTATGCAATGAATTTGTAATCCTACGTACATATGTGGGTATACTTATAAATAATAATTCTTTTTTTTTTTCATTTTGTGCAAATCTAATATTAATCTTTTTTTATTTCTTTCATATGCTATACAAACGCATTTGTGCGTGTGTGTCCTTTTTGTATGTCTCTAGATAATTATATAATGTAACATGTTTTTGTACATATTGAAATAATCACCAAATAAAAAATTTGATTAAAAAAAAAAAAAAAACATAAACAGCTGTTAATTAATTTATCGAATGAATAAACTTTAGATTAAAAAAAAAACCAAAAAAAAAAAAAAAAAAACAAAAAAATTATACTCAATGAATATAAATTCAAGATGTTTAAATGAAGGAAAATCAATGATTCTTGTGTATTTAATAAATATTCATGTGACAGACAGACAGGGAGTAAAAGCAGTTAACTAAAAATACAATACACTAAATGAATGTCATCTTTTCTTAAATCATCAATGAATACCATTGTGTTGTCTATCTTATTTATAATTGTATTATTATGTATACATATTCATATATGTAGGTATATATACTCTGCATTAAAATAATACATACCTATATGATGTTACACATATTATATTATTGCTAAATGTGACTAATTCTAGTGGGATTGCAAAAATATTTTATGTATGTCGGTATTTGCAATATTTACATTTTGATTTCACCATTTTATCGTGCATTTTATTTACAATCACGGTGGTAATACATAATACATATGTACAAACGTACGTAATATATTTACAACTTATGACATATGTATGTATACAGTATATATAACGTACAATAATGATGAATGCTGGCGCATATGAAATTATTGTGTACCTATAAATATTTTCTCAGGATTCACGACATTACAATTCGTATAAAGCACACACTGTATGCATTACAATTTGCAATACATACATATTTATGTACGTATACATTGTATGCAATTGGCATTTTCTTGTAACTATACTCTCTACTGATCGTTATGATTTGTAAAATTGTAATGATCATTATTGCTTATCCCTTTAATAAGATCAAAAAGAGTTTCCATTTCTACATAGTAAATTTACAATTTTCATCAAATTTGGTATAAAAAAAAATTATTGTTATGTCAGAATAAATCCTTTATTTAAATAATTAACAAGAATTATATTGAAGTGATAAATGTACCAATTTCGTTTTTAATTCATTTACCATTTTGATTGTTTTGAAATTTACTAATTGCCCATTCAATTATTATATATCTTTTATTTATTTATTTATTTATTTTTTTTTTGTATTCAATCAAAATATTTTTAAACATGATATCTGACAACACTATTTTGATAAGATTAATTTTATTGGTAAAATCAAAAAATCATCACAGAATCAAAAAGCAGAAGTTATACATTATATGTTATCAAAGATTCCCATCATATTTGTTTAATCAATTCTCTTGTTTTTAAAGCTCATACCTATAAGTTATATGGTTATACGGTTATAATATGTTCTCAACAAAAAAAAAAAAAAAAAAAAAAAAATTAAAGATTCTGTGTATGAAGGAATGCATATATTCCCCAGCTTGTCAGAATTGTTTTTGATGATGTTACATTGACAATCTGATACAGTTTATAACCATTTATGTATAGTGACCATCACAGTATATTATTAAGTGGAATATGAATGCTTTTTTCACGCATCTAAAATTTGTATTGCACATGCGTATAAAATGATTTAAACAAATAAAAAAAAGTGCTGAACAATCGATCACATAACTTTAGTAATCAAGTTCGAATCTTTATTATTTTTTGATTAAAAAAAAAAAAACAAAACATATTTTTATAATAAACAAAAGTTAAAGAAAACATCTAAGAAGATTGTATAGATTATATCACTGTTACTGCACTTTATAGCATATAACCAGAGGAGCAATAATATTATTGACTTGTGAATAAAATGCGTTAAAAATTGATAAAAAGCTGACTAACAACAACAGATCGATCAACATAAAAATCAACAAAATCCAGTCTATTGTGTGTGCGTCCAATTAATAATTCATATGTGCCTATAAGTCAGGATTCTTGTTGAGTTATTTCATCATTTTTCATGTGATTTTTTGCGCGTGGCGAAAAATTACTTGATCGAGCAAGATTAAATTAAACAGATATTATTAAAACAAAAAAAAAAAAATCAGTCCATGATTTTATAGATACATACATATATGAGACACATGTGTATGTATATGTGCATTATTATATAAGGATGCACATGTATGAAGATGAATTGAAGAAAATCAAATACGAAAACTACAAAAAATAAAAAATAAAAATAAATAAAAATAAAAAAAAATCAAAACGGAAAGAAAATAAGAAAAATATCTGTAAATGTTCATCTTGTATTTTGTTCAGTTACTTTTGCCGGTGTTCAAAACATTCACAGTTATTTATACATATTTTTGTACAATTTTACGAGAGATATATGGTACTATACGTACATATGTACAAACAAAAATATACATATGTATGTACATATTATTGCATTTTGGTTTAATTTGTGAAAGGTTAGGCCAAGAATCAAAATTCGAATCATATAGAAGAAATTGTTAACTCATATGATTATCATATGTATGCATATATGAAACGAAACAAATATAAATAAAAGGATAAAAAAGAATTCTTTTTTTTTCCAGCGCTGTAACCTTAAAAACCTTAAATCAAATAATGATCAATTGTGCACACAAATGAAAAATATTATTGTTATTTTTATTGAAATCTTGATGATGATGATGATGATGGTGATATCCATGAACGCGATGCATTTTGAATGCAAAAGTTAAAGCGCCGGTGGTTGATTTTATTGATTTTCAAAACATTTTTAGTTCTACTTACTTTAATCTTTCTGTCAGGTTGCAGTTATGATTTTTATGATTTACGACTTGATCATACTTTATTTGGTGAATAACTAAATATAAAAGTATAAAAATACAGGAAAAATAAATTAAAAAAAAAAAAAAAAAAGAAAATAATATACAAAACAAAGAAAGGAATGATCGTTAAAAGGAGACAGGTTTTTCCTCACAAACATATACATAAAAAAATTGTGAACATATATCGTTGAAAAATACACATTTTTGTGTCTATTGATTTTTATAAGATAGGTACATATTGGAAATTATTTTCAATATAAAATGCCTAATAACGGAATGTGAGAAAAGAATTATTGTTTATTTCATTTTGTTTTTTCTTTTTTTTTTTTTTGTTTTTAATTTTTATTTTGGAGTTTTTATGTTTTTAGATATTTGCTTTTTTATTTGTCTGCATTTAAAGAAGGAAAATTTTATGTATGTACGTACATAAAAGAGACTGATAAAATAACACTCCAAAAACGTTATTCGTGATTAGTCCATATTTGTAAAAATCATCAATAAATTAATTTCGAAAAAAAAAAAAAAAAAATTAAAAAATCATACAATTATGATTTTTACAGAAAGGATATAAAAAAGCAATAACAACAACAACATAAAATTCCTTCTGATGATTTAAACTTTTTACAAATTGTTGTCGAGAATTTTTTATTAGAAAATATTAGAAAATTTCTGCATAGTAATGAATTTTTCCTAGTTGTAAAATCTCATCTACATTACGTTTTTTTTAATTTTACTGTACTGATTAGACATTTTCAATATTTATGTGAATAATACGTTGAATGAATTCGATTTTCATTTCACGACTTTATTCCTTATTAGAATAAATAATTTATTCTTGAGGCTGTTGATCGATAGCTTTAATTTGATTTTTTCACCAACAACAACCCAATATTGCTTAATATGAATTTCTATACGTATTAAAATTTATAATGTGCTTCCTAAATTTCAGCATTTGAAGCCTATATATAAAATTTTTATTACCTTGCTTTAGAATTCAGAATTCAAGTATATTTGTCTTATAATTGATATGATAATTGAATTTACGTTGTTTCAATGACGAGAAAAATATCACATTAACAATAAAAATGCACATTTACGTATGTATGTATGTAAGTGATTACGAGACTATTCGATTTATTCTAAATAAAATGCAGTAATTAAATTTTCAGTTATCATATTGAAAATACTATCTATGTTATATCCAAATTCTTTTAATTGGTAAAATAATTTGTTTTTCTAATGCATAAAAATGCATTTTGAAAAAATAATTAATACAGAGTTAATCAATTAAGATTGCATAATAATTCTTGATTAAAATTCAAAAATGTTTCAGTCTTTTCAGTACTTTTTTTTTTTTTAAATTAAAACAGCCAACATTTTTTTTCTAAATATTTCCCTTGAGACTACAGAATAAAACAACTTTATATGACCATAAAATATTTCACAGGTACATGTACATACATATGTACACAATAAAAGTGCTTATACTTATGTGCATATACGATTTGATATAGGTATAGATCTATAATGGTTTAATCTGTAATTTTACAAACTATATATTTGTGTTAATTATTTTATCCAATATACATATATACACCAATTATATTTCCGTCTATGTTGACTTTTGGCATATATGTACGTACATCTAAGTGTCACTATATTTACTGATTTTTGCTGATTTCAGAAAATTCAACCCAATAATACCCATTAATATAAGCGCATATAGGTACATATACATCACGGTATACGATGTCCACTTTTTACCATGCATACTATGAAAATATTGCATAATTTAGTGAAATTATTTCACTGTGTTTAAAATTGATGAAAACCATAGTATTTACGTATTTACATGTATATATAAGTTAACATTTATGTCAATTTTCAACGAAGAAAACCCCATGATAATTCAATTATGGTGATAATATGCTATGCTTATATTTAAAATATGAAACCTTTCCAATAGATTTAATTTATTTTCCTTTTTTATTTTATTTTTTTTTTCACTATTTCATTTACAATAATAAAAAAAAAAAAAACAAAAATAGAAAATAAATCGCGTCAGCAAACTTAATCTGTGCACGAAATTCAAGATTTTCTCGCCTTTCCTCTAAATTTTCCTAATTTTTCTTTAGTATACTTTTTAAAATTGAGAGAAATGTAAGAAAATTTTTAATTTCGCATACAGCCATATGCTGTACGTAAAAAAATTTACTTTAATTTTTAAATGTTGTTCATTGCATTTCAATCGACATAATCTATCGAATTAAAGAAGGAAAGTACATATGTATATGTATGTATGTACAAGTTGTACGTATACAACAGTCTAAATCTATATTTAAATAAGAAAAACAAAAAAATTTTTTTTTCTTTTCTTTAAGAATATTAAAACCAAAAATTTCAATTACAAATTAAATCTAATTGCTCAGTGAATTTATTAAAATAATTCTCTAAATTTTATATATAGGTATAATTCTTTCATTAAAATACACACATTTTGTGTATATACATATACCATTATATTATGTATTACTTTGTATTTGCATAATTTTTCTTTACTGATGTACTATTTCTATTTATATTAACTGTTTTTGCTACTATAACACAGAATAAAATGCAAATTTATTAAATGTTATATCATGAAAATGATACACCAATAACGATGAAGATATAATGCTAAATGTTTAAGATGATGATGATGATGATGATGATGCAATTAATACTTTAATGGACGATTTAAAATTACATTAATTACTTAAGCATTTGAAAATTATTACATTCCTTTTTTTGTGTTATAGTGTGGTTACACCTTGTTGTTATCCTTTCAATATTGTAATAAGAAAATTATAAGATATCCAAAAAAGAAAAAAAAAAATTTTTTTTTTGTAGGCAAATAAGTTAAGTCAAGTAAAAATGAATGGTAAATTTTGTGTATTTTTGAATATAAATAAACGTGTTAAAAGGATAAGAAAAGATTAATATACATACTAGTTAAATATTTACGTATATATATACGAACAATGATGATACCTTTTTGATGAACGATTGGTAATTTGCAATCCAAATGGAATAAAAAAAGGATAATAATAAAGTTAAGAATTAAAGATATTTTATTTTCTAATTGTTTTGGTAATTAAAAGTGCAGGAAAATAGAATGTTACTGAATCTGATATATACAAAAAAAAAATAAAATAAAAATAAATAAATAAATAAAAAATAAAATAAACAAAGAACAGAATGAAGAGCAAATGAAAATGAAAAGAAGAAAAGAAAAAAATTTAATGAAATGTTTATTACCTGGAAGATAATTTCCCTATGGTTGGCTAATTATTTCTTATATTATCGTTTTCTTAAGTTTTAGTAATTCGAAATTTATCCCTTTTTGGATTTTAAGTTTGGATTTTAGAACACTGTAATATGCTTGTCGTATTTATTGCAGAAAGGATGTTAATAAGACCTGAGGGATTAAAATATCTTTTCTTTTTCTCTTTTTTTGTTTATCTTTTAATTTTAGTAGTAGACAAATTAAAGTAAAAAAAAAAAAAACAGATATTTTAACTTGTTCATGTATAAAAGTTTGTGTATACAACAAAATTACGATGAAAGTTGTATACAAGTCAAAACACCTAACAATATACATATTCATACGATATCCATTGGTGAGTGCATAATATTTGCAAATTGAAGAGTATTTGCTGCCATACACATTTCAAGCAAAAAAAAAAAAAATAAAGAAGAAGCACTAATTATTATCGATAGTAATCTTAAAATGATTATGTTAATTACACCTAGCATATATTGCTGATATTATACTAAGTATAAAAGATTTTTTTTTTTTGTTTTTCGAAAAATTAGTAAAACATAACCAGTCTAGCCAAAATGCATAATAATTATATCCAACATAAATAACAAACAAAAATATCCTGTGTATAGTCTGTTTACATACATTTTAAAAAATTTCCAAAATAATTTTGTTGTAATATGCAGACTGCATCTGAAATTTTAAAAATTAAAAAAGAATTTTCCATTGTTTCAGGCTGCTTCTTTTTTTTTTTTTTTTAATTTTACTGTATATTAAAATATGTTTACAAAACAAAAAAAAAAAAAGAAGAAAAATGATGTACAAATTTAAGATGTGATATTTTGATGAATATTTTTTGACCAAAAATTAAATCTTAAAATTATGTTAAATATTAGGTTTTATCATTAAAAAAAAAAAAAAAAAAAAAAAAAAAAAACTTAAACGTTTTTATTTTTTAAATCATAATTGTCAGGTTGGTTTGCTTGTATATATATACTTGATCGCTTGTAAATTATATCCGTAGGCCATATATTATCTACATACAATGTATATAATATAGAGGATTTTAAATTCATCATCAGCAACAAAATAATATCTGTACCTTAAAAACTATATCGGATTCTCAGATATACGGATCCTCTTATATGTACATATGTACGTGTACATATATATAAAAGAATACAAATGATGGACTAAAAATGGGTTGGACTTTAATGTTGAAATATTATCTTCTACAAATTTGTTTCAAAAATCATTATTAAACCGTTGAGTGGCATAATTGATGATAAACTTTGAAGATATGTGATGATATTATTTTGACAAAGTGATGTATTCGCTACCGAAATACATACATATGTATGTATATGTAAAGTGAAATATATAAAATGCATGCAGATAAAAATTATAATTTCACGATTGTATATTATGTATAAATTTTTGCTAGAAGGCTTTACAAAATACAGAGACCTGATGTGAACCTAAAGATTTTTATATGATATGCATATATTAACAAAAAGAAGTTCTAAATGAAATGAAATGTGCAAATAAAACACATACATACATATATGAATTTATGTATGTGTATATGTACAGGGACATGTGTAGTACATAACTATACATGAATTTTTTTCATTTTTATATGAAAATTTAGTTGCGTGCTGATAATGATGACTTGAATTTTTCCTTCCGATTACATACAAAATAAGGAAGTTCCATTACAAGAATATATATACAAATTTTATATGCAGATTAAGTATATACATATACATATTATAACAATTTAATATTAAATATGTGAAATCATAATTCATATTTTTAGCTGAAATTTAAGAAAGTGTTAAAACTATTTAATATTTTTTTGTTATAATTTAAATTTATTGTTATGTCCATATATTTAAATAAATGTGTATAATCATCATTTCACGGTTGTTAAATTATAACAATTTTTTTCATATTAACAAAACTACTGTATAAATTCGTACATATTTATATACATGCAGCATTGAGTTATGGTTATAATAATAACATTAATCTCTTCTTTTTTTTTTTGTGTATTTAAATTTTCATAGCTTTTAGAATAGATATGTTAATATGTGTACATATGTGAAAAGTACAATATAATAATTACGTTAGAAAACAAAATACTCAATTTATTCCCTTTTCACATTTTTATTAGAAATTCTAGAATAATGTAATAATATTAAATAAATGATTATATACTAAAAAGGTGGTAAAGTTGGTCATAAAATATATAATTAAGTAAAAGTGAACACATTTGCAATTAATTTGAAAATTTAATGTTTATTTCTCATCATCATACAAATTTTTGTTAATTAATTCTGATACATCGCAGGGTTAATTACAGCAAGAGATTCTACTACCAAGGACTACGTTTCATACAAATTCTACTTTGATTAAGTTGTGCTATATACGAAACCAGATTTCGTATAAAATCAAAGTTAACCAAAAATTTGGCACAATTTTCAAATTAAATTACTTTAAAACCGCCTTACATCGTGTTATGTGAGAGTTACCTGATGTTTACATTAAATTTCTTTATGACGCAGACACACATATAGTTAGAATAAATATTGTTGAAATCAGTTCATTTCTTTTTTTTTTTTTTCAAATTGAATTTTGTAGTTCAAACAAAACAAATTCAATTTTTAAAAATTTTATGACTTCCGTTTATAAATTTTACATGATCGCAAAATTTGTCAATTTCTTTGATGAATTTATGAACCTAGTTTTTTTTTCATATTTGTGATGAATTGCATATAACGTAAAATGAGTATTGTGAATTTCAAAAGCAAGAATTATTTATTTCAGTATTTTTTTACATATTTTAATTTCATGTGCAATAATTTAATGTTGAAATAAAATCAATCAACATTTTATACAAATTCTCGTATGTACATATGTACATACATATGTATATGTTGAGAATATTGAGTTAACCTATACATGTTCATATGTACTGAAAAATTTCACAATCAAAACAAACAACAAATGTTTAAAAAATCTGAAATATTTATGTCATAAAATGTCATTATTTGATGTAAAAATAAAAAAAATATTTTTATTGTTTTGAAATATGTTTGATATGTGTACACATTTTTAAACGGAAAAATAAACAAAGCGAGAAAAAAGAAGAAAAGAATGCAAATGTATGTATGTATGTATATCAAATCACCTAGAATTTTTTTCTTTTTGTAATTTTTACGAGTATGTAAAACTTTAATAAAATTTAATTCAATCACAATTACAAAATTCAATTCAATTCAAATTATTTGCATTATAAAAAAATAAAATTACTTTTTTTTTAATATTTTGTATTTATAGTTACTTGTCGGTGGACAAACAACAACAACAACAACTGCTCAATCTCCGATATCAGGCACTAATGCACCATCCTTAAGTCCATCAGGTGGATCAGGTACTGGTGCACCAAGCGGAGCTTTAAGTCCTGGTGCAATTTCTCAGACATCGAATGCACCTGGAACAGGGACATGCTGTGAAAATGGTCGACCAATTATGACAGATCCTGTATCAGGACAAACAGTATGCTCATGTCAATATGATTCAGCTAGATTAGCACTCTCAGGGTATTCAAGGATATCAACAGCTGGCGTTGGAGTTTATGGAACTCCTTATCCTTCAACAGAACAAAACCCTTATCCTAGTATTGGTGTTGATAGTTCAGCATTTTATTCACCTTTGGTAAGTACAAAATTTAGTATAGTTTTTGTTAGCAAAAAAAAAAAAAAAAATTTTAATTGAGTTTTTTTGCCGTTCTTATAGAGATTTCTGTATTGCAAAATAGAAATTTAATTTCCATGAAATTTTTGCAATTAATCCGGTTCTCCCGTCAGAATGCAATTATTTATAAGGTTAAGCTTAAAAGAAAAAAACTAAAAATATTAAATTATTTCTATGTTTTGTCCTTTATGAAATATGTTTATTCATAAGTTTTAATTTTTGTATTTCTCTTTTTCCCCGTCATTCCACTTAATTTCCGTAGGATAATGTACTGGTTCGCACTTAAGTGCTTTTGTTATTTTTTTTTTTCTCCCTACAAATCTAATCACGTATTCATTTAACGTTTGGATTAAATTGCTGTCATCTTTCAATTTCTAATTCACTCATCTTTCATCTTATGACTATTAAAGAATTGCAAAGTCTTTGAATAAACCGTATACGTATAGTATTATAATGTACATACATACGGCGTGACTTTTTATCCTTGTCCATTTGTCTTCAAAGTCTTAGCTGTATATGTATATTTATACTCAGCTTATGAAAGTCACATTTTTCTTTTTCTGTTTCTGTTTTTTTTTTTTGTTATTTTTTTCAAACATTTATTTGTTTTTTTGTCATATTGTCCTCTTTATTATTTTTGCAACAATTATTTCACCTTTTTTTGACGTATTGTATTTGCCTCCTATTAGGTTAAGAATGAGTGGTTATTTTTTTGTCCTATGATCCTCATCATAACATTATTATTGGTGATGATGCTGATAACTATTATTCATTACTTTTAACATCTTAAACATTTTCACCCAATTCAAAAGAATTATCGTTGGTAAATTCATATATCTAAAATGAAATGTCCACAATGTATATGTAGACATCGTCATCGTATAGTCATCAACATGGTCATCATCATCATCATCATCTATTCAAAGCACACACTATTCATTTTTTTAACACTAGAAAATATGGTTTACATGTATAGATATTTATGTATTGTCGTCCTAATAAAGAGTCCTCTTATAAGCCCGAATATCTAAAACAACATACCCATATGTACGTACATATGTGTGTACGTGTTCTAGTTTGTGACTATTTACCACATTAGTATGAATTTTTTTTTCCCTTAAGTGAAGATAAATTTTATTCCTTATATATTGTTTTTTTTTGAAAGCAAAAAAACATAAGAAAATGAAAGAAATAAAACAAAAAACGTTTTCCTTCAAGGATAAAAATTTTCTCTGTGAATTTGTTTTTTCTTTTTTTTTTTTTTTTGCTATTTTTTGCATGTCAATGCCCAACATGTAAGTAAGTTATAGATTGGACTGGATATTGTTTTTGTTTTTGTATAATTAAAAAAAAAATCTAGATGGCGCCATTTTTATTTCTCATTTGCTCATTATTTTAATCATACGGTCCTAAGAAATATTCACATTATTAACTATAAGTATGTATTATCATGGGATTTGTCTTCCTTCAGAAGAAGACATCTCTACCACCAATGAGAGCATAATGATGTCTCATATAGGACTGAAACTTTCTTACAGAAAAACAAAGTAGAAAAAAAAAACAAAAACAAAAACCTCTAGAAAAATTTTACTGAATTAGGAAATTCATGCAATTCACTTTAAGGACATGCACATACTAACATGCACTATACGAATATGTGTGTACATAATAGTAAAAGCAAGTTTACAAATTACAAATATTTCTGTTGACCATATTTTTTAAAAACAATGATGATAAAATGCAATAAAACACAAAAATATCAACATAAAACGGTATGCACTTGTACGTACAAGTATGTACGTTATTACGATAATTCCAAGGAAACTTACGATATGTTGATGATGATATGATTTTATTTATGTATGTACGAGTATATTTGCAGATGATATGAAATTGTGTGTTGAATACAAGAATGTATGCTATATAGAAAAGTAGACAACTTGGACAAATTGTTGTCGCTCAAACAATCAAGTTGTAAATGTAATTATGCAATGGTTGATGACTTCTTGAGTAAACAATAAATATAATTTTTTTTTTATTTTTTATTTTTCTGTACATATTTTTGATTTCATTAATCATGTCATGTTATATATGTTTGTATATGCATATGCAAAACAATTAAGTTGCAATTAAATTGAAGTGCATTGTATCTCATACTTCTTTTAGTATCTATCTACATAGAATCTATGTACATATGTACATATTTTTCATTTTGTTAAGTAACATTTAATGGATAATAATATAACTGGCATATTGTCGTCATGTATCCATGGTAATGTCAACATTTTTATTCAACACTATACAAACATTGTTGTGTATTTTTCTTGAACAGAAAGATAATAATTGTCAAATTTATTTTTATCAAAGTACATACAGATTTGTAACAATAAATATAAAATTGTAATTATTTTTTTTTTTTAATGTAATAACAATTATAGATAAGAAGATGTTAAATTATATTGCCTTTATTTATTGTCATACAATAAACATTAAGAAAAACATCAATGATATTCATTAAACCAGAAAACAAAACAAAAGGGAAATAAAGGAAAAATAAAGCATTACGTACAAATTGAATGTATATACGGATGTATACGTGTAATGCAAGAAACAAGTATCTCGCAAAAGTGGTACATTACGTACATATGTACTGTATATGTAGTTTAAACTTATAAAAACAGTCTAGAAATGATATACATATGTGTACGTAATTTAAAAATCAAGTCATTATTTGTATTGAATTGCATTTCGTACTTACATGCATTTATGCACATTACATATGTATGTAGGTATGTACTCTAATTTTAATATATTTTTCTTATTGTATTTTAATGCAGTTTTATACGTGTGGGGCCGTCTTTAATAGAATATATATCGCTTTTGTCTTTCATCATGTTTAAAAGTTGTTTGGGTTGTTCGTGTGCAAATTTCCATCACTCATTAAGTTGATATTCATGGTTAGTTGAGACGATTATTAAATCATTAAAGCTGGAGTAAAAAAACAAAAAAAAAATGAAAATAATATTAAAAAAAAAAAAAAATTACAGAAACTGTATCAAGAATACACAAATTTACTGTATATGTATATCTCATGTATATAAGTATGTATGTACACTAAAATGAAAGATTTGTAGAAGATAAATAAGAAGTTAAGTCAAGAAGATCTTAGAAATAATTTTCTCAAGTGTCACATGCTATAAAGCTCAAGTGCTTGTTTGTACACATTATATTGAGGTTTTGTCAGAACAGAAATGACGTCTATCTATATAAGACAAGGGCCGAAGAAATCGGATTAGATTTACATGTGTTGTATGCCGGGCCGGCCGGTTCGGGGACTATTTCAGTTTGGGGTATCATGTTGCCTGTTTTTTTTGTTTTTTTTAAACTTCATGGATTTGTTTAATGTTTTTTTTTTATATGTTTTATGTTTTCTGTTTCTTTTAGTAGTTTTATGCACATACTTTCATTTTAATTCATTTTATTTTATTTTAATTTTTTTTTTGTACTTTATAATTCTTCGAGGTTTTTTCTGTTTTGTATTTTTCCTTATTTTATTTTGTTCTTATTTTAATTACATCTGTTGTTTTGTATTATTACTTTCCTTATTGATTTTATACTTTCATGCATCAGAATTGAGGTGCGAGCAAGTTCATGTATATGCAACATACATTTTGCACATGCGTCACTAAGATTATGACAGAACAGGGTGAAAGATAAGAAAATAAAATAAAATTGTATAATATAAAAGTTAAAAGGTAAAATAATTATAATAAATGAATTGAATTTAAAACAATGAGACTGGTAAGAATGCACATTGCACATTGCATTTTTACAAGAGTTTTGCAATTTTACAAAATAATTGAACGTATACATACCAGCCAACATACTTACATATGTATGTATGTAAATAAATATAAGTACGTATGATAAAATGATGGTAAAGTTTACACAAGGGGTATGTTCTGTGGTATGGTTGACAATCTATGTACGTTACATACGTACATACGTGGGTTTTATATTATTATTTTCTTTTTGTTGTTTTTCGTTATTCTTTTTTAAACTTTTTTTTTTTTTTGTTTTGCTTTTCCTTCGTACATGTATACTCATATCATGTTTTATTTTAGTATTTTGTACTCTTAGTATAAATGTATATTCGAGTTTACATAACTTCATATTTTTCGAAGTCTTAAATACAACAACAACAACCATTTCACCTCTTCCTCCCGCAGGAGTAAAAATATAAAAATTGAATATGATATTACACTGCAACTATAATACCAGTGTTCAATTCATGTTAACATGAAAATACGTATATGTACGTACATGCATTATAGATGCATTAACAATGCACGTACTTATGCATCTATGTATATATACATACATATGTGATCGTTTATTCATACATATAGGATAAAGATATATACGTTTATATGTATAATAAGGTTAATGAATATTCATAATAGTGATAAATATGAATTGGTTAAGACATAAATATTGTGTATTGCTTATGAAGAAGCCTTCTTAAGATACACATGTATGTATGTACGTAATATAACATACACCCAAACACGTTTATCAGTGATATTCATAAATTTTCTTATTCAGATCAGTAATTAATTACTATTTTGTGATGTTTTTTAAAATATGTAAATTTAAATAAAAACAAAATTACAATTTTACGCAAAAATTATTTTGATGAATACGTGTAAATGTAGATTAAATCTATAAATATTAATATTATAATTGAAATTTGAACGTTTTTTTCTTTGGATTCCAATTTTTGGAGGACAAAATGAAAACTACCCGATGACTATTTATTTGAGAGCGTATCAAATGTATTTGTGTTATTTAAACAGGGCCGAATTAAGAGGCTCAACAAATCTTAAGCGCTTAAATAGTATGTGTAATGTACCTATTTTAAAAGTTGTTAAGCAATTAATCTAAACATAAAGTTAAATTTTCATTTCAAGTCAGTTGCCCTGACTTGTAACGGAAAAAAACAGTAAAAATTAAAAAATTGATTTATAACCATAAAATAGCGTTTTTGTTTTTTTGTTTTTTTTTTTTTTTGACTGCATTAATATAACCCAGCTTATTATCTACATTTGTAATCAAATGCACAAATTTGTACATAATTTTCACGCATGTGAATTAGACTGAAATCTATAAAGTATACATAACATTGTTAATACATTAATTTATGATAGTACCTAACATATAACTAGAGCTATAACGTACCAAAGAGTGTATAATTGCAATAATTTTTTTTTTTCGTTTGAATTAGTTAAAAAATGAAAATTTTTCTATTTGTTTACAAATTTGCAACAATTGCATGCAACAATTCCGTATATGTGTAATGCTTTGCTTACACCTTAAACATGATGTATTAATTATATTCCCGTATTTGAATCAATATACTTTGTATGAGTACTGCATATACATAGAAACTGATAGAAATGTGGAAATCTTTATGCATACGTACATATTCGTTTTTGTTATAAATTAAATTCATTTTCGCATACAAATTTGTATTTAATGCAAACAAAACTAAAGAAAATGAAAATAATTTAATTCGTCAAAGTCGACACCTTTCTCTTTCGTGTATATAGTACATACACCTACAGCGTTAGTAAAGGTGAATTAGATACATAATTCGTGTGTATCTGTATCTATATCTGTACATATATCAGAATTAAGTAGATTATAATGAACTAATTAAACCAGTTAATTATTAGATATGCAATTGCGTATGAATGCATCCTTAAAATAAATTAATTGAGTAGCATCATTTTGAATTCAAGCATACAGAGACTCTATATTCGATGTACGATCTATATACAAATACATGCGTGAGTTATATATCATATATATGAGGGATAAAAATAAAAACTTACGAGGCACGTAAATGTGAATAAAATATGTACGCAAAATCGACACACGACGTATGAATACGTATTAAAATGAATTCTATATAGTAATTAATATTTAAATCAAACTGTATACAGGAATATTTCTTATAATGACGATAAGTTGATAATGAGCAAGTGTAGCAGTAATAGCATGTGGATTATGTGCACAATGCACATTGCACATATCAATATTTTTGACTTTGAGTGCCGCTATATTGTCAATGTAAAGGGATATACGTACATATGAACAAATGTATATTATGCGTTACAGAATTTATAAAAGGGTGTACGGTATGTATGTATATGGTATATATTTAAAAGTGAATTCAAAACGCAGGTATTCACCGCTGCATTCATTTGATAAATTTTTTTTTTTTTTATTTCGTGCATTCTTGCAATAACTATTTTTTATATATTTTATTTTTTTATTTTTATGTGTATATATACACATGTGAGACGGATGCATCACAAAAAACGGAAGAAAAATGTACCAAGTGACTGATTATGTTGCGTGTTTCCTTATGACTTATATCACAAATAAAGAAAAAAAAAAACGTACGATGAAGAAAGATACTTTTGATGATGATAATATATAGAATTTATTTTGTTTTATCATGTTATTAAATTAATGCAAACTACAAATATGGCTTATCTAATTTTTACTACATAGTAACATGTTCATTATCATAAAGCTATCACGATATTAAAATTTTAAATTTTTCTTTAATTTTAACACTTTACAATAAAATACTAATCGATGTACCTACATACATACGTGGGTATTTATATACAGCTTTCTGCAAGAAACTACCGCAATATGCATGTACATACATTTAAATTTTTCTTTTATATTTTTTATTTCTTGTAAATACAAACGACTACATGAATTCATCATATTTGTGATGTGCCCCCGAAAAATAAATTACATTGGCATCCACACATATGTAGATGTACGCGTGTATGTAGATGAATTTTATTAATTTATTCATGATTAAGTAAATAAAGAAAAATATTTCAAATTTAATATGCAAACAAATGTAATTAAAAAATTTTACTTTTAATGAACATATGACACGAACTATATACGTATGAGACATCTAATTCGAAATTTGTCCAAGTTAGAGTTAGGTATATTTTTTAATTCTTGTAATCTTTTAAGTTTTTGTTTTAACATTTCTGCTTACTTTTGGGAAGAAGGAAAAATTATTTAAATAAACCCTGTAAAATTTAAATTACATTTAAAAAAAGAAAAACATTTTTGAAAAATTCGAACTTAAACCCCTTTGAAAGAAGTGTATATGGATAAAAATTCTTGTATTAAAGAAAAAAGATCGATGACTTAAATTGAAAAGTAAAAAATCGTTGACATCTAAATTTATTCGAAAAAATTATTTTCTATGAAAATTATACAAAAATTTTATATTTAAATTTTTCTACATTACGTTTAAATAATTTTCTTTTTTGTGATAAAAGAAAAATGAATTGGCATAATGAAGAGAAGACAAAAAGTTAACGATTATTCTAAATGGAAAAGCATTCAAATTATTACATAATTTTTTTTTTTTTTCTGTATGATGATTGAATGAATTTTATGATATTAGATTTGAACACGAGCTAACGATGTATACAATAGAAAAACAGCATCATATCATGAATATTTGAATATCTAAAAATGATAACAAATTGATAAAAATACAAAAATTGATTTTTAACAAACAAGAAAACATTTAATAGAAATTTATTTTATTTAAAAAAAAAAAAAAAAAAAAATCAATTTTCTAAATTATTCAAATTTAGAGACAAAGAAAATTATGTACATACGTAGGTACTTTTATAAGGGGTATACTCGTATACCTATATTTGTAATTCTACTACACAGTATGAGAATGTCATTTAGCCACAATAAATCGTTTATTGATTAGAAAATATTCCAGAATACCAAAATTAATTTGAGAGAATGATATAATTAAAGCAAAAAAAAAAAAAAATGTGTCTGTTCTTTAATGAAATGAAAATTTTTCCTTGTAGTTTATACATACATAGGTACATACACATGATACAAATGAAAATCTTAGACGCCACAGTATATTTAATGCGTTACAAGTTTCATGGTACACATTATAACGTGCTGTATAGCATAATGCTTTCACGTATGTGATTGCAATTAAAAATTCAAATTTTCTTATTATTATAATTTTTCTTCTTTTTTTTCATATATGTATATAGGCATATATAATATAGAAGAATACTAATGAGTTGCATCATAATTGACTTACAACGATATACATATAATGTGCATAGCAATACGCAAGTTCCGACATATAAATGAATAAAATAAAATAAAATAAATAATAAAAAAAAAAAATTTACACGCTTAAAAGATGTTTTATGTATGAATGACAAATAATTTTTATATTTTCTTACATATGTAGACAATCACATATTATTTTTATAGATAAGGTGATTTGATCACAAACCGAAATAACAGTTTGTTTTTTTTTTTTCTTCTTCTTCTGTTTTTTTAAATTGCATAAATATTCATGTTTTTTTTTTTATTATTATGAAAAATTACACATTTTAGTTAACCAGTCAGTGAGCCATGTTTTTTGATTAATGCCAAGAAAATAAAAATGTTATTGGTATATAATATTTACAAACATAAAAGATAAATATAAAAACAAAAGATATACAGATATTTTTTTCATTGACAAAAATTACAAAATTATTAACATTTTTAAATTAATTTTTTTTCTTTTTTTTTTTGTGAAAATTTGAATTTTCTTTTTCTTAGATTAGCTATACCACGCATAATAATTAAGTTCATTTTTTATTCATGTTCATTTTTAATCTACGATATTACACATGTATGTACACCACTTCAGTTTAAAATTGAATAAAAAAATCAGTGGTATACCTATGTATATGTGATATACATGAATTTTCATTAGATTGTAATTAATTAATAAGATGTTTTTGTTTTGTTTTGTCTAAACATAAATTTTATTTCAATTAATGATCTCATTAATAATCATCAACAAATAATTCATGTAGAAACAAATGGAGGGCTTTGACTTCATTTTTTTTTTAGCTTCTAAAGCTTTGCAAACTCTGTGTATACACACCTACCTAAGGCCTATACATACATATATTCCTTTGTATCTATAAACATTTAAATGACAAAACAAAGTAAATAAATAAAAATTCACAAATTGAAAAAAAAAAAAAAAAAATATGTTTGAAATTTGAAACAAATTTTATCAAAAAAAGTTGATATTTTTTTTATCTCAATTTTTATTTGTCGCTTTTATTTAAAATTTTATTATACATTTGTAATGCCATAGTTTATTATTTTTTTTATCTTATATACTTGAATTTATATACGTAAAATATAATCTGAATAATTTTGTTTGTGTACGTGTATATAATATACCATATAAATTTCCATACATTTGTTGTCGTGTGTTTTAACCTGAAACTATAACTGATGTCACATTAAATTAAATTTTGATTAAATGTTAGTACAGATGAGTACCTAAGTATATGAGAATTATCTCGACGTTCGTATATGTATTATATATATGACATATACGTGAACACAGAATTTTTTTACAAACACAAATACAAATTTTATATTCCTCCTTTTTTGAGCCAATTTTTATACACATTGATTTTGGTATAGGTCAACAAATTGATCAGAAAAAAAAAAAAGACATGGCGATCGAATTAATTCTACAAATAACAAAAAACGTATCTGTATTATAATCCGTATATGTAGTATACGTACATACAACACATATGTATAAACGTATGAAATATAGTATAGTTTCATTTTATATTAAATGACAAACAAAAACCGAACGACAAATAAACAAATTCAAAATTTTGTCAGTATTTTACGTTGATGAATATCATTGTAAAATTGAATTTAATAAATTATGATCAAAATAAAATATAAATATAAATTTAATATGACAAATAGCAATTGAAAAATACAAAAAAAAAAAAAAAATATGTACATATATAAAAAAATGAAAACTTGTATACAAATTACAAAAACAGAGAAAAATAAATTTAAAAAAAAAAAAAAAAAACGAAACAACAAGAATATAGGTGTATGAGATATAACAAAGATTTAAAATTATGACAAGAAATATTAATAATAAAAATCATGTAAACTGTTGTGGTAATATGTTTTATGTAATTTGGTGTAAAAAGTAATTAATAAAAGAACGGGTTATATATGAACGTGTACAAAAGATTTGTTAGTATGAAATTCTATAAATGAAATGCTATTTGAAAATAAATGGAATAAAAGGACAGAAAAATATTTCAAAATAAAATCAAGAATGTGATGAAAATTATGAGCTAATTATGAATTTTTAACAACATAATTTCGAGTATCTGAAATTTTATAAATTACCACTGAGGTCGTTGTCACTAGTTTAAATATCTATACTCTGTGTACTACTGGAAAAATTATTACTTTATTTTATAGTTAAAAGATCGTAGATTAGTTGATTAAAGTCAACTTGATTTGTTGTCATGTAGAATATTATTTTCCACTAACTTTTTAAGTAAAAGGTTAAGAAACCTAATTAAAAATTTTTTTTTTGCCTAAAGATAAGGTAACGTAATTCTTTTTGCCCTGATATTTTGAAAAAATGTGAAAATTATTGAAAATTAATTAAATGGGAGTTTATTAAATGAAGTATTTTGAATTGCATGTTCAAGTATTCAGATTTTCCAATAAAACACAAAAATCTACACTTTTTCTATTACTTATATGCAGTCCGGTTCGTAAAACACTCTTATTATAAATTATGAGAAAAGACAAAAAGATGTATGTACGAGTATGTATTCACATAAGGTCCTAACTATACATATAATTAATGAACAGAGTATATAATGCGATTCATATGAATACCTTTAAATTAATCATACAATAAATTTAGGACATAATGCGTTAAGAAGGAAATTTTCTTGAAAACAAAAAGTTTGTTAATTTTTCAAAAATTTTTCGATTTTGTTAAAATGGCGCTGTAAAAATTTTAAATGTATTTGCATACATGGTATAAGAAAATTTAATAAAATTTACGTTAAGATAATCAAATTTTATTTTAATGCAACCTTTAAACACAGAAAAATTCTTGAAAATTTGTAAAGGTAAAGTCAATGTATATCAAAAGATAAATAACATTTATACCTGTAGATATACATAATAACAACATAAATACATGTTTTTTTTGTAATTTTGTATAACCTCTATACCTAAATACGTGTTTCAATTCATGATTCATACATATTGCATTCAGCATTGCATACCGGTCCGTTCAAAAGTGTACACATTCTTATATTATGTTGCCTGCACTTTACAATTAAGGTATGATTGCTTTATAATATTGAGTGTTTTTTTTTTTATATTATTATTATTATTATTTTGTTTTGTTTTTTTTTTGCCAATTTAATCTCAATAGCGCAATCATATGTGAAAATCTTAAAGACGAAAATCAACAATATAGTATATAAAACAGTAGTCAATTAGCAGTTAAAATTTATTGTAATAATTTAGGTCCCGTTCCGACCTTATAAAGGAAATGCATGCATTAGTGTAATAGTGTAGCAAGTATATGGGTCTACATATGTATTTATGTATATGTTTAGCAGATATTAGGCATGCATTACACATTTCTTGGGCTACATAATTTATTTTAATTTTATTTTGCATAAAATTAAAACAAAAATTGTCATTTAAAAACAGGAAATTTTTTCAAAAGGAATTTTTTTTTTTTTTTAAATATTAATTATCACAGAAAATTCATAAAATATTTTGGAATTTATTTATTTTTTTGAAGTGATGTCAAGAAAATGGTAAAAATTCTTCCAAGTAGTATCAGTTTTTCTTTAAAATGTACACTCATTATTACGATGATTTATACCGTCGGTGTTATTAATTATAAATGAAAAAGAATGAAACTTTCTCTTTAATTATTTATTTTTTAATTTTCTAAAAATTAAGTAGAATTTTAATTTTCAAAATTATGTGTGTAAAATAAGATTTTTTTCTTAATTATAATTATAAATAAATAATTTATTTATTGATTTACATTACATATTTTCTCTTTTCAGAGTAATCCATATGCACTTAAAGAAAGTGGACCAACAACAGATATGAGTGCATGGACTTCGGCTGGTTTACAACCAACAACAGGATATTATCCATATGATCCAACATTAGCGGCATATGGGTAAGTACATAAAAATTAGATGAATTACTTTTTTTTTTATTATTGATCAATGTTGGAAGATGGAAAAATTTTAAATACCTAAATCGTTGAAAAGTACTAAATATTTTTTTATATATTCTTGTGTATAAAAGTGATATGTTCCAATGGAAATTATTTAATGGAATTTGATTATTACATAATTGAGACAGTTAAATTTCACATATTATGTAAATGCACCCACATCCCCATAAGTGTAAATACGATTCAATCAATAAATTAACTACTCCGCGGTATAGGTGTACATGAAATGTATACAAAAAAGAAAAAGAAAATTGTATATCTGCTGTTGAATGAATGAATAAATTCATAAATCACTTCTTTTATTAAATAATAATTATCGGACCGAAAACATATCATATACACACATATGTATGTATTCATAAATAAACGCAATAATATACAAAAATGCATGAAATGATGAATCGAATTATTACAATCAAACCATTCCCATATATTCAATTCATTGAGGATAATATAATGGGGATAATAAAGATAATGATGATAATAATAATGATATGATAATATACATAATATACTGTTATACGATGTGAATATGCATTTACATATATAAATAATGCAATGGATATAAAATGTTTTGGATAGTAGGCTGATGATGCGTACACCACATACATACTACATATGTATGTACATATATGTATCTGTAAAATATGTGAATCTCATATATGAGTCCATATATGGAATTGAAATTTTTATTATAATCATCATCAGCTGTATATTGTATGCATTATACATATGTATACATGATGAAATTTAATCTGTATTTGTCAGTTTTATATATTTGATTATGTGTGTATCTTTTTCTGTTTTTTGTTTTTTTTTTTATATATAATATATGAAAATTTTGATTTATGAATGGTAACCAACCAGTTACCAGATTCATAACACCAACCATAAATCATTTAATCGTTAAAAATGATGTTAAGTATATGAGCATATAAAAATGAATGAATGCGATATTTTTTTATATGGAAATATTTATTATTTTATTTTTATTCAAAATTTTGAAAAAGTAGCATAAATTTATGCCATTCTTGTATAAAAAATGTAATTAAAAATTTAAAAATATTTTTTTTTATTGGAAAAAAAATAATAAAAATATTATATGTGTTTTATAATTCTAAATCAATCATTATATTAGTTACGATAAATATTTTTAATATTTATTATATTGAATTAATTAATTTATTTGTACAGTTCTTTTTATTACTATATGTGTTCTACATTTTAGTTTTTAAAAAAAAAAAATTAAATTTTCCTTTTTAAATTGAATAATTAAATTATTAAATTATAAAATTTACAATTAATAAATTTGTAATGTATGTACATATTGAATGAATTTCAAGGGAAAATTATTTCCAAAAAATTAAAAAAAAAAATTATGTACATATACAGATCTCCTTTTAACTTAATACACGTAAACTGAGTTACAAATTGTTCTTATTTATGTGTGCTATATTCATGCGATATTTCAAATAAATGTCAAACTTCTATTAGAACAAATTTAACAATTGTAACAATTCTACCATTTTCAATTCAATTTATCAAAAAAAAATGTTTTTTTTATTTACAAAAGTAATGTAATTCTTTTTAGAATGTTAATAGAATGACAACAATTTTGTTGCATTTTAAACATTTTAGTCTCAAGAGCTTTTAAAGGATATCAATGTAGTTGTTATCAAATACTCAGTATTTCAATTGTTTTCGATCTTGTATGTTTGAATAGGTCAAAGTTTCAGTTAAAGCAATCTGGGTGTCAACGATTTTCCTGAAGATTCAACCATGAACGTATATTTGAGATTTTAAAACAATTCGATTTATTTATTGTTTTTTTTTTTTTTTTTGTTTGTTTCTTACTAGAATTCTTATATCCACAAAAATATTTTTGTATACAATTACGGAACTTTGTAATAATCGTTTTAATAAAATATATATTTATAATGCGTATATAAACTCATATTTTCATGTAATTTTTAAAATCATAAACAATTTAATAAAAAATTGAGTGCTCTGACATTTTCATATACCACGCATAATAGTACATATACGTAAATACATATGTACATACATACATATAATCAAATAAAAATTTCTAAATTTAAATGTGTATACGTATGTATGTACATATGTACGAACGTCACAAAATTCAGTTAAATTACATTTACACACGATAGCAACAAATTCGGAAATGTTAAATTCATTCACTTTAATATATTATACGAGTATATATACACCCACATTAAAATTTCATATCGAAGAAATTGTTATGTATACATGATAAGAAAAATCGAAAGCTAAACCACTTAAGTTGCTTGTACAACACTATATTTCCATCCTTTTTATAAAAGTGTTTATGTATGTTATATATATTTTCCGTTTGTTTTCTCATTTTTCTTATTTTTAAGAAGAAGAAAATAAAAGAAAAAAATAAATGAAAAAAAAAATCCGTTTTTTTTTTCTTTATGCTATAATTCGTCGTTTTCCTTTTACAATGTGTTCTTTTTTGTTCATTTTCATTTTTCTTTTTTAAGATTCCTTAAACGTACAAATAATTTTTCATTACACAATACTCGTATATCTGTACATATACAAACATATAATTTTGTATAAAATAAAAACGTACTGTTTTCACTTAAATCGACCACATAACCCAAGGATTCATTCATCTTTTTTTCTGTATATACAAATGTGTATTTTTATATTATACATACATACATATGTACGTTTATATATAGATATTGTGTGGATACATAGAGTGCGCCGGTAAAATCAACATGAAGAAAAGAAATAAATACCGCCAGTCAAATATATGTATGTATACTCAAGTTTAATACAATATTCAATTCTCAGCTCGTTCAGGATTTTTGTACAATCCATTGTACCCACCACAAAGTATAGAATCCTCAATCTTCTTTATATTCTTCCTTTTTAGATGGACGATATAATGGGTACATTATATTTATTGTACCGCGCGCCGCACCCTTTTTCCAACTTAATTCACATTTTCTCTTTTTTTTATATTTTTAAACCTTTTTGTTTTGTTTTTTTTATACAATTGAAGAGGCAAAAACATTTTTTTTTTCAGTCTAAATTTTTCTTCGTGTATTTCTTTTGAATGCAACGTTCTTAAATGAAGACAATTCATTCACATTTTCTTTAGATTTCTTATTATTATTATTTTTTTTTTTACATTTTTGCGTTATGTTTTTTTTTTATTTTATAAAAATTTCATTTTTTGCAAACTCAATCGTTTTTATTTTCTTCATGCCCCCCATACATTATGTTCGCAGAAAAATACATATGTGCAAAAAAAGTTTTCTTTTTTTGTTTTTTTTTCTTGTATTGCACGCTTTTAACTTGGATGTATAAGGTAAGGGTGGTAAATGTAATAAAATAGCATTTTTATTGTTACAGTTATTTTCTCTTGATATTGACCGCCTTTATGCTGTTTTAATTTTTTTTTTCTTTGCAATTTTATGTTCTTAAAAACAAAAAATGAACCAAAACTCTAAATTTCCACTAAAAGAATAACAAAAAAATATACAATGTGAAGACGAGATCAAAATGCTACACTCAATGAATAGTGACCCATTCCTTAAAAATCATTGTAAAAAAAAGCCAATATCTTATATTTTTTATATTTTTGATTATTTCACATTCAACATCCCTCAATCGATCTTCTATTGCCTGTTTTTTGTTTTTCTTCTATTTTCTATTTTCAATCAACGAGCCATTAAACAGTTAAAACAAAAACAGGAAAAATCTCACAAAACGTAGCAATATACCTATGTATGTACCATACTTGGTTTGTTTATGCTGTAGTTGTATATTCTTACGTTCTTTATGTGTGTATGTTGAATTGCTTTATTTTGTTTTTTTTTTTTTTTTAACAAGTGAAAGTGGCTAAGGATAAAAGCAAATTCAACAATTGATAGAAGGTTGAGTGGTGAATTACGAAAGGCACCTACAAACATTTTTCTGTTTGCTTTTTTTAATAAAAAAAAAAAAAAGGATAAAAGTATCGTTTTCTAATTCGATTTCCAGTTATGTCTTTTGATTTTTGTTGCCATTACCAGTATTATATTACCATTTGTTTTTCGATTCTTGTACAAAATATAAAAACAATTGTCCTTAACAGTTCTTGAATGAATGAAATAAATATAAATTTAAATAGACATCTAACAGATGTACACATGCATATATATGTATGTATACGAGTAAAGAAGGTGTATTATGAAAATATTCGAATCCTTAGAGGGATATAAGGGTAGCTTTTCTCATTTTTATTTAGTCCACATTAAGATGCTCGTCAGTATATATAAAATGGTTTATGTATGTGGCATCGATAATATTGTGTGTACACACAAAAAAATTTTTTTTCCTTATAATATCATTGTGGGAAATGGAAATTCAAATACCCAAAAAAAAAAAAAAAGAAACGGAAAAAATTTATTTCTTTGTCAACGACTTGTTGATCTAAAAATTTTTGTATTCCATACAATACAATAAATGATTTTAAATTATGAAGCACGTGATTATTTTGAATTAAAAAAAAAAAATACAGAAAGAAAATTCGAAATACTTGGATTTTTTTTTTTTTGACGATAAGAAAAAAAATTGATTACCTTAAAGTTATGTTGAAATTTTTGATTGAATTATTATTTTATCTTAATTATAATAATTGAAAAGTTAGTAAAATATTGGAAAATTTTTGAAATATTTTCTGAAAAAATCAGGATCAGTGATTTCTTCCATTATCTTTTAATTTTCTTTCTTATATTCTTTTGTTCTAATTTTTTTTTTTTTTTTTTTTTTTTTTGTGCATTAAAATTATACAAGAACGTGTTCAGGCTTTTAATGAACTTTGATAAATCTTTTTAAATACTAGAAAAATGATTTAATGTGAAAATACCTGAATTTTTGATTATTTGATTTTTTGCT
The DNA here is from genome assembly GCA_963971155.1 of Anthrax anthrax. Lineage (NCBI taxonomy): Eukaryota > Metazoa > Arthropoda > Insecta > Diptera > Bombyliidae > Anthrax > Anthrax anthrax. The sequence continues at coordinate 28,268,758 of OZ020120.1, read as the reverse complement.
ATACACATTATACATATCCTTAAACTTATGATGAATAGAAAGGTAAAATATAGAAATCAATTTAACGTTTATCATGTACATGTTTTTTTTGTGTGTACCCCTTTTTAAGGTTTTCTTATGGATTTTAATAATTTTCATTTTATCGTATTAACATTCATGAAATATTGTAATACACACGTGATATTATTCCTTAATAAAAAGTCAAAGGAAATTTTGTTTTCTATTTAAAAAGGCATAAAAGCATGTGACTATATATAAACGTATAAAAGATGTACAGATTTCTTATAGTCAATTTTGTGTTTATGTGTGTGTATACTGTATGTGTATCATGTGCATACCGTTCATAGCATTTTCGCTTTAAAAAGAAAAATTTTTTTGCTTCATATTTTCACCCAGATTTTTTTTTTTTTTTTGTTTTTTTCAATAGACCTGTTATATTAAATTTTCTTGTTTTATTCATTACTCTATAAAGGCTTTTAATACTGTATGTACACACGCCATGATGATATGATATACCTACATGTGTTTATTTTTATGTGTATATGTAAGAATTGAAGTTGTATGGATGTATATAATGTATTTATACAATTTTATTTGTACAATAAGAAAAATCGTTATATGATGGGTGTTATAAAGTTTAAATGAACATAAAACTTTTCGCTTAAGATAAATTTTGATAAATTATATTTAGTTTATATACCTATATACTCGTATTTTTTGTATAATATCTAATATATAGAAAATAGAAGAATGGTAAAACAAGAAAAACAAAATAAACAAAATATAAAAAAAAATAAAAATAAAAAAACAAGAAATACAAAAACGACAAGTAATATATAAGAGACTATGACGATCACTATACCATAAAGACAACGAAGATGATGACGATGATGATGAAAACGGCTTAAAATTGTATTTTGTATATTTTATGCATTTTCAATTCGCATACATGTACAAAGGATATTTTCTATTAGTATGTGTGTATGTAAATGATTTTTTTTTTTTAAGTAAAATTTTAAAACTGGACGTTATAACCATACATAAATGTATGGACATTTTAGTGTTTAAGTAAAAAATTTTAAAGGGAATGTATTTTATGTAAAATGGATTACATGAATTTTTAAGGGGCTGTATTTAATCAAAATATCGATTTAATGTGTATATTGTAGGTACATATAAGTGTACATATGAGTACTATAAAATATATATTTTCCATTTGTATACATGGGATTGTATTACTGGCTTACATATGTACATACATGTGTATATCGGTTGAATGAATCTTTAAAAACATGAAAATATCTATACACATATGTAAATGTAGATATGTATATACATACATACACACATAATATTGTGCTGCTGCTGCTTCTGCTTTTCGCCGCCATTTTGAGGTTAATGCTTAACTAAAACGTGTATGCCTTCCGGCCTGGTTGGGAGGTGGTATATGTACGTACGTGTAAATACATACCACGTATCTACATTATTTTGTTTCATTTTACTTTGCTACATACAATCATATATGTATGTATGTACGTTCATACATATAATATCTATACCTATATTTAAATAACATACATACATACATACATATATAAACCTATTATCGTAAGTGCATATACATATGTATGGATGTACCTATGGATATACATACATATGTATATATTATTTTGAAAACCTACGGTCCTATGCAAAATATTTTGGACTTGATATACTATATGTAAAATTTCATATATTCGTATATATAGACATCCAGAGAACCTTATTTAAAATATATCCATGCACATACATGCACAATTTATGTTTATACAAAATAAATTGAAGATACATCAGTTACATATGTACGTATAGGTATGTATGTATTTAAATAATATGTAATATACACGTTTGTAGTAAATAATACAGAGTCTATATTGCCGTGGTAAAATTATGTGGCATGTATACAAAAGTGTAAGCAAATTTTCCTTGTACTTTCTCAAATGTATATACGATAAGTAATGTAATCTCATATGTATACGTATGCATTTATGTAAAAAATATTTAAAATATGTATGTTTATTAAATGGTATATATTTCAGTATGTACATACATATATGTATCTATCATATTATTTGTGTATATATGATTGGTGAATCTCAAATTTTATAAATATCTACATGAACATTATTTCTAAAAATACACATGCATATACTATACATACTATACTTTATTATTTATGTAGGTATATACACCAGAGTGTACAGTAAAATTTTACAGGATGTCGACATAAAACGATAAAAAGTTCAATTTCCTCATATAACAAGCAAGTATCAATGTTTGTAGAAATAAATACTTGTACTTTTTGTACATAACCTATACACATACGAATATTTACGTTTAGATACGTTTTTCAGAGAAAGTACAAAACTTTCTAGTACAGAAAAATAATAAAAATAAAAAAAAATGCTAAGGATATATTGATATGCTCATATGTACATTATTTCAGAATATATATGTACATATGTATATTTGTATATAGGTTTGCACATTTTGTACGTTCATATATGTCGTTTGGATGACATTTATAAAACATAGCGCATGACTAATACTTGATTATACAACAAAAATATAATATCGCATGTAATATCAAAATACTCTCTCATAGGGAGTATTTGCATAGAATTTTTACCGACATACCGAAATAGCATTGATATACCACACATGAATATATGTATACTTACATACGTATATCTACAGTATCTACACATGTATCCTTTTATTACATGTTAGTAGATTTTATTCTGTGTATTCTTCATTTTAGCACATATAATATCTCTTTAAAGATAAATTTTCACTTTGGTTTCAATAATGAGGAATAAAATTCACATACAAACAATTCATATAAATGAACAAGCGATTTTTGTTCATTTTCATTTACAAAGTGGATATGTATATACATAAAATTTCATCTACTCATATATTGTTGATGATCTGTTCTTTTAACATAATTTGTATTTTGCATTTCGAGAGCATTTCTTATATAATTTTTTTTTTTTGGCCCCCAGAGATTAACGAGCTCTGGTATTTATTTCATGTAGTATATATGCATGTTTTATAGAAATTATTTTTGTTAAGGAAAATTACACATAGTACGTGTACATGTGTGTATTTATTGTATTTAGAAATAAAAAAGAAAAATTAAAAACAAAAAAAAGGGAAAACTGAGAAAATAATGAAAATAAGGATAAAAAAAAAGAAAAAAGAAACGTTTGGCGCCGAACTTTCTACTAATATTTTCTAAAACATTTTTCAGCCCATAATAATAATAATAATAATGATAGTAATAATAATAATATAGCAATAATACACATCAATTTATGTTATTGGTACATGGTTATCGTATGTGGTTGATACATATACGTACATTACGTACTAATATATATATATACATATGTATGTATACGTGTTTTGAAAATAACACAATGGTTTAATTCATGTAGAGACAAGAAGTCCTTTTCATTTAAATACTTGTATAATATATTGTATGATGATATTCCATATACGTATTCACATTGCACACCGACATAACTTTTTTTTTTATTTTATTTTTTAGGTTAACTTTAATAAGACATGTATGTACAACATAATAATAACTACTTTTTAAATTGCATTTTTATCGGTCGTTCGAAATAACTTCAAAACCTTGTTAACAAATGAATTTTATGTTCGCACACGAAAGTTTGATTTTTTGTTTTAAAAAATTTTTAAATTTAAAATTAATAAAATTAAATGAAAAAAAAAAAAGAACAAATGCCATAATACTGAGTAAGTAGTAAAAAAATGGTATTACGATGGTATAAAGTATACACATAATAGAAATTATACATATATTATCGAAGGTTTAGTATATGTGCATCGTGTGTACATTGCACGTAATAGATATTATTTAAATAGGTATAGAAACAATAATTATGTTAACCTGATGATAGTTTTAACAGGAAAACCTATGTTTAAAATACACATACGTACATTGCATTATATCAGTATAACTTTAACATATGTAAAATTTTTATAATTATACCTATATGAACATGATATTAATATTTATAATCTGATTCCTGCGTACGTTAAATATGTACAGACGTGCACATTTTGAACGACCATTAATAAACCCAATAATAATTGTTGAACAATTGAACGTCATAACTTTTTTTGTGGTAATTACATACCTATTTGTTTATGTTTAGTTTTATGAAAGTATGTACGTACACATATGTATGTATATGATAGGCACAAGTGTATAAAAAGATTATTGCATGTTTGACTGTAGTATATTTTGTTTTTCTATATACATACATATAAAAGAGACTACATAAATGATAATAATTTTTTAATTCATTACCATTTACAGTTACTAACTATACCATTATTATGATTGTTATTTGTTTAGAAATCACTAAATCAAACCCATTTTTTTTTTTTCTAAAAACAAAAAAATAAAAAACTTTTTATTATAAAATGTTTTGCTTTTATATAATATGTACCTACGTCATGTATGTAGATAGATGCCGTAGATACGATACTTAAATTTTTAAACAGCATTTTCATATACATACATATTTATAAAATACAAAATTTTGCATTTGGTACAGATAAATGATAAATATGTATATGAATAAAACTCAATAATACTGTGTATCTATCAAATTAAATGAAAATTCAAAAAAAAAAAAAAAAAAAAATGAAAATCCAAAAATAAAAAAAAATAAATAAAACAAAAAAAGTGGAAATGGATAAAAGCAGTTTTAAGTTTTCCGTCAACTTCAATTGTTGACAGTTACGTGTTTATCACATATTCACGTTGATAATATTTCTTTTATTTTTATATATTTTATTAGCTGAAGCGACAAAAATGACGACAATTATAATAGTACATGTAAACATAAATGCTAGCATACCTATATAATGTATAGTATGTGCATTTGTATATTATGAAAAATTATTACATATCATAAAAATTAAATTCAGATTTAAACAATTTTTTTAAATGTATATTTTCATTTCATACACGATGGAATACAATAACGGTAATTAATAATTGTCGTTGTGTATGCTAAGTGTACTTGGCATGTTGACGTAGTGTAATCCAGATAATATTCATTTTATTTATATACATATGTATCCATAATATGTGTATCCAATCCACTATTTGCACGCATGTACTTCATAAATGCTTTTACATTTGTTAATACAGGTGAATTGTTGTACATATATATATATAACTAACAATTTGATTTGCAATAGTTATAAAGTTATTATCAGATATATAATAGGAAAAATATTGAATTGAATATCTACATACTTATATACATATGTACGTGAATACATACAAATAGAAGAAGAAAAAAAATGAATTACCGTGTAATTTAAAAGGTAAATAATCATTTCATTATATTTATACATGTATCCTATTCGTATATATCGTATCATCGAATCGTATCATGTCATAAAAATATAATAGGTAGTATTTAAGTATATGTTACAAGTTTTCACATTTGTCCAATCAGATTTTTTGTTGTTTTTGTATTGTTATGGCTTTTGTTTTGCAACTTGTACATAAGTTTGCGTGTTTATTATATGTACAATAATCAATTTATGTGAATAAAATCGTTTTATATATTGAAAAACAAAAATGTACCTATACCTACATATGTATGTATGTATGTTTTTAACATTAATATGATAAAAATACAACTTGAAAAGAATTTATTAAGAACTTTGGTAATTTTTGAAATATCTATTTTCCCAAGATATAAGAGTTTGTAACTTTAGACGAAATTTTCCTATATTCAATACATGTGATCACTACAAACAAAATATTAAAAAAAAAAATTCATTAAATGAAAAAAATACCATTACGAATCGAATTGAAATACCAGTACCAATCGAAGTTAGATCAAAGTTTTGAACTCAAATCAGTAAGGATAACACTTCTTGCGACCGAAAGGACAAAAAATTAACTGTACATACAGTATTAGATCTGCCATAAAGTCTTAAAATAAAATATTCAAGGTACACGAAAAACTAGAGAGCCAAAAACAACCTATTAGAGACAATCAGTTCAAAATGAGTGTAGTTAAGCCATTTAATAAAGTTACGAAAATTTGCAGAAAATTTTTAAAACCAGATAACCTTTGTAGATACTTTCGATACGTCCTTAATAAGAACAGGATAAATGTTATTTTATAATCATTGAAAGACTCTGGTATTTCTTTTTGCTATAAGTTCAGACAATTTTTTACTTTACAATTTTGCTATATTTCAATTTAATCTCAATTTTATTTCACAATTTATCTTTTATTTATTTATTTGTTTATTCAATTTTTTTTTTGTTTTTTTCTTAAATTTCAATTTATTTTTATTCAATCACAGAACATATTAAAGTTAAACATTTTTTGAATAATAAATGTATTTTCAATGAAGAAAAAAAAAGTGAAGTTCAATTTTTAATGTAAATTGAAAGGCATTTAAGTATATATATTTTGTATTATTGTATGTGTATGTATGTGTGTGTTTGGATATGTATAATATAATTGATTTATTTTTATTACACGTACCTACATTTTATAGATTTATTTATCAAACTTATACATTTTATCACACATGCTTATATGCATGAAATCCATATATATAACTATATGTATATACATATGTGCATAACGTACATAACACACATATACGTAATCCTATTTACACATACCGATATGTCAATTTTAGTTTTAAAAATAAATTCCTTTTTTTTACGTACATAGATATGTACCTTTTATATATATAAAATTCAGTTAAATGTGAACAGTACATACATGTATTACAAACTCACGTACACATTTACAAATGTATTCGGATGGCAATTTTCCACTCCGCACATCAATCTACCTTAATAAAGAAATGAAAATAGATGTTCAATCTGTAACAATCTGGGGTTTTTCGGATTGAGAGATGTCAATTAAATTGATACATAAAATAATACACACAAATGTATGTATAACTGCGATAGTAATGTAACATAACATATGTGAATGTGATTTATTTCTTTCACACTCTGATTTACTCTGATATATCAATTGAAATAGTATTGCGCAACGATATTTATTGGAATTTTTTCGATTTATTTTTCTTCCTTTGGACATTTTTTTTTTCTGTATACATTACAAATTACAGGGTAGGATAAGTAATTCGCTTTTGGTATTGGAAAAAAAAAGAAAAGAAAAAGTCTAAAAAATGTTAATCATTTTTGTTTCATATTATCAAAAGCCAATGAAAATAATTCGAATTATTTCATGTCTTTCAATTACCATCATTATTATCTTGAAGTCAAAAAAAAAAATTTTTTTTTTATTTAAACAATATCAATCTTACAAAGTAATTGCAACTCTAAAATATTTGTCTTCACTTTCAAGTAAATATGTCAATTGTAATTTATATGTAATGGTAATCGGAAAGTAGGATAATATTATATGAATGATTTATTATTTGATTGAGATTTATTTTTATCAAATTGTTATTAAGTACAGAAAATTCTTAATAAACATGAAATATTTGATAACAAATAATAATTAAAGATGTTTAGAATACCTGGTTAGGGTTCAAGTCATAATTAAATTAGTGGAATGTAAAATCAATGTATGTATCTATACATTACATACCTGTAGAATTGGCTAGAATTTCTTGATTTGAGAATCTGAAAAAATTGTTCGGTTTGATAAATATAATTATGTTATCACTTGTTTCGTTTCTATACTCATTTAAGTGAGAAACGTCCTGTTAAGCTGTTATTTATTGTCAGAAGTGGCCTAGGATGATATTTCGTTAGATAGAACCAATCTGAACTTAAAAAAAATGTATCGATATTTTGTACATTTCTGGAATACCCCTTGTATCCATACATACATATGTATATAATGTACATAGTGCACTTAAATTTTTGTATTTACTTTAATCAATTCAATTTACAATGAAATAAAGGTAAACAAGAAGGACAATTTGAACATAACAAAATCATACATACATGTGTATGTATATCCACGTATGTAGTTCGATTTGGGGCAATAATTTGTAGAATCAAAATAATCTATCTGTTATTTATGCTCGTATAAGCGCATACTACAATATTTAAGTATTCGTAAATTTCATACATCCATGTATACATATGTACATATGTATGTTATTAAATTTATATTAAATCAAATCATGCATATAATGCAAATGCATGTACAAAATAAATGATCCAAATACGAAAGGCAAAGTGTAAATAAAAAAAAAGATGAAGACTGAAACAAAAAAAATAAATAAATAAAAAATATAAAAATAATAAAAAAAACCCCATTAACCATTCACATTAATATATTTTGTAAAATGGTCGTAAATTGTATGTACATACATTAATATGTACACATGTATATATGTATGTACGTATGAAATTATCATACTTAATGTGCTATTATTTAATACCACATCCCAACACGTCCATGAATACATACATATGTACATATGTATATAGATATAGTGTGAATTTGGATGTACCAATAAAACAAGGAATAAAAATGAAAATGAAGATAAATACGAATGAATGTTATAGCAAGCCGAAAGTACCTTACATACAAAAATATTTACCATATATATTTACGCATATGTGTATACATACATAAGTATACTGTATGTAAGTATATGTACATTTTCAATCACATCACATGTCATTGACATATTTCAATCGACATGCGAGACTGCGTGACGTTTGCGTATCAATCAAAGTTACCCGTCATTGTGACAAATTAATATAGTGCCATCCATAACAATAAACGCACATTATATATGTATATACTAACATACTTACATATGTACATGCATACATATTTATATTATTTATTCTCTTGCTTTTTAAATACATTTATAGCAAATAAAATGCTTTCAAAATAAATGTGAAAATCTGTAACAAAACTCATTCTTAAATTCAAATTCAATTTTATACTACACTACACAATATATGTACATACACATAAGTATTCATATATGTATGTATATGTACATATGTATGTTTGTATGTAAGTATCTTTCTGATGTGTATAAAATTTTTTTTTATTAAATAAAAATATACATATCTATATAAGTATGTATGTTTGTATATAAGGATATGATCAAAAATATATTAGTACAAACGTATGTACATATTCGGATTATAAATGTGTTTGCGATGAAAATAAAAATCAAAACCAACCATAATCAGCATATATTTATTCATTTGTTCATATACGTACATAAATACATACATACATACATACGTATACACACAGTACACCGTTAAGTGTACGATGAGACACAAACATTTATAAATGGATGAAAATAACAATAAAAAAAGAACAATGAAAACATCCTTTTTCATGTTTTATTGCTATTGCCTTCATTCATAACTTTTCTTAAAGTTTCATTTTTTTTTTTTCTTCCTTTGGACAAGTGAATCAGTGACATTTTTGTACAGTACATACAAATATAAATAAAATAAATGTATGAATGGATTTATTTAATATATCTAAAGCATAAACAATGTTTGTATTCTTCGAAATTCTCAGAATACAGAATTTTCATTAGGTGAGAAAAATTTTTCTTTATGACGAACATAGAGACATTGCATAGTAAATAAAATTTTTTTATTTGTACATCTTTCGTAAACTGATTTTTTTCAAAAATTTTTTTAAATTTAATTTTTTTGAATTAATTAAATACCTATTTTTAATTTTTTCTCATTTTAAAAATTTAAAATTAAAAACGAAAATAGTTGAAAGTAAATGAAGTATAAAGCATTTTTTTTTTCTACTCATCTACACAACTTCATAATTTGCACACATCTCATGTATACATAACAATTCTGATTATTTACTCAAATAAAATTTGACTTTTATTAAATCTGAATGATGAAAATTTACCATTGAAAATATTATTACTTAAAATGAAATTAAAATTGGTCTACAAAAATATTTAAAGGGAAACAAAAATGTATGTATGTATGTAAACAAAATCCTATTTTAATATAAGTACTTCAGAATTGTTGGATAATTGCACAATTAAATGGTAAATTATTGTTAAAAGCATGAAATGAAAATTTTAATTGTTTATTTAATTTTTTTCTTTGGTTTTTTTTTTTTTTTTCAATTATACATATTTCTCAATTTTCTGGAAAATTTATGATTTTTCCTGTCTAAATAAATCATATAATAAATTTATATATCATAAATATGTATATGTAATGTATATGCACAATCGATATAATGTAAATTATACATATTTATATAGCTTAGTCTAGCCATTTACGCATTTTCAACTGAAAAGCTTGAAAATTGAAAAGCAATTGAAAAACTATTTAAACGCGTAGAAAATTTGTTTTCACACTAACGAGAATTTTCAATTTAATAGTGTAATATATTTTAATGTCAGATAATTTTTTTGTTCATTTTTCTATTTTTGAACAAAATTTTCATGTATGTATGTTGCATGGTACAATACACGATACAATGGTACATACATACAAATTAACAGATTATCTTAAAAAATGTTGCAAATACATATATGCATGGTGGTCATAGACTACTGCAATTTATTGCAATTTTTCCACTCATTAGATGCATACATACATATATTGTATATAGCATATTGTGCACATATACATATACGAAAAACGTAAATTATATTTTATTATTAGTTTATTATCGAAAATTGTTATTTTACTAAAATAAAATTTATGAACTTTCCACGAGATAAAGAATTATACCTACATTGGAAATATACACGTTATACATACATATGTGCGTTTTATTAACGCATGCATAATCTGAATGTGCTTTTCCATAACATACATACATATGTATGTACACATGCAACACCATTTATTTATCACAGTTTAAGTGAGTTTAAAGCAAATCACCCCACAAATTTACAATATATTTATTTTTGAAAAGATTTATTAGATATTTATGACAATAAAAATTGTTTGGTACACATTTTTAATTTGTGCTCTATGACCAATTCTGATATTTAATGTCTATATATGCACAATAATTCGTACGAATGTATACATAGAAATATGTATTTTTTAATATACGAGTATTTCACCCTGAACCATAGAAATTAGATATAATAATTAAATAATAAAACGGAAAATGCTTTAATTATACATTTTATATATTTCAAATTGATTACGATTATACTTACAACTGTAATATACAGATAGGCACGAAGTAGTGTAATTATAAAAAGTTTTTTTAAAATAAAATAAAAATTGATTGCATCTTGTATCTACACATGTAAGGTATATAAACTGAAAATCAACTCTAAAATTATTAAATGTTTTTTTTTTTTTTTTTATTTATTTTTTAAATCATTTTCAAATTCTGAATATTTTTATATTCGTGTATTTAACGCATTCATTGTTTTATTTTTAAATGTTTTTTATTTAATTTTTATTTTTTTATTCTTTTGAAAGAATTTTGAATTTTATGTTATTCAATTTATTACTAATTTTCGTTTTTATTTTATTTATTTTTTTTTTATTTTTTATTATTTCTATTTTTTTTTTCTTAATTCAACATTCATATATGAATGCATATAAAAATAGAATTGTATAATATTTTTTTATATAATTTTAGAATTGTTTAAAAGTAATTTGCATAAATATTTACTCAATCATTTGAAATCTATTCAAATTGTATGTATAAATTTTTCTTTATTTTAAAATTATATTATACAATTCATGTGGCGCATATTATACCAATTCTGTATACAATAATCATTTTACGAGTATGTATATTCAACGTGTATATACACAAACATTCATACATATAAAAAATTTTTGAATTTTATATTTTATACATATACTCATGTACATATATACAGACATATATAATGAACATCATATTGAGTTAAGAACCGTTTTGTAATCTCCCTATGAACTAATTTACATCAAATTGTCATTGATCAAAATTAGAAAAATAATAAAAAAAAAAAAAATAATCAAATGAAAGATTGTTAAAATAATACAAAAAAAAAAACTGGAATCTTCTGTTGTTTTTCATTTTGCATTTTGAATAAATTTTAAAATCAAAAAATAAACAATGTATACAGTGTCTTATTTTGAACGATCATTTGCCTGTATGTAGATTTCTATGTATCTAGTGAATAAAAAAAAAAAAATTATATCAATTTTTTATAATAATTGTAGAATTAATTACACCTTTCGAATTAAAAAAAAAAAAAAAAAAATTGTACATACAAAAATTTATAATAAAAACGTCGAAGACATTGAAACTCATTTTGGCTCATTATTAAAATCAATTAATTATACTATGAAGCAGGATATTATATACTGATACAAAACAAAATAAAATAAAGGCGAAAAGAATGGGTTCATGATTATATACAATACTTTATGGTGTCATTTAGAAATAGATATTTGTGTATTGTCTGTATAAAAGAGATGTATTTTTATAATGACCTCGTGCTCAAAGATATCTTTTTTATTTTTTAGAATTTATTCGAAATTAATATCTTGATGACACTCATGAATGCATTTGAAAGCCGTTTAAAATTGAAATAAATGTTTTTCTTTTTATTTTCGGTTTTTTTTTTTTTATTCCAAGAACTAAAAATGGAAATTTAAAATTTAAATCTAGTTTTAAATAACAAATTTACAATAATTTTTTGAAATCTCTCTCATTCAATTTAAATAAAAAGAAATATAGCACCAGGCAATACAAGAACAATGAAAATTTGATTGATTCAATGAAGTCAAGGTTTTTTAAATGAGAATTCAATTATTTTAAATTTGTTACTTAATTAAATGCAAAAAGAAAAAAAATTTTTTTTTCCATAAAATCGTAAAAAAAAACCTGTTGTTTCATTTTTTTTTTTTATTTTCTTAAATTTATTTTTTATTTATTTATTTATTTTTTTTTTTTTTGTTTAATTTAAATTTTGTATTTTTCATTTTATTTTTTCCTCATTTTTGTTTTTAGATATGGTGCTGGATATGATTTAGCTGCACGTAGAAAGAATGCAACTAGAGAATCAACGGCAACATTAAAAGCATGGTTAAATGAGCATAAAAAGAATCCATATCCGACGAAAGGTGAAAAAATTATGTTAGCAATTATAACTAAAATGACATTAACACAAGTGTCAACATGGTTTGCAAATGCTAGACGAAGACTGAAAAAAGAGAATAAAATGACATGGGAACCAAAAAATAAAACAGATGATGATGATGATGCAATGGTTTCAGATGAAGAAAAAGACAAAGATGATTTAGATAATGATAAAAGTAGAGATCATAAAGGTAAGCAAAAAATAAAAATAATAATAATAATAATAATAATAATTTCTAAAAATTTAAATTAAATCATATTAAGTAGATATTTTTTTTTTTCTAAATTTACGTAATATGTTACATGTAATTTAAAAAAAGGAGAATTTATGTATTAATTAATTTCGTTCAATTTCAACTGTTGTAACAATCTTAGTCCTTGTCAAAGAATATTTGTATGTATGTATGTACATATATTGAATTTTTCAATTATCATTTTGGTCTTCTTTTTTTTGAAAAATTAAAGTTTTAATTATATAATTTTTCTGCTACAATTCTTCCTTAGACTATATATACTTACACATTTTAAGGAAGAAATCTATAAATAAAATAGAAAATAATACTCTAATATATGTATGTATATTGTATATTTTATTGTTAATATAAATTTTTTGAAATGACAAAGATGCTATCATGTACACATGTATTTATGTATTGTATACAAATATTAAGTTAAAATGTTATTAAAATGCCTGTATACATATATAGAAAAATCTATTATATAATACATCAAAACAAAAGATGCTGCGCTTAATTTATTATTTAGGCCGCTATTATTCATCCTTTCATTTTCAATTAAGTCCTCTTAAAAAGTGAATCTCATACCAATATTACTATTTACAACCCTATATATATTAAATGACTTGATCTTTAAATATTTTAAAGGGGAGTTAAATGTTATATACATACATATTCAAATATAATTTATAAATAACAGTCTTATATACAAATACAAAATAACATGTAGATATATTTATATTATCCTCCACTGCTATCAACCAACCGACCGTTAATACCATAAAGTATTTTGCATATAAACATTACTACTGACATTATAATAAAGCAGGGCGTTCATTCAATTTTCTCTTTTTTAGTTTATCATTCTAGCAACAAATATATAAATGAAAATAAAATGAATTGTAGATTGTATGAAAAAATTTATAAGAAATAGTCCAAATATTTATAGAAAATTTTATACCCTTAAAAAACATTGAAAACTTTTTTCATATACATATATGTATTTACATATTACTGAAATGAAGAACTCAATTTGAATTTTCAACAATGAAAACAAATTTTACCCCCAAAAAATTTCCTGTAATTCCTTTATATACATTTTAACAAATATTTTAGCAAATTTACAATGTCCTTTTTTTAAAAGTGATGCCAATGTGTACACTTTTATTTTAAAGTCAACATGCATATATGAATGAACATTCACTATGTTTTTGTGTGTATGCAATTTATTTTGGGTTGACAGTACGTAGGTCGGTGATAATAGAAAATACTAATGTAACTCCCTAACGGCACATCAAAAACCCAAAAGGGTTACCTAAAAAAAAAAACAAAAACAAAAACAAAATAGAGGTCGCATCTTAATTCTTTTAGTGAAAATTCATTATACAATTTTCACCAGCAAGTAACAACATAATAATATGTGAGCATTCAGTATACATACTTATGTATGCACATAGGTGATATGCCATTAGACAACGTATGATGCGACTACTTTAAATGAAATCAAATGTATGTATACATACGTAAATGTACGTATGTATGTATGTGTACGTAATAAAAAGTAAAATGTACAGTTAGAAAAAAAAAATGAGCAAAATCAAAATAATGAAGTTAAAGTTAAGGGCTGACATATGCCAATGTGTTATTGAGGTATAAAAAAAACTCTTATATGATGCAATAATATTATTTGCCTTTTTACAGTTAATGTTAAATAGAGGGTTGTACGCTTCAACGCCTAAGAAATATATATGAACATATTAACTGAGAATGCCAAGAAGAAAGTCCCAAGACTATTTATGATTGCATCATAAAATCTATAATGGTTGTGAAAATACAGATTATAATGTGTGTATATCATAGAAAATTTTATTTTAAATATAAGGGTGATTTTCTTTTTTATAACGAAGAAAAAAGGCACATATAGGAAGAACGATGAACGAAAAAAAAAAACAAAATAATAAAATTTCACTTTTTAGTTTTTATATTAAAAGTGTCATAAAATCACTGATGATTGACTGATGTGTGATATGATGTGATGAATGCATTGATGAATTGTTGAAAATCACCTTTATGTTATTATGAATAACATTTTTTTTTTATTTTTAATTTTACCTCAATCACAATTATGAAATACATATTATGACATCTGATAGAGTTAATAATAAATTTTCCTTTTAGAAATAACTAAATTAATTATTAAAATTCATTTGTTTTTTTGATTTTCTTGCAATTAAAATTTTATGCTTACAGAAATATCCTTGAGGCGAAATTAATGAATTGAGAAAATTTTTTTTTTATACTCTTGGATCTTTTCCGACATTTTTAATACTTATGAATACATGCGTATATTAGAGTCATCAAGATTTTTTTATATTTTTCGTAAATTTATGAATAAATCAAATTTTCTTTACATTAAACAAAAATAAAAATGAGAGAATCCTTATATATTGTACTTATGGCAAAATTTGATTTACATTTAAAATCTTAAAGTTATCTTAAGTGAATATATGATGATGTATGAAATATGTACACAACAGCGTATAGGATATAAATTAGATCCCTTATATATATATGGCTCAATATACATATATTTTGAGGATTTTATATTTATTCATGTATACATACCCGTATGTATTGTATATCACATTATATACACGGAAGTCAAAAAAAGGCATTTAAATCTAAAGAAAAACTTTTCAAAAAAAAAACAAAAAAAAAAAATGTTTTTTTTGTCATTTAATTGTTTTCAAACTATTTGAAAAGAAGACTTTGTCAAAGTTATAAAGTTACCTTCTTCTTCTTTCCGTTTTTGTTCATTTTTTTTTTCTCTTTGTATTTACTTTTTGTTTAACTTTTATTTTCATCATAAATATTTTATTTTATATAAAATTTCGTCCTATGTATAGACATTGGTAGGTTGTACATTAGGATTTGTTGTCTCTTCATTTTGTGACTTTTATTTTAAAACAATGAATTTAACAAAAAAAAAAAAAAAAAAACAGAGCCTACACATGCGATTCATTCTTGTCTATATACATATGTACATATAAATTGTACTTTTTAAAGTGATACAACACATTTTATTCTGGAACAATTTAATATTATATACTATCTAGAATTAAATTTTAGCAATTATTTTTAAAGAATACTCATGTACATACATATGTACCTACACACGAGTATATCCTTATATTTGCTATAGGAATAAATTCATTTTACATTTTGGAAAACTCGGAAAAATTCAAGTTCTTCTTCCGATTTAACAAAAAAAAACATTTTTGTTTTTTACAACAAATAAATGTAAGAGAGGTATTCATGTATGCGTAAGTGATGAAGTTAAAATCCTTCCTATACATGCCAGTATATATACACACGTATATAACATCATCATCGTCATCATCATCATCATCATCAACATCAACTTAAACTTAAACTTTTTCCTTGCGTAGATTTTTGTTTATAAACTGTATAAGTGCGTGTTAGCATTAAATAAATAAAAGAATAGCAAGAGAAAAAAGAAAACATGAAGAAAAGCAAAAAAACAAAAAAAAAAAACGTCATACATATCAAATAATATTCAGGCCAGAGTTCGAAGATAAAGTTTTTCGCATAGTAAATACATGTAATCTCACATACATATTTACATCCAAGCTATAATGTATGTATACAGGACGAGAATGACAGTCGTCAAAGTTTTTTCCTTTTTTTTTTTTGTTTTTTTTTTTGTTTGAGAAATTGAAGCGAAACATAAAGTGATACCGTACACATGTATGTATACGGTGTATTTTACAAAAATGACTAAAAAATGAAGAAACAAAAAATTTTTTTTCGCAAATTTCAAGAGGGAAAATTCTTTTTTTTTTTTTTTTTTTTTTTTTTTTTTTTTTTTTTTTTTTTGAAAATGATTTTTCTCTTCCTGCGACGGCATGAAGCCCTAAGGACTTTTATGTCTGAAAGCTTAATTTTTCAGGGTGGGAAATAAGCATATTTTTTTGTTTCACAACACATCGATATATGTACATCGTATCTCTATATCATAAGAACATACATATATACAAAATGAATTGATTTTATAAAGTACTTCTCGCATATTATTTGTTCTATGACATGTTATACTCATATACACGTGTACATATTGTATCATAAACGAATTTTTGAATCTGAAATATTTTACATTATTATCATTTGTTCAGTTAAAAGTGAAATTTTCTTCTTTTTCTTTTTAACAATTTTTATATATTTTTTTAACGTTTTCATTTCTATAAGGGAATAAAATATAAGAAACGAAGGGAATAATATGTATAAATAAAATGATGAAAAGTAAATGATAAAAGAAAAACCTTGACATATGAGCCTTATATCAACTTATATTATGTATAAAAATTGCTTATGTGATTTTTGATTATGATCATTTCACAGTCTCGTGCCTTTATATAAACAAAAATATTATTTTATTCCGTTCCCTATTATTTAATTTTATTACAACTCGATTTGTGTGTGTATGTATGTATGTTTATATATAAATAAGAAATAATAATAATAAGATTATATCTTTATGTTGTGTGCACACTTTACATATGTACATTCTACACACATCATACACAAAATGATATGTCGCATGATAAGTTGAAACTTTTGCATACAAATTTAATTCAATTGAATTACAATGTCAAATATTTATTAACAAATAAAATTTTAACCGCTTGAAAAAAAGAACGATATTTCTCTTTGTTTTATAAAAATTCAAAGGATGCAATGATAATAAAAAAGAGAATGAAATTTTCAAAATTTATTTTGGTTTCAAAGTCTTTATGTAAAGTTTTTATTATGAAAGAAAATGCTAAAAAGGATATCAAAATGTTACCATATTATAAAGCATGTAGTACTCTTCTAGACAATTTAATTAAAACCATTTGATAAAGTTTATAAATGAAAAACACAAATCTCTTTTCAATGAATACAACATCTGATATATTGTTTGCATATACTCGTATACAGAAACGATGAAATACCCAAATTGTTGATGATTTTAATAAAATAACCAGAAAATGGTTATACAAATCTAGTATGTATGCTATATGTAAAATAATTTTGTATTATATATTGACACACTGTTATAGTCGCATTGTATATAGGATAGGATGGCCGTTGTCAATTTGACAAAAACTAAAGTAAAGATGGTATAAACGTATAAATTTATGTATATGTATGAGAGATACAGTTGGATATAATAAAATTTACATACATGTGATGATGATGTTTAAGGGATAGTTTTATCGATCCACATACAAAACAAAAAACAAAAAAAAAAATGAAAATATCAAATTTGAAAATCTGTTAAGTCTATTGTAAAATGCATGTTTAACAAAGACTTTTGCATCCCTGTATGAAGAAACAAAAATCTGTACACTCATATATACACGTATGTCAATAAATGATGTACGTATTTTATGTATGCAGAGAATTTGTTTGAACATCAATATAATTGCTTGAGTCTTTGTGATATCCTTAAACATTGAATCCAATTTTAGATTCTCTTCATCATGTTAAGTCTGAACACGACAAGGACGACGATGATGATGACCTGACTGACGACGACCGTAAACCAGAAAATTTAAGTGGAATGGTTGGTGGACATGGGCATATGTCACATCATCCAGCTTACCAACATCATCATCATTCAATGCTAGGTGGATATTCGGGTATTAAAGAAGAAATGAGCGGTCCAAAAAACCAGACAAGCAGCGACTGTGGTGTCCCGATTCCAGCTACAAAACCGAAAATTTGGAGTCTGGCAGACACAGCCGCTTGCAAAACACCTCCACCTTCAGCACACCATCATCTTCTGGGTCATCCACAACAGCACCAGCAGCAGCAATCCCAGCACCATCAGCAGCATCATCACCAGCAGCAGCATCAACAGCACGGTTGGATGGGAAACTACCATCAACAGTCGCACCATCACCCCATGCAGCAACAGCAGCAACCCCAACACAATACACTGAATACCCATCAGGGTGGTGGAGGCGGTATAGGAATGATGAATATGGGAGGAGCAGTAGCGGCTGCGGCGGCTATGAGTATGGGAACTACTGGGGCGGCGAATCAGCAGCATCTGCAACAGCAACAGCAACAGCATCATCAAATGCATCAGTCCGGTCCGAATCAGCAGGCGCAAACTCAGCCGAATCAACAGCATCATCAGGTAACACAGCAACAACAGCAACACCAAATGAATATGATGAACAGTTTCGGAAATTCTGCGTACTCCCGGTACGGGGGGTTTCTAGGGGCTTCAGTGGCGGCACAAATGTATCAACATACGAACAATATGAACGGTTCTCAACAGCAAAATACGGTTACCACCCCTACTACAATTATGCAGCAACAACAACAGCAGCAGCAACTGGCGAATACGACCGGAAGTACCACACACCAGCAGCAACAGCAATTGAATCAACACCAACAGCAGCAGCAGCAGCAGCAGCAGATGGGGTTTCCAGAAGTTCAAACCGATACTCCACCTCAGACACCCCCGAATATGAAACTACCGAGCGTAGCGGGGACTCTGCTTACAGGCTCAACAACCCCTATGACCGGTACCTGTTATAATACTTCTAATAAAAATATAAATGGTAATTCTAATAGCAATGATAGCAATGCAAATGCTACAAACAATAATCTGACAAATAGTTACAATGGTGAATCATCTCCAAATAGTAATAGCAGTTATGTAGGTAATTTTACTCGAATACAAACGCATTCTCCAACAAAGGATTTTTCTACACAAATGATGGATAGTCAGGATGCGGTAGCTGCATTCAAACCTTTCTTTAAAAGGTGAATAATGAATATAATTCGTATTACTTATAATATTAGGTGTAGGTTTCAATTTCAATCATGCAATGTTATTTTGCTTGCATTTGATATCTTTACAGTCAGCAAGTTACAACAGGGTTTGTGTCACCAGTTTAAGATGTCCAAAAGCATGTCTTATATCCCTCTATAATATGTTTGCTGCACAATTAATTACATTCATTTATCCTGTTGGTAAGTGCATATATACAATACATACATATATTTACTTACATTTTAAAATAACATTTTCTTGCATGTTTCATTCTTTTTACATGCATTTAGGTTTTCTGATTATTGAGAAAATACCCAACATTTTTTTTTTAAATGAATACTGAATCATGTTGTATTTTTATTTCTAAATCCTTAAATTTAAATATTTTAATTTTTTTAATTTCTTCAATTTTTATTGATTGACAAAATAAAATGATGCATTTTATTTTTATTTTACTGAATTCATTTTTCGCATGAAATAATCAAATTTTTATACATTAAATATAAAATATTGAATGTACAGATAAAAGTGATCCATTATACGAACACTTTAATACACACAAAATAATGTAAAATGTTATCAAAAATAATTGATTTTGACACCTAATGCATGAATATTAAATGATATTTCTCTTGCATGTGTAGTGCATTAAATCATGAATTTTTATACATACATATGTACGCATGTATTCACAAAAAAAAAAAAGTTGTACTTCACTTTTTTTTTTTTTTTTTGAAAAATCACGCCCTTAGCTTGAGATTAAAAGGATTCGATAAATTGCTGATTAAATGCTTCTCTGAACCCTGTTGTTGTTTATATCCTGTTATTTTATTAAAATCACATAAATGTATTCCAATGCAAACTCATTCAATATTTAAAGATTTTTCTATAAAGTGAATAAATTCTAACCTCACTAAAAAAAAAAAAAAAAAACAATAAACTACAAAAATACACACATTCATGTGTGCTATATGTGAGAAAAGTAACAAAATAATCTTGATATTGTGTAGTAAGTATATATGAATAACAATCGTATCTGAATACTTTAATAGTGTAATTTATGAGTAACGAAATATATTTGGGAAACGAAATTGATAGAATTACATTTTTCTTCTTTTTTTTTTTTTAAAAAAAAAAACCCTAACCTAACCCTAAAATTTAGTTGGGAGCCGGCGATAATAATTGCCATTTACCAACCCCAATTTCTACAAGTGATTTCTATATTATGTACATACATATATAGTGTATATTTCGCATGCTATGCCAGACCAGGGGAATAATGTAAGTTAGCCAAGCATAATGCATGACTATATTCTGTTATTAGAATAAGTAAATATTGAATTGAAAATACCCACTTACTATGTATTTATACAAATAGATAGGTATCCCTTTTGATATCCTGCTGTTGTTGATGTATTTTTTTTTTGTTTTTTGTTTTTACTTCTGTTGCTATTACATACTACATATATAGGTATATACCGCTACCAATGTTGCCAAACTTGAGAAGGGTGATTTTCGCGGAGATTCAAGTTAATCTTAATGGATTCTTATTGAGATTTAATTATTTTATTCAATTTTCTAGATGACTTCGTTAAAAATAATACACATACTATTTAGTTAACTCAGCAGGAGTGTATAAGGAATATATAGTATATGTACTTATGTATGTACTGATGTAAAGTATAAGAAGTAAAAAAGACTATAGGTTAATGAAGTGGGTAATTTAGTGGATAGGTTTATATTTTAATTTAATAGTAGAGTGGAATTTTTTGTTGTTTTTTTTTTTTTTTTCATTTTAGTAGATATACATAATATGTAGAACAGAAATAAAGGGGAAAATGCCATTACTCTTATAATCACTTCATATGAAAATACTACAAATGAATGATATGATATCAAATTAGACATCTATTTAATTATACATTTTATATATTTGGTTTATTTGGTGATAAATCAATAATGATTGCTCATTTTATAGGTCATATTAACTATAATGTTAATATTGTGTGTGTGTTTAATAAAATGAACATTTAATTTATTTTAGTTTATGATTTGTAAACATGAATTTTGAGAGAGGATTCTTGCAATGCACAATGGATGGATATCTTTATTCATAATTTTTTTCTCTTTTTTTTTTTTTTGATGATTAAACGTAAATTTCACTTTTAATAAAGAAAAATCAAATTTTAATGTCTAACAAATTTCTCAAAGAAAGCTACTTATAGATATGTATGTGTACTTATAGAAAAATCGAATATCATTAACAAAAGAACTCCTCAGACCATTCTTCATGTACTAGAAAATGAAATCGAATGAAATATTCACTTTAATCGCTTTCTTTAATGCAGCAAAGTGTACACAGGCTAAACCAAGGTGTAAACTACTCAATTTGTACTTTTAAATTAATCACTTTAGATAAATTTCATTACATTAAAGAAAAATTATTTATATAAAAAAAAAAAAAATTCTAAATAAATATCTGTAGTTTTTGTTGTTTATTGTAGTCCAGATGTGAGCATCATATAAAAGTGAAAATGCAATGAAAAAATATTAGAGAAGTTAACAAATCAAAAAAAAAAGAACAACGTTGCATATTATGATTTATGTACATTATTTAGTAACCACATAAATCTGATATAAATTTTCATTTAGCATTTAATGTTCTTTTTTTCATTTTTTTTTTTTTTTTTTTTTTTTTTTGTTCTTTTATCAACTACGAATAATAAAAATAACAATAAAAAATGCAAAATAAACAAAAATCTATTTACTATAGAGAATTATGTTGCATATATACACCAATGTACTGAACTATTGTAGTCTCATGCATATGCATTTACTCACTTTTAAGAAGCAGTTGCAAAATATTTTTCAAGGATTTCTGAAAATATATCAGTATAACGATTAAAATCTTTGAGTCGTTCATCATTGTCGAATGGAAATAAAAAAAAGGTGAAAATAAATAAAACTGCAGCACTCATAAGAAAAATCCTATTTTTTTTTTTACAACAAAAGCAAAACAAAAAAAAAACGAATTTTATTTTTATATTATTTTTTTGTTAATCAAAATAAGAGATAAATTTACACGTATACAAATTGTGTGCGTAATCGTAATCAGTTTATATATGGAAAGGATAGTGTTATCTGTTGATGGCCTTTTTTGTTTTTAGAATTATTTATCTTTAAACTTTTCTTTTATTAATTTAAAACAAATAGTAAACATCGCAAGATGAAGCACAAAAAAAATTATTAGATACATCCAGTATAGACCATACGTACACATATCTATATTACTGTTATATATATGAATCCTTAAAACCGCTTACATATCTTAAAACTCAGAAAAAAAATTAAATTAAAGCTTAAATCATTCTCGAATCAAATACTGACCATTTCTGCGTATTTTGCATAAATTGATATTCTTAATTACATATAGGTACATACATACATTTGAATATTCGAAATTCCTTTTCTGCCCCCACATCTACATCAATGAATTCATAATATATGGTCCGCTTCGCTCATATGTATGTATGCGGATTCTAGAAATATGTATATCTACGTTATTTTGATACTTTTTCATCTTCTGTGCCTTTTCTTTGTGCTCAAATAAAAAACAGAAAAAAATTTTAAAAAAAAAAAAAAACGAAAAACATTTTTCCATGAATGAATTTCGTACGTACATAATTTTAAATAGAATTAAATGCGTAGGCGTTTTTATAAAAGAAAATAAAAATAATTTTTGAAAAAAAAAAATCACCTCCAGTTAAAAAACAAAAAAAAATGTATATCGGTTTGAATTCTGATTTCCATCTAAACAAATACAAAAAAAAGTAAACTAAAAAAAAAAAAACAATTTTTGATTGATTGTTCACATCGTATTTTAAAATTTTAAAAGAGCTTGAAAAATTAACCTGAAACGATGCTTTGAATAAAAGGAAAAAAAAAATATATAAATAAAATAAAATAAAAGTATCTGTATAGATTTTAAAAGATGTCCCTCACTGATAACGATTTCCGGTCATCTGTGTTTAATATACTCGCTTTTATATTTGTACACAATATTTACATCATACGATATCAATGACCATCATCGCATTGATGTGTACCTTTGTGTCCACCATCAGCTTACATACATAGTGTGTATACATAAAAAATTAATTTTATTAGTCGGTGACAGGCATTACTTATAATATTCTTTTCTTTTCTATTTTTTTTTGTTTCTTTGTTTGATTGTAATCTTGAATGTGTTATGATATGATATAATTTTCTAATGATAGGATATAAAAATATCTATTCATTCATATATTCATGTATGTCATATACACAGGGCCGTAGTTAGTAAGGATTACATAGGTCTACTGGGTAGATTTCAATAAGAAACACGTTATATGTTTTGCCTCAAAATACCTCTAGGGTACATAAAAAAATAAATGGGCAAAAAAATTTTAAACTGGCCAAGTGTGAAAATATACCTACCTACGGCCCTGCATACACAGTACAAAATGTGTACAGGTGTGGTGTAAACACTCCTACTTTTTAAATATTATTAGATATATATAGATACATTGTAATGATCTCATAATTATGAGAATATCAAAAATACTGATCTCTCTTTTGCTTTTCATTCAATAAATAAAACCAAAATGACAATTTTTCTTTTTTTCCTTCCATCAAGAAAGAAAAGATAGATCGTTTTTTAAATAAAAGGAAATTGAAAATACCACAACTACTCGTATTTTTTTTGTTTTTATTTTTTACTTTTATTAATTAACACCAAATAAAACAAGTTTATTTCGTTTTTTTTTAAATATTTTTAAGTTAATTCAATTTTTGTTTGTTTTTGATTTAACCTTTAAATAAAATCCCCTTTTAACTGGGTTACTAAAAATACATAAAAATTTTTTTCATTATTTTTCAGGTGAAAAATTATGTGAACAACAACGACATTTTATGGAAAACCAAAAATATGACTACTATTATGTCAAATAAATATGAAAATAATTTAAAAGATAAAAAATAAAATAAAATGATGAAAAAGATAAAAAAAAAAAACAAACAGATGTTGTATAGAAATGAAATGTGGGAGAAAAAAGGAAAGGAAAAACCTTACGTAAATATGTAAATATACATCATATATAAATTAAAAAAAAAACAAATAAAAAAAAAGCAAGGAGACTACAAATACATAAATAAATCGTAATTTTGTATACAAATTAAAATTAATGTCTTTTGGCTATAATTGAATGCTATACATAATTAATTATGTATATGAAAAAAAAATTTTTTTTGAAAATGTTATAAATAGAAAAATTTGTACAAAATCATGTAAATTTTGGTTTATTTTGTTTATTTGTTTTTTGTTTTTGGCAACATTACATATAAATTTACAAAAAAAAAAAAAAAGAAAAATTGTATACGATTTAAATGAAATGAGTAAATTGTATAGATGAAATAATTTTAGTGTCACACACACGTGAAATAGAAAATAAATGTTTTTACATTTGTTTTTCTTTTTTTTTTTTTTTTTTTTTGAATAATTTATAAAGAAAAATTTTGAATTTTGCAATACATTAAAGAAATTTTTGAACACCAACATACATGTACACATCATACCGCAATTGACGTCATAACACGTATCCCGTCAATATCAAACTCTAAATTCAATTTAAAGATTAGAAAAAAAAAAAAATCTCAGTAAATTACAAAGTCACAGCAATAATAATAGAATGAATTACTTTTTGATTTCAATCGACACACAAAAAGGAAATAAAACAAAGTCTGCAGAACTGCATCTGAATATGAATTGCATATTACATGTATAGGTATACTACACACACATTCACACACATCATTACGTTAAGGTAAAAATGTTACTTTTTTTTTCTATACTAAAATTTAATGAACATATAGATAAAATACGAAAATAATTTTCATATACATACATACATCAAAACTGAATTAAGAACAAAAAAAAAAAAAAAAAAAAAAACAAATCCTTTATTACTGTTAGAAAAAAATAAAAGAAAAATTTATTCACTTAATGGGCAATGTGCAAAAGCTTAAAATAAAATGAAAATACACGTACACCACACACACACACACACACACACATACACATTAACAAATATGAGACATATCTTTATATGATACATGTATTTATACTTACATACTTATAATTACAATATTATTGTATAGTAGGATCCTGTATACAAATTTATGTAAAATAAAGGACAAAAACAAAAAATTTTTTTTTCTCAAGTTGCAATATTAATGGACATATTTACATATACACATGTAGATTTATGGTAATTATAATTATTATTTTAATTTAATTTTTTTTTTTTTTTTTTTTTTGTAATTTTATTTTAATTAATTTATATGTGTCGTCTTATTGTAATTTTAAAATCTCAATGAAATAATAAAAAAAAAATGATTTACATATACATATTTTTCATGTTACAAAAATCACTTACATATGTAATAAAGGACGTATTAGTATATTTGAATTTTACAAAAAAAAAAAAAAAAAAAAATGTAATGATGGATTTGTATACTCTTATAGGTTTGTATACATATACAAAAGCGATAACTTATACATTTGTATTTTTTAAGAATTTAATTGAAAGATACATAACATACATACATACACGTACACATAGAATTTTTTTTTTAATGTAAGAAAAGCATTTGTAATCTGTGATAAAAACAAAACAAAAAGAAAGAAAAAATTGTTAAAAATACGAAAAAGTATAAACGAAAAAAAAAAATCAATTAAAATAAAATGAGTATAGATACAGAATAGAATTATATATGAACACTAATTAAAATTTAAAAAAGAAGGGGAGAAAAAAAATTTTCAGTTGATCAAAAGTCGAATAAACAAACACAAATGAATAAAAAAACACATAAAATCGATCATACCATGTATGTGTAATTAACGAATAAAACAAAATTAAAACGATAATTATGAATATTACGAAATACAGGTAATTTTCGCATCATTCGGAGGTTCTATAAAAAAATTTTCACTTAACAGGACATCATGCAATGTTAATAACGGCTAACCTATGTTATATGAAAACTTTTAAGTTGTACAATAATTCAAAAATCAAAAGAAGCACGTTATATACGATTATTACCTGTACTTGTAGATGACGTAGGTTGAAGCCGCGAAATAATATTAAATTATAACTTGTTTATGACGCAAGATCCGAAATTGTATAGAATCATTTTTTTATTTTTTTAGTTTTCGCAAATAAATTCATACAGTAATAAAAGAGACAAGAGAAATAAGAAATTTAAAAATTCGAATTAATTTCCGGAAGAAAATTCAGAAATCAATATTTATTTGAAATAAAAACAAATCAAATTATTAACAGAAAAATAAAAAAAAAAATTAACAAATAAAGACGATAGTAAGAGTAAAAATTTCTTTTGATAAGAAATAGAGGAAAATATTCACACATTTATGCATATAGTAACATAAATATGAGGAAATTAGTTTGTTACGGGTTTTAATATTTTTTTTTTTTTTTTTTTTTTTTGTGGAAAATGTAACACACGTTTCTAAGTGACATTTATGTATTAAAGCTATGATCAAATACAAGTATGTAATTTTCAAAAGAAAAAAAATAACGGATAAAGGCGAAATATAAAAAAAAAAAAATATTGTAAATAAAGAGATTGAAATATGAATATGATTTACCAATTTGGTACTCATAATTTAATCACATAAGTAATTAAAAGCTAAAGGATTAGAATACACAAATGTTTCTCTGATATGACATTTAATATACATACACGCGTGTAGTTGTGAAGTAACAGAGGAAGAAAAAAAAAAGAAAATCTATAATTTAAGAAAACATATATCAAAAAAACAAAAAAAAAAAAAAAACTTAAAGTAAAAAAAAAAAATCTTTTTGTAAATATTTTAAAAATGAAAACATATATATAGATTTGATTGAAAATAGTCTAGATAATACATATATGTAATATTGTGAATAATTTTTAATTATACGTATATATATACATAAAATTATAAAAATATGAAAGAAAATCTTAAAAATTGTAAACTATAAAAAAAATTTAAAAAATTTAATTATAACAAAAAAAAAAACAAATGATTTAAAAAAAAAAAAAAGAAAAAAATTTAAAATGTATTAATTATATACGTGTGTATTTACGTAAAAACATAGAGATAATATTCAAAACAAAAACAAACAAACAAAAAAAATTGTTTATTATTATAAAAATGATATATTGTAATAAGCTACACACACGCATAATACACACACTATACTATAATTGTACACAATAATATCTATAATTATTCTATTATGTATTTGTAATTCTATTTTTTTTTTTTGTTTAAAATTTGTTTTAAGATTTAAAAAAAAAAATAAATTAATTTAAAAAATTAAAAAAAAAAAATATGCAATAAAATAAAATAAAGCAAAAATTATAAAATGCAATCCAAACACATAATAAGACATACTTAAAAAGAGTTTATATTCCAATTACATAATAAGCAATTACAATGAGAAAAATGTAAAGACACAAGAAAATTCTTTGTTCTTTTTTTTTTTTTTTTGGATTTTGATTCACACTGTTTTTGTTTTGTAAAAAAAAATAAATGCAAAAATGTAGAAAAAAAAAATATAAGATAATTTTGAAAATGAACTATTGTATAATTTTTGTTTGGTAAAGCAAAAGGAAAAATTTTGAATGTAAAAAAAAAACACAAAAAATCAAAGAGCAAATAATAAATTAAAAATTGAAAAAGAAAAACAAGATATCAACAATTAAAATATAAAAATTACAAAAAAAAAAAAAAATTAATACAAATACAAGAAATGATCAAAATAAACAAATTTTTATTCAATTTATTGTTTATTAAAATAAATGCAAAAAGGATAAAAAAAAAGGTAACATAAAAGGATACTTAAAAAAAATTAGAAAACATAAAAAATAAAAACAAAAAAAATTAAAATAAAATTTAAATTTAAATAAAAACTAATAATTATAAGAAAAATAAAAAAATTATTAAACAAATAAAAAAAAATCTTCTTATATATATAAAATACACATTATACATAAAAATAATATGATATAATAGTTAGTAGAAAAATTATTAAATTATACAAAAAGAAAAAGAAAAATATGATTGTTTTGTTTTTTCATTATTTTTTGTATTCATTTTACATTTTCCTTTGATTATTATTTTAGTTTCATTTGTTTATCTGCTTTGGAAAAAATCATCAGTTCGCAATTTTTCACATTTTCTTTTGTTTTTGTTTTTATTTTTTCATTTTAATTCAAATTTAAGTTTTCTCTGTTTTTTTTTTATTTAAAATTTGTTTAATTTGTTTTGTTTTGTTTGTTTTGTTTTTGTTTTTTTTTTTTTTTTTTTTTTTTTAATTAAGAGGAAAATATCTCGACAACAAATAATCATGTAAACTGTCAGTCTAAGAAAATCTCATACCTTGTATTTCTTGGCTAGATCAATTGGGAACAGTACGTAATAGCGCAATAAATCAAACTTTTACCCTTTTACTGAGATACATACACACACCTACTATGTACTTATAGGCACACACATGTGCATTTTTTGTCATTCTGACAAAATAAGTAAAATCATTAATAAAAATATTTCCTAAGTAGAATCATTGACTACCAAGGAAATAATATAAATAATTTTCATATTATCTCACGATCATTTATGTATATTTCGATAAAATCTCAGCATAACAATTGATCGGAATATCAAATGCAATTTCAATTTTCCAGTTTTTATTATTGTAAAAAAAAGAAGAAGTATCCGATTTTATATAAAAATTTGCATTAACATTAACTCTATATTAATAAATAATTTAATGCATAAAAAATATCCTCGAATTATGATCAGAATAAATAGTATATCATTGAAATATTACAAAGTATAACGAATTTCCATTGTTATTTTTGGATTTGTTTTAACTGCTTTTTTTTTTTTTTTTTGTTTGTCTTGGAATCCTTCAGAATGAAGTAGACGTGAAATTAAAGTTTAAGAAAGAAAAAAAAGTACTATATGGAAAAATAATAAGAAAATCAAAAAAATATCACTAAAAATGAATTGTTTTGTTCTTTTGCTATTTTTATATTGATGTTGATATTTGTTGTTGGTGCTGCTGCTGCTGCCTGCCTGCCTATTAAGCTACTTATGCAAAAACGTGAGTTACTCGATGGTAACAATAACCGTATGACAGGTGGTACTGGCGCCATCCATAAAGTCGTTTTTATCTCTCTTTAAAAATATATCTATATATATATATGTATGTTACATTACATTACTCATCGGTACATGTGAATGTATATCGCAATTGCACACACATACATGCACTTACATAAATACATATCTTTTCTAATAAGGTAAAAAAAGGTAAAAAAAAAATAAAAATAAAATTGTCTTGTTGTTGTCTTGTTTAGGTTTCCTGTTTCTTGGTGAAATTTTGCAGTTTAAGAATTTAGTTCAAAATATGTATCTGAAGACTTCCGTAGAAGAATAAATGTATACACTAATATACAATATAAATACCAGATAAATCTAATGTACACATATATATACAGATATATATACTCATTTATATGTATATTTTGTATACTGTTAAGTAAAGAAAAGAAAATTCATGATTGCACGCGTACCTGGCGGGATGTCTCACGACCTCCCGCAGTTTATAGTTTACTTTTAAAAAACACTATAACGAAGAATTTACTTTGCTTTTTTATTTTGTTTTTTGTTTTTATTTGATTTTGTTACAAAATAAGATATTGTTAATTCAAAAATAGAATAAATTCTATATTCTATATTAAGCAATTCTGATATACATACATATGTACATATGTGCATAAATATATTTTTAAACTCTCATACAAACCATATGAATTCTACTTCTATGTTGAATTATATGTTCTGTAAAAAAAAAAAGAATTAAAAATAAATTTCCCAAGCTCCAAATACAGACAAACTATAGAAATCAATTAATTGCAACATAATGAGAAATTTTGTAATTCTAATTTTAATATCCTTATATTATCCTTTATATCATCGATCAGTCTTAAATACAATGACGAATGACGTCATTATCGTAATACAAATTTTAATAAATCATATTTAAGTCAACAGGAAAAATCTAGCGTTTATATTGTATGTATGTAATCTTAAATTTGAAAAATCGAATTTGCAAAAATTTAAATAAACCCCCTTCGTTTGTTGAAATATAACTACCCCTTTTTAATTTTGATTTTGAATGATACGTTTTGTCTATTAATTTGCAATTATTTTGCATCTCGTGGTTAACGTATTATCGAATTTGATTTCAGTTTTGGTCGATTTGTTTTAATTCAAATATATATTTTTTTTTTTTGCAAACAAAATTATGTTTGCCATGAACATATGCACGATTGGAAAATTAATTTTTTTTTTTTTTTATTCGAAATGGAAATACCAAAAAAAATGTTCATCGTATTTATTTTAATTTTGTTTTTTGACTTCACTCTAAATTTTAATTAAATAAAATCTTAACAATTTTTTGCTTCCTTTTTTTCTTGCGTTTTTTCATTTTATTATTTTTGTACAGATTCAAAAGATAGAAAAAAAAAATTGAAAATTGAAAAATTTTTTTTCTTGTTATTTTCCTTTAAGATGAAAACAATTTTCACAAAATTATTTGAAAATAGTCAAATCAAGTATCTATGTATATCATCTGTTTAAATATAAAGCCAAAAACCATCTGCTATTTGCTGCTGTTGAAGCTCTCCATATCCTCATTTCATCCCATAGTCTTTTACCTTGTAGATAGGTACTTTAAAAAATTTCGTGAGACCCCAAGTGGTGACTTAAAATTTATAGATTGCACACTGTTTTGGTTCGTGCACGTCAGGTGACTTTTTGTTAATCTTCTGTTTTTTTTTTTGTTTGTTTGTTTTGTAAATTCATTTAAAAATAGAATATTTGCGAAAAATATACATTTATGCACACTTATACAAGAAAAATGTACTCATATGAATGCACATACATACCTACAGACGTAATGTGCGCAAAAAATAAAAGAACAGGGATGCGTTTTAGTTGTTTTTATTTTATTTTAATTCCATCAACTTTTGCAACAAGACCACTTGTACGTACGAGACCAGTTTTATACGTACACAAACGTATTTACATACATTCACATTTTCAATTTTCACATCTTTTTGTTTTTTTTTTTTTGGTTTCACTAAAAACCAAAAACCAAAAAAAAAAAAAAAACATCTTAGTTTTGATGGTTTTACTTGGCTGGTTTAACTTTATTATGCATTGTCCTCAGTATGAAGTCTTCTTTCGAGGTATTCACATTTCGATAAAGTTTGGATATTTTATTTAAAAAAAAAATTTTTTTTATTTTTTATTTTTAAAATCGCGTCAACGACTAAAATTATTACACCAAACAAACGAATATATTTTCTACGTGTAGGCTAAAAAATAAGAAACACACACATTCAGGTTTATACATTTATATGTACCTGACGATATTCAACATTTATTTTTATTTTTGATTGCGTGCACAGCATCCTTTTTAATTAAGTTATTTGAAACGACGATGGGATACGTTTATATTTTGACTTTTATTAATAAGAAATTGTCATTTTCTCTATCTTATATTATTATGTTATATGGGCGTGTAAAGTAACATTGACTGGGATGACTATTAATTCATCATTTTGGCTTTCTTGCATTTCAAACAAAACAAAAAAAAAAAAAAAATTTAAAATGCTATAATTCATAAGTTTGAATACAAACATTTTCAAGTGTTCAAAACAAAAAAGAAAAAATGTTATTTATTTAAAATTGATTAATAAATTGATCACATGTTATCAAAAAAATTGGTGATGATCGATTGATCATGCACTTTGTAATTGGATTCAAACCAACATATACCTCATGTGAAATGATGTAATCATTAGGTGTGTATCGTAGCCTAAAGAAAAACCAAATTATATCGAAAACTCTTTTGAGATCAATTTTATATTTTTGGTTTGAACCCTTAATGAATGAACTTTATGATTTTTTCGTTAGGTGGTGCTTAGAGAAATTGTTTGAAAATAAAATAAAAGATCATTTGTCGTGATCTACTTATGATTTCTATGCAGTAATTTTCAGAATTATTTTTATGATATTTTTAAAATTAATAATTTTTGTATTCTGGGAGAAAAAGGACTCTATGTGGTTGATAACATTTTTCTATGAAAATCTATCTGAGTGTTTTTTAAAGTTTCACCTGAATACAATTAAATTTTTGCAAGGTACATAATCGATTTTCAATGGTATGCTTTTGATTCATAAATTTAAGATTATTTTTTTTTTTTAGAAATATTTTTCATTTTGATTTTTTCTTTTATTGGAAATACTATAGTGATCAAACGATTAATCTGTTCACGCTGCATAAATGATGTAAGAAAATAAATAGAAAAGCTAATAAAGATCCAAAAGAAAATCATCGATCCATGAATTTATAAATTTCATGTTTCATAAAATTGTATTTAAAATATATTGATAGAAATGAGTATGTATTGTAAAACCTTTTGTACATATGTACATATTGGATGTACTTTTAAAAATTAACACATAGGCATGAACATATGATATTTACATGTCCGTTTCTGTTTCCATACAAATCAATTTGAATTGTTCTGTATAATTACTCTGAATTGAATTTAATGTTCAACGCCTATAGTGAAGGAAAATCGTTTGTTTTCTGTATTTTTTTTTTTAAAGTCAATTTGTTTCGCGAATTGATTAAAATCTAAAAAAAAATCAAATATACATATGTAGGTACTTGAGAGAACATAAAATCAACCCTTTCACAACAAAATAATTCATAATTGCTTCTGTGGCTAATTCATGTGAGCAAAACTGAAAAATAAAAATTAAATTAAAATTTGATTTTAAAATGCTAAAGTACTGTATCTGATTGAGAATGCATTCATGCTTGTATTGCCTTCTAATTTTTTTTTTTTTTTATTGAAAATTTCAAATAGAAAATACATGAATTTTGACATTTAATCTAATGCTCGTCATAATTTTTGAACGATTGAATTACTGATGTGTTTTCATTTTATGTTGTTGTAAAAATCAAAGAAAAACAGACAACCATGAAAAATTTCTACATCTCAGTTTAGTGCGTTTTGATTTTGAAAGGACAAAATTTTAAAATTTTCCTGCCGTCAATTACATATGTTACAACAGGAGGAAATTGTTTTCCTATCTTACTACCTTCATGTTCATTTTATTTTTTTTAACGCTTATTCAAATTTGATTTTTAACTAAAAATTAAAAAATTTCTTTATCCTTTGTTTTTTTTTTTGTTTTTGTTTTGAAAATCACTTCAAAATAACGCATGTTCATGAGGGCATTAACATGACTTGTTAAAGGACAGACGAACATTAGTATCACTGGATACGTTGTACAGACTGTAATTAAAATATAATTCATCATTTGCATATGATAGGCTTAAAAAATCTTCTCGTTTATTTTTTCCTTCACACTACCACCAACACGAAATAAAAATTTTCCCTTTAAAATATTTTCATTTTCCAAATCCTTTTATGAAATATTTAATATAAAAATGCATGTAATTACTTGAAATTTTCTAATTTTTGCATAAAGATTTTTCCTTTAAATTTTAATCGATTATTTGTTAGTTGTTTGCAATATATACGAAAGAAACCCTTTACGTTAAAGTGAATTTCATTTGGTATATTATCATATTTTTGTATAAGGATGATGACATTGAATGAAATGATTGATTACGTTTTATACGCAAATAAGGCAAATTTCAAATAAATGGGTCCAATGTTTATTAGGCTTAATTACATTGCAGCTGCTAAAGATTTTATGGAATGTATGATAACTATCAGCAATATGATTTTGAATAGGTACACAATACAAGCAGAGATAAAAATCAGATATTTTTTAACCTTTCAGGATATCTTGTAATTTTCTGAGTTATTCGATAGATTTCTTTTTTGGTTGGTTCAAATCATAAAATTTCTGTTCAATTTTCAAAAAAATACAACAAAATCTATTAACTGACAAATTATTGAATTTAAATTCTCGAAATGAATTACAATGTAAACGATTTCAAACAAAAATTTTAAATTAAACTCTTTTTAATGTATTTTTCGAGACTGTTTGAATCAATCAAACAGTAAAATAATTTTAAAAAAAGAAAAAAGAAAATTGCTAACATACAGACTGAGAAAATGAAAAAAAAAAAAAAAATCAAGAAGTAAAAAAAAATGTATATGCTGAAAAACAATCAGTAAGTTGTAACATGGTTAGTCATTAAATTCGATATACACGAAAGACCACCATTGCAGTTAATACCAGAGGTGCTAAACATGCCCATCGAAGTTTTTTAAAAACAAAAAAAAATAAAAAATAAAAATTAAAAGAAAATTGTTTAAAAAAATACCAAATCAAATAATAAAACAAATTAAAAGAAAAACAAATAAAAAAAAAAGTAAAATAAATAAACATTTAAAATTTTTAAGTTTTTATATTCAATTTGAGATATACGTATGTAAGTATTTGTATGTGGTTGTAATACAGGCCAGACACCTATATATACACCCATCACTTACATACGTACATATGTAGTTAAAATTATGGTTATCAACAATTTTGTGGAGTCTTAGAGTCTCCATTTATTTACACACATACAAATACATACAGTAGCATATTTCTTTTCTTTTTTTACTTAAAAAAAAATTTTTTTTTTTTATTTTTATTTCAGATACCTACATTTTTTTTTCTCGTAATCACGAAACAACGGCATTTAAGAAATTAATTTTCAAGTTTTATCGTAACATGTACATGATCAGCAATTAAATAATTTTTTTTTATTTTTTTTGTTTTTCAAAAGTTTTCATTTTGGATTTGTTTTTTCCAATATTTTTTGTTTTTTTACTGTGGATTTTTTTTTTCAGATTTTTGTCAATGTATTTGTAACACATACGGGAAATGTATGTATATGTTATATACAGAAAATAAAAAATCACGTTGTTATATTTAATGTGCGGCACAGTTGACTTTTTCTTCCTTTATTTTTTTTCTTTTAAATTCTGTCTGTTTATAAATTAACTTTGTAACTATTTAAAGTGCATAAAAATGTGTACCTGTAACAAAGATTACAGAGAAAAAGAGATATTTACTAGTGTATATCAATTGAAAAATTAAAAAATAAAAAAATCAAAATGAATTAAATAAATAAATAAAATGCCATGAAAACAGATATTCAAAATAAATTAAATATAAATTTCATATTAAAATGTATTTGTGTACTATCGCACTTATATATATGTTAGTATTACATATGTATGTATGATATGTATACACACACCCAGAAGCATAATATCCCATATTTTTAATGTTATGTATAAGTCCCATTCCATTTTCTAAATTACACCTTTTCTAAATGATATGCAATGTAACACATCATTATGTATTAAATGACATTGTAAATACAGATAAAAATGTATGTTTTTTAAAATTTCTACAATTAATTATAAGATTATCAATGAATTATCAATTGGACATTTTTGTTTTTTCTGTTTTGTTACTGTTTAATGTTTATTGAAAATTTTCTTTTATTTCTGCTTTTTTTTTTATCTGTTTGGATTTTTTTCTTCTTCTTTTTTCTCTGGTACATTATATCCAGAGGCACACATAATGAAATGGTTTACTATTAGATACTATGGACTACTGTCTCAGTTAAAAAATGTTGTAAAAATGTAAAAAAAGAAAACGAACATAAATATTAGATAAAAATAATCTCCTAAATGGGTGTGTTATTTAATCAGAATTATTTTTTTATCTGTATACACAAATATATTGGAAATTTTCATTTCATCATCATTATTAAGTATAAAAGGAAATCATGTTTAAAATAAATGGAAATTAATTTCAACACATTAATTAAATTATATTTGTGTGAAGAAATTAAAATTCTCGTTATTATATATACATATAGTATGTATGTTGTCATCTATATCTATTTAAATTTTAAATGAAATTTTAATATGCAATCATACTATGTCCATTAATTATATGTATGCTTAGTTAGGGCCTTATGAAAACTATCTAAGGTGGTACAACTTTACATCAATCTGTATTGCGATGCATGTTTAAAAAAATTCATCTGATCTTTATGAAAATTTTAAGGATTATGGTAATACTGCCTGCGAAACACTTTAATCATAAATTATGAGAAAAGAAAAAAAAGCATATACATAGGTATGTATATGTACTCCATACGTAAATCCTTGTAACTGTATATAAATGGTAAATGTCTAGATGTGATGACACATGTTTGCTTTATGATGTGAGTAGGTGCACGGGATAAAGGGGATCGTGTACAACACCGATCAAGTGTTTTTAGGTAGGGGACGAGTAAGGGGGTTAATTGATTTCAAAAATTATAGCAATTATTGCAAAAAGCAGAGCCTAGATGTAGGACATTCATGTTACTCAATTTGTTGTTTGTAATTATTTTCATAATACTCATAGTGCAATCAATTTTCTTGGTCAATACTTTGACTAGTGAGTGTCAATACTATTTAACTATTGTTGTATATTGTTGCATATTAACTTTATTTTGTTGATCATTGTATTGATTTAGTAAGACTGAATATGTTAAAAAAGGATTCCATTGAATTCTTTTTTTTTCATAATTTTTTTAAACGGTAAAATAAAATTTTCTGTTATGATGACATTTTAATTAAAAAAATTCTAATTATATGCATAACAAAAAATTACATATTATTGAACATTCTAAATGTGGTAGAAAATTTATAATCTCAAACAATTTTTTAATATAATGTATATTTTCCTTTTTCTTATTTATTTTCAAAAATTTTTGATTAATTTTCTTTAAATTTAAAATAGAAAATTTACTGTATACGCATGTATCACACATAAATTAACTGAAATACAGTATTTATCAAATTTATATGAATTACTTTGATTTTTACTAAGTATTTTTGTTTGAAGAAAATTTGTACATATTTAAATTTTTCAGTAAGTAAATTTATTTTAATTTTATTGTTGTTGTTAAATCAATAGAAAATTCTTTAACGTTAACGAATTTTATCAATTTTCATTGTTACATGTCAACTTCAAAATTTATGATTATTGTAAATTACAATTTACGCAAACATAACGTATACGCAAACAATTTATTATTGGACAACTTTGAATCTTTACAACTCGAAGTTAAAAATTTTTTATTTTTATTTCGTTTTCATCTGTACATTATTTTGTGTAAATTCACTTAAATTTAAAAAGAATAAATAACAGCAATACTCTTTTATGTGTGTATGATCCATTCATAATAATCAGCAGCTAATCAATTCATGTTTATATCAAATGAAACACAATATTATAGATCATTTTCCTGTATCATATATTTTGTGATTTATGTCCTTTTCATATCATTTGTATGTATGCATTGTACAAAAACAATACTGAATACACATGTGCATATATGTATGTACCTACTACTTACATATACCAAATTCAGATCGGATCCTGTGTAAATGCTTACACATTTATTAACTTTTTTTTTTTTTTTTTGAATTTTTTGTTTGTATGCATTCCATGACAATTTTTTGTAAAGTGCGATTTATATGTACTGTGCTTTTGTAAACATGCAGTATATCGATGTATATCATATATGCAAATGTGTATATGGCTTGATGACTTTGAGTTTCATAGTCTTTTAAAAGACATTCACTCGCAGTAGGATAAAGTCAAAAAAAAAAAAAAAAAAAGATGCATACATAAATATAAAGTGACTATATCCATTTATATGCATAATTTTACATGTACTGAACTTCTAACAGGATCAAACGCATAATATTACAAAGTTATAGTTTATTTGCTATTTTGCTATATGCAGTATTATTTTGATCAATTTTATATATACTCGTGCTTATGCTTTACATATACAAAATAAATATATAGAATATATGGTACATTAACATTCATACTTCATACATACATACATACATAAATGTACAGCACACCTTTTGTGACCTACAACTCTACAGGGAGTCACAACAAACGGTGGTATCGCGATATGCTATTTATGCAAAACGCATAGGTATATAATTCTTTTTTTTTGTATAGATGGTACATTGCACCTAAATATTCAAAACTGTTCAACTCTTTTTTGTAAGACATAAAATACATATCAGAATATAATCTATTATATGGTTTGTATTCTTATCTGTTGTACTGTCTTTTAACGGGAATGTTAAACAAATGAACAACAAAACGGCAGTACCTATGGTATATATATAACATTATAGGTATTACATATTACTACAGTGTATACACAAATAAAATGATATTCTTCACTGGATTTTAATAATTCACAAAAAATTATGACATCGATCGTATTTTGACGTTCTCAGTGTGACATTTTGTTGCAAGCGCGCACAGATTCATTAATACATAAAATATATATATGTATATGTATGGACTTGTAAATATATATATGTCATAATACATATTTATTTCTAACTTTATATACAATGTATGTATGTACATAAATTCAGGAACATAAACAAGTTAAAGGCGAACAAACCATTATTAAAGGTACATAAATTTAAAAAAAAAAAAAAACAAAACAAAACAGACACTATACAATATGATTTGCATCTGATCATGAATTACAAAACGAATAAACTTGTTGATCATGTCATTTAATTTTCGACAATGAAATCATTGAACAAATTTGAAATTCGAATTTGTTTAAAAGAAAAAAAAAGAATTTTTTTTTTTTTTTAATTTATTGATTTTTATGATAACTAACTGGCAGACAAACATTTATGTAGGTATATATATGTATGTACATGTGTATTAAAATCCACAAAATGACTAACTTTTGACAATGGTTTTATTAAATTCACGACTTTTTCATGTTTCATCGCTGCTGTGTTCAATTACATATCTGCATATTTTATGAATTAAAAAAATTTAAAAAAAATTATGTTCTATTGTTGCTGTCTTTAAATCGTGTAAAGCACACGTGTTGTTAACGAATAATTACTAATTAAAAATCATTAAAATTCTGTTCATAACATTAACAAAAAGGGTCACTGAATACATTTTACATATATAATTACATTTACTTGAGCTCTATACAAAGTAAAAATTAAAATAAAACAACAAGAAATGAGACAAAGGTGAGTATGTATGTGCATATATATGATGAAATAACGATCGAACATAAAAATGATAATTAAATTCAAAATTTGAAAATATACAATCGAAATTTTGTAATTTTCTTTTCTTTTTTTTTTTTTTTAATTTAGAAATGGTTTTCCTCTCTTGCTATCCAGATAGAATACAAGAAATATTTTCTTATTCGTTTATTTCACAAATAAAATTTAAGAACACAAATTTATGAATTTAACAGATAAATTGTTTTTTTTTTATGCATTTTTTTTACATAAAAGGTAACGCAATTTACATGATTATTTGACAAATTTCTAACATTAAATATTAATACAACTTAGTGAAGTTTTGCAAATTGCTACAAATATACACATGTATCTATTTATGATCAATGTAAACGCAGATCTATGGATTTAATCTGTTGAAATTGCATTTAATCATAAATAGTGTAAAGATATTTAAAATTACGGTATAATCGAGTACATATAATGTCAGCAAATCATGTGCAAATTCCACCGTTTTGACTTGTATCATGATTCATAATGGATACAGAGGAGAATGCAAGTAGATGTTTAATAGGTACATTGTAATACAATGTTAATTTGTTGCATTATGAAGTTATAATCATTTCATCATCGTCATCATTATCATTATTATCTTTCAAATTTCTTTTATTCGTTTTGTTTTTGTTTTTCTTCTTTTTTTTTTTTTTTCTTTTTTGATTGATATTCTATCAAGATCTGTAGTTGACAAAAAGTTCAAAATAAACAATGAAAAAAAAAAAACAAACATAAAATAAATTTGTCTTACTGTATCAAACACCATCATTTTATATCATTTGATATCCTAAGTATACATACGTGTGTATCTTTATATGTAATGCCGGCTTCTCTTTTATTATTGAAATCTTTTATATTGAATATCTTTTTAAGTATCTTGAAAATTATATGCCTTAACAACATACATAATATAATGACATTTCATATATCAAATTGAAATACAAACGAAATTAAACCAATTTTATGATTAAAATAAATAGGATGGTACCTTTACCTACGGACGGTATATATATGTACATACATACCATTACGTGCATATACCAGGCCAGGTATATACATATAATATACTACACGCATTATATTTAATTTAAAAATTGTCTCAATATTGTATCTATAATGCGGCAATGAATAGATTTTAAATGCATGCATAGTATTATATTTATCACTAGATTCAATCATCAAATCGATCAAATATAAAAAGCCGTCCTCAATTAATCCTTTTCGATCTTCGATTTCATTTTAATTTTTTTTTTTCTCTCTCTATATATATATTTTTTTTATTTGTTTGCTGTATGCATTTTCCTTTTTAATTGAAAAATAAAATTCATAGATACATACATTAGTACATATACCTACATATGTATGTATACACAGGTATCATATCAGCATGTATACATGCATTTATACATATGTATGTATGTATAAACTCAGGTGTGAGGATCAAAATCTATCGAAACGATCGATCGTTTGTCTTAAGTTGACAAACAGTCACATTGTCGTTATATACCCGCGATTCATTTAGTTGCAGTATCTATTTATGTATAAAATAAAATTTAAAAAAAAAAAAAAAAAAATACAGAAAAATTAAAAATAAAAATAAAAGATTTCAACAATCAAAAAGAACTTATTAAGCAAACTAAAACAGTTTCGACGCCAATATGATACTAGGCCTGCGTATATATGTACATATATATATGAACCTTAGTCATAAATTTTCTTTTACAAATATGCATGTACATATGTATGTATGTATATTTATATATAAAAATGTGAAATAAATTCGTGCATATTAAAATTGTACACCTTATTTTTATATGTATATACAGGTTACCTAATCGAATTTAATATTTAAAGAGTTTATACATATAAGACTGTAATAAAGGTGGGTATATGTGTAAATACATTCCCAACAAATTCATATATACTTATTATATGTACATAT
The DNA here is from genome assembly GCA_963971155.1 of Anthrax anthrax. Lineage (NCBI taxonomy): Eukaryota > Metazoa > Arthropoda > Insecta > Diptera > Bombyliidae > Anthrax > Anthrax anthrax. The sequence continues at coordinate 28,226,248 of OZ020120.1, read as the reverse complement.
ATAATATAATGATGTCTTTTGGTCGTCTTTTATCGATTCCTGCAACTATTCCGTGCAATCATCCGAAAGAATCAGTAACCACAAAAACCTTAGGATAAAAACATACATATACCATACATACAGATTTTTTTTTTTTCAAGATCGGATAAAAATTTCTTCTTCAACTTTTCATTTGTTTTTTTTTTTTTGCTTTTTTTTTTAATTTTAAATTCTGTCTTATTTTTATTGTTATATTATTATTTTTCTTCAAATTTATCAGAGATTTAGGTGAAGATATGGGATCGTCTTAATGGCCAAATCTTGTCGAGAATTAAACAAAATGTGAAACGACACATCAATTAGAAAAAGTTATACTTTGTTGTTTTTTTGTTTTGTTCACTTATTTTATTTATTATGTATATATTTTTTTTATGTATATATTTTGTTTAAGAAATTGCATGGCCGATGTCTAAACCTTATTTTTTTTAAATAAACATACATAGTATATATGTACATACATATGTATACATAAGGTGCATATGATATGTTTAAACTTTTGGTATATAATACAGGACATACTAACTTACATACGTATGTACTTTAAATATGTTTACTAAGTTACAATACGACACAGATTGATTTTATTTTTTATTTTTATATACATACACATGTATTTATGTACATACACATAATATACAATTTTGTACTTTGTTTAATGAAAAAACATCATAAGAATTTGCAATTTTGTGGTTAACTCTATGGGGACATGCTCAATAAATATTTTTGCTAATGATCGAATCAAGCGTAAAATTTTATTCTTTATGATTTTTTCATCATCTCCTATACATAATATTAAAATGAATGTCCTTTTCTTCATATAAATGCAAAGTGTGTACATAATTTTATATTTCATCTCTTGATATATCTTTTTTATTTATTTTTTTTTCTTTTTTCATTTTAATGTTCATTTCATAATAAATCAATTCTTTTACTTTTAAACGCACATATTATGAAAATCCATGTATATACAAATCTCCATTTAAAGTAATATGCACATGTATACATAAGTATCTGTGGCTATAGCTGTAATGTTTATTTTATGTTAAACATAAACATTTTTTGTTCAAACGTTATTTTAATTTTAACATCGATTGTGACAAAAATTTCTTGAATTTATTCATTTTTTTTTTTCTCTGGGGTTTATGTTTGTATGTTTTTCATTTTAATTTTATTAACTTAAAGTATAAAATTTCATTTTTAAAAATGGATAATAAAGGTATAAAAATTGGTCAAAAATTGTATATGTAGAAATTATGAAAATGACCAGAGTATATTAAAGAAAATTTTTTTTACATTATATCTTGAAAATAAGGTATCTAATAAGCACGAGTGGACGACGTATTTAATGGATGTCAATGGTCTCTGCATGAAGTATAGAAAAATGAAAAAAAGTTAATTTTTAGTTTCTCACAAAGCAAAAAAAAAAAAAAAAATTTTTTTTTAAAGAAATCTCATCTTATTCATAAAATTATTTGTCATATAGTATATACAGTGTATATTGGCGCCTATTCTAACTACATATAACTTTAATCTGATAAAATTGAGGTATCATGGTCATTTTTCAGGTGTCGTCTATATATGTGTCATCATAGAAGAATTTTCCTTCTGTATTCCAAAAAACAAAAAAAAAGTAACTAAACCACATTACATTTATTTGACAAATTCAATTTGTATCTATTTACCTGTCTACAAATAAATTTTTTTGAAAATTTTTAAAAATTTAACCTAAAATTCTTTACCTTGTAACGAATTACTAAATTTGCTATTTTTTCAATGAAAGGTTCTTGAAAACTACAACTCTATCAGAATCTGTGTAAAACTAAATTTTTTAGTTCATAAGCACTAACTTTTGTTGCATTAATCATTGAGTCTGTAATCTCAGATACACGGACACATATACATAATATGTATATATTTGGTTATATTTGTAAAATCATACAAATCCAGAAATCTGTTTATAAATTCAATTAATGAAGTATACACCCTAAACTTTTTTCATTTTCCTTTAAAGAAAAAATTAATTAAATCAATAAGTTAATTATTTTGTTTTCAATTTTTGTGAATTTATTATATTTATTCTCTTATTTGTGCTTTATTTTATTTTTTTCTAAAAACAATTCCCCTTACAATATATGTAGGTAAAATTACCCTCATTTTTTTTCAGTTGATATTTATAACGCATTTATGTATATGTATACATATATAATATGTATATTTAAATAAGTTGCACGGAAGCTATTAATAAATTAAAGGACAATTTAATATGATCATAAACATAAAACAGCGACCAAGTAAAATAAAAACAACAGCAATAAGAAAATGAGACAAATCATATTAAATAAACACAATAAAAGCCAGCTGATGGTCATTTAAAGGTTTTCTATTGTTTGGTAAATTATCGTAACACCATCTGACGCAGAAATTTGTGTTGTTTTCAAGATGTTAACATAAATGTAACTGTTTATTTTTATTTTTTGTTTTTTTTTTTTTTTACAAGGAATAAGGACTTTGAGAAATATCTGTAAGTGGTGATATTTTTAGAACACAAATAATAATGTTGACTGCATACATTTATTTCTTTCATTTGAAAGTTTGTGATGGTCATTCATTTTTTTCGTTAAAACAAAAATAATAAAACATCGAACAGAATAATAATAATAAAAAAAAATAATAATAATAATAGAAAAACAACAAAAATATTTAGATGGCTGTTAATTTATTAGTTGCACCAGTTTGACATTGGACCCCTATGGTCAGACTTCGGTATAATATGTTATACTTGGTTATATACGTATATATACATGATGCATGTGTGTGCACCTAGATACGTGAATGTCCCAAGCATATTTTATTGTTGTTTATTGATGACTTTGAAACAATGAATATTTTATCCCCAGTTACAATATAAACGCATGTAATAATTGCCATTAGCAAGCATAAGATATGCGATTTGGTTTTTCATTACTTTTGTTCTTCTTAACTGCACCCTCTTTATATCTAATTTACAAAAAACAAAAAAACATTCGATTCTTATAGGCTTTTATTTTGTTGTTTTTTTTTTTTTTTTTTTTTGTTAAAGTAAAAAATTTTTTCATGTTTACTAGTCATCCATTAAATAATTAAAATTGTTAAAGGTCAAATAAATTCCTGAGCCAAATAAAATTATTCAAAACGATTTAGAAATAAAACAAACGTACATATACCTACCACTATTCTTGGAACCTCTGCATCAATGTATAAGTACATAAGTACTTATATGAATAGTAAATGAATTTAAAATTTAATGAAAAATTTACATATTTTAACATAACGAACAAATTTTATCAAATTTGCTATACCTATAAAAATAATGTGTGTTGTACAAATATATTTGTAATTTAAACGTATACACCATACTCTTATACAATTTTAACACGTCAAACAATTACGTGTACTTGTATCATTATATTTTATTATTTTTATGTAAAAACGAAATTTTTTCTTATCGATAAAATTTGCTTACATATCAACATCAAGAACAAATATATATAGGTATTATTTCGAGTTTTATATTGTGCAATAGACATCATATATGTGTGTATGTACAAATGTGCATCTATATACTTGAATAAACGTTAATTAGCAAGTTTAGATCTAACATTGAATTTTTGACTTTCTTAGTTTTTAATACAAACATATAATCAAAGTAGATACGTACATATAACGTATATAACACCCTCTAAGTTTCAGCCTCATTGAAAAAGTCCAGCCCTTGTATTCTAATATACCTACATACTTGCATAAAATGTCCAGAAATATATTCCTTATTCACATAATTCTTTGTAATTTATTTCTTCCTCAAGAAATTTTTTTTTTAATTCCAAAATAAGAAAGAAAATGTTGCTTTTTGCACTCTTTTACGTACATACTTTTACACATACATATATGTATATACATATGTACATACATGTATATACGCTGCTTTGTATACATTCGATGGATAAGTAGGAGTTAGCAGAGCAGAAGGAAAAAGAGAACAGAAAAAGATCAAAAGGGCATCCTACCTACATCGGCACTGAATTTAATTTATGTCCTGTTTTTAAAGGATTTAATTTATCTTTTCAATTGACTTCTACAATTCTCATACTGAGTTCTGGGGTTCTGATATAATGTTCATGCATCTTATACAAAACTTCAAAAGATACATATACATATATAGGTATCTACTAAGCTTAGAAAGGCTCATCTGTAAACTGGTTCTTTTCATTCCTTTTTCGAAAAATATTACGATCATAATAAATATATACAATCACAAATATCATGCAGGGTAAATCCATGTGTCTACATCCATATTCTATATGTACAGATTAATTGAACATAGAATAAAAAGATACAAGGGATAAATTAACAAATTTACATACGTATACGCATACGTATTGTATGTATACATACAATTTTATGCAAAAAGAAAATAACAAGTGGAAAAATGCATTTCAACAGCATTTAAACTAAACAAGTTTCTCATTCAGATTCTTATAAAATTCATTGATACAGAAATGGAGTCTGTTTTTACGTTTGTATGCATGTAAAATCATACGTACATATGTGCTTGGATACAAATCAGAGTCCTGTACAAATCAGAGTCAGTGGACGATGTTGGTCATCGTATAAGGGCTATATGTAATCATCATCATTATTGATCTGTGTCTAAAATTTTCTTTTATTTTACGTACATTTTACTAGTAAAATTTAGTTAAACATTTTTCATAGCTATATTTCTTTTTGCCTCAAAAATCTCTATGTATGTACCTATACGTTATAAAGACAATTATTTGAAGCAAAAATAAAGAAATAAACAAATATGTATATACAAGACAAAAGATGAAACGGATAACTGGGTGATCTTCACCATTTAAGTAACATGCTTAAATGATCATCAACAAAAAATTATATTCACCAGGCCAGGCGAAATTTAAAGCGCTAATAAAACACAAACTATATCTGATATTACCTGATGTATTCAATTGTACCTATTCCCGTATATCAGATCAGATGATGTGTGTACGTACGTATACGATTTATGTACCTCTAAAATTGAAATAAAACTGTGAGTAAAAAAAAAACCGAATGAAATGTGAATGGAAACAATCTGGCGCCTAAATCAAAAAATTCCAAAAGTTGTCGCCTTATCCTCCCTCAGTTCAATTCACGATTTTCAAATTTCTTCACAAAATGCTAAATACTGAAATGTCTGTGTCTGAGCATTTTCATGTACAATTTTGCTTTTCTTTTATTTTCTTTTTTGTTTTTTTTTTTTTTTTTTTTTTTTTTTTTTTTTTTTTTTTTTTGTTTTAAATATTATACAGTACAGTTTGATATTATTATGCTCCTAATACATATAACATAATTGATGTATATCGGAATGGAATGTTCGATGTGCACTTGTTGCACAAGACGCCGTTCGTTCAATTGCCAAACATACATATTTACAATATTATAAAAATATAAATAAATAATTTGAAGAAGATGACGATCAAAGAATTGAATTTCCATTTTGAGCATTGACCTGATATGTTTTAATTCTATTGGTCTAGATCAATTGCATGATCGTTTTTTCTACAATGAAAGATGGAGCCATTCAGACCTCATAATATGCACTATCTATATGTGTATGATCACATAGCATATAAATATGTTACATACATAAAAATATATACTATGTATAATTTATATAAAATATATGTGAGTATGTATACAGATAATATAAATCGATATTCAATGTCTCTTAAAAATTTTCGTTACATATATGTAGTTTGTTTATAAACTTTTTAAACGCCTTCATTGCGGATTTAATGATGGAGATTGTCGAACAAAATACGAATAACAGAAAAATTAAATGTACAATTTAAGGAATTATTTCAATTGAAGCGTATATATTTATACGTGATTTTGATTAGAATTCATATATAAGCTGTACCTATATATATGCTACATATACAAACATTATTACAATATGAGACAAGACATAAAATTTTATTTATTTTTCATAACAAAAACGAAAAAAAAAAAACAAAATCATAAAAAAACAAAATTTAGTTTATACGTGAAACGTATTCTTATATGCGAATGTATGTATCAGGTAAAAACTTACCTTTATATATGCGGATACATTTTTAATACGAATTGACAGAAGTATATATAATTTTTTCATTAAATAATGATGATCGTACACCATTGATTGTATATTGAACAAAAATATTACATTACCAATGTCTAATCATTAAGATTAACTCTTTTATTAAATTGAAAACATTTAAACAAAATAAAATATGTACATAAATATTTATATACTTTTCAATATTATTTAGTTTTTTTTTTTATTTGATATGTAGGATTTCGAATTTCCAACTACTGACGATTTTAATTCAGGTATACATACATGTACATACATTTTTATTTCGTTTTGTTTAAATTTTATGTACCAGATGATTACGTATATTATAAATTTTTATAATCTAAACAATTATTGCAATTATTATTTTAAATAAATATCGACATTCGATCATGTCTGAAAAATTAAATGAAAATGTGTAAAAAAAAGTAATTAAAAAAATGTAACACTCTATATATAATACAGCATAAAATTAAATAAACACAGGTAGATAATTGTTCAAAAAATTTCTCTTTGAGTATAGGATCAACATAGGACATTAAATTTATTTTTTATAGACGTATAATAAATAACTTAAATAATTATTCAAAAAAACACAGTATTATTATTTTGCCTTTCTTAAATATATTTAATTTCAATTTAATTTAAATTCAATTGAATTTTTCAATAAATTAATTTGATTGATTACAATTACAAGCATATACATATTTCATTAAAACAAAGTGATAAACATACCATCGAATAATTTAGCTGAAATTCTTATTTTTACTAATAAACATTTTATTAATTCAAAGCAGAATTTGAAGCTTTTCAGTTTTTATTTCATGATTTCATATTATCCTGTAAAATGTTTGCAATTGTCTTTTGTCCTTTGATTATATGAATTGATTTAACTAAAGAAAAGAATTGTTAATAAAAATATTAAAATAGTTCCAACTTGATATTCATTTTGACAACAAGTTTTCCTTATCAGCCAATATTTTTAAGATATTTAAAATACAAAATTTTATTTTATATTTTAGATATTTGAATTTAAATGACACTGAATGATCTACATTAGTTTCATGAACAAAATAAATTGATTAGCATTTTCAATTAATAAATTTTTTAAAAATATGTAATGATAAATGATTTACAAAAATTAAGCCAAGAAAATGATTTTATTTAAGTGTGAAAATCAATTTATTTAGGTACATATACATACATAATTTTTTGCTTATAGCTAAGTGCTGTAATTAGGACTGAACTCTTTCCTATTTGAAATTTCAATTAAAGCATTATTACTGTTTTATCTGAATCTAGAAAAAATGTTGTAGGTAAGTTGAGACACAGAAATATGCCAGGCATGTCTATAGTTGAAATATAAATAAGTTTATCCTAATTGAATATTTTATTGAGACTTTGTTTTATATACAATGAATTTATTTAACAATTACGTATCAAACATTTGATATTGAGGACAATATATGAACACGATCGTTAGAGATGGTTAGAGATTGAATGGTTATAAATGTTTCCATATAGGTATCAATATTTGTATTACTTGTACAATATAATTTTCCGAATAAAGTAAAAAGTCATTTATTTTCAGCTACATTTCATTTATTATTATATTGCGTAGCTAATTAAAAATACCTAATTTATTTTTCTGATTAAATTTTAAAATGAAATATTTTGCATCACAAACTTCATCATGTTCATACTTCATCATAACTTCATCAAACTTCATGAAATGTTCATAAAGATCAATTTGAAGAAAAATTTCGTCTACAAATTTTAGTCTTTCTTGTACTAAATTTAAACATTCAAATGTTAAAAAATGATTGAATGATTAGAACAAAAAAAAAAAAAAAATTCTCATTCATCTGTTAATTATAAAAAGAAAAAAAATTTATTGTAAAAAATTTAAAAAGGATGTAACGAATTTCAAACTACCTAACGATTTTTACGAAAATTGAAAATGCATTGGAATTCATTTGAAATTATTCTTTTCATTTGAATACCTCTAGATGTCCACAGAATTGTTAAACGATCTTAAGAACCTATGAATATCAGTCTTATTCTTACAAGTCAACATTTTTAAGATCATCTTTCTTTAATATATTTTTTCTTTTTTCTGTATAGAAACATGAATGAACGATGAATGGATTTCATATGATATGGCCATTTAATATCATTAGTGCACTCAAGTGGTAAAATCTTGAACTAATTAGCCGGTTTTATATAAAATAATCAAAAAAAAAATAAAAATATATTATTGAAACAAAATATAAATACTGACAAAAAGTGGGAGATAATAATTGGTTTTCGTTTTTAATTTTCTCACAATTTTCTTCCTTTTTTTTTTTTTTTTTTTTGTTATTCGAAAATAAGAAAATTCTCCTCCTTCTTTATTTGTGTTTTAAAAATTCATTGAAATCAGAGGGAATTGTTAATTGTATTACTGTGTGTAGGTTCACCATTATTTTACCTGCACGCATGCACTTTACAAATTGTAAAGCTTAAAATTATGAGAAAAAGCCTGTTAACATGGCGGAAAAGCCAGTATGGTGTGCTATGCATGCACAATGTTATTTTGACCATTTTTTTTTTTTCGTTTTATTTAAGTAAACTGTAGATAAAAATGACATGCGCTTTAGTCACGCCTCTCTTCACTTTTTTGTTGGTTTTTTTTTTACACAAATAGGGAAGTAATTAGATTATCTGATTTTTGGTTGCAAACGAACATGCAATTGAAAAAAAAAAATGAATTTTTCCATTTTAATTAGTAATAACGAAATTTCAGATTTTTAAACGGATGTAGTAATAATCTGCAAATTTTAGTTGGAACAATATTGGAACAAATTTTAGTTGGACCCATCGGCCTAGCCTGGCCTGGCCTGGTGTATCAAATTTTAAAATCATGTCATAATGAAAATAAACTCAGGCATTCGAAAATCTTTTCTAAACTTTCCCTATCAAAATAAATTTCTATATATGAAACTTACTATTCTTTACGTTTTATGTTTGTACGCAAGAACAAGAATCAAAAATAAAACAGATAGGTACCTAGATACCTCTACGTATAGATAAAATTTGAAATAATTGGCTTTCGTCAGACGGGTGAATCCTCCTTTGATGATGATTATAGGAAATCTATTGTTAACGATTGTGGGGAATTATTCAATAAAAGCTCTATCAAATGTTTTAAATTCAAAATTTATAAATGAATCTGATGAATGATTAGAAACTCTGCTGAGTAGGCTATTTACATAGTGTATGCTATTTTCGTACACGTTAGATTCATCTCGAATTCCTTGCAGATGCATGCGTATACGTATAGAAATATTGAACTTATAACAGCTGTAAAGGATGCTTGTGATAAATATTATGCGATTATTCTTTAGTTAATACAGAATTTAAGTAAAATGAAAAATTCATTTTCTTTACTTAACATCCTTTTATTTTAAAACGAACCAAAGTCTAAAATAAACCGTTGAATAGTAAAAATTTTAAACAAAGAAATAGAATAATAAGTCAAAATTTTCATATATTTATTTGTATAAAGTAAATCAAAATGCTTTTCATTTTACAATGATTACAAAAGAATAAATTTACCAAATTATACTAAAACAGAAATGTCTAAACAAATGTAAAGTTACAAACAAATGAATAAATTTTGAACTTTGTCACACTTTATTTAGCTAATTTTAACACACATATACACGTGTGTATCAGAATTGAAACGTTTTAATTTATGACTATACAGATTATAAATAGGTTTTTGATACCTACATTTAAATTTCAATACGTTTAGGTATAACCATGTGCCTGTAGGTTAAGGACAAATAAAAAATTTGTGAGACCCTTTCACGTGTTTTATATATAAATTTCAAAACATATAGGTACACATGATTCGTACGTTTGAATTTATCAATCGTTTACGTAATTTAAATTTCAATTTATAAGAACAATAAATTAAAAATTTGATTAAATTATTTGATTACTAATTCGAATTCCCTTCGTTCATTAAAAATTTCAATTAGGTTAAATAAAAATTCTCAAAAGTGTAACTCAAAAAAACTAAAATGACTCAAAGTGAAAATTTCATGTAGGTATGTGAGCTTGTGAGCAAAATTTAATTGAAAAAGAAATGAAAATTTACTCAAGTTTAAATGCGTTCAGTTTTTCCAACGTTGCACGTCGTATTACAACGCAACATATTGTGCTATATAATTTGAATCGGTTGGTTTTCGAATTCGTAAATATAAAGGGGTGGTGACGATTTCAAAGTGAAAAATTTCTCCTAATTTTAAAAGAAAAGTAAGGGATTGAGTTTGCGTTTTGTTTTTTGTTTTTTTATTTTTTTTTTGTTATTTATCTCTAATACAAGAAAAACGTGAAAAATGATTTTATATAAAAATGGCTTTTTTTCATTTAATTGCATTTTGTTAACAAATATACAAATTCATGTTTTTGTAAAAATTATTGTTTGTCTCTTTTCAAACATAACATAAGTTTGACTAGAAACGATTACTTGTCTTTTGTCTGCTTTTAATTTTTACATAATTTTTTTTTTTTTACATTAAATATATTGGTGGTTATGTATTATTGCAATTATGTACGAAGTTACATGGTAACATACCTATATTAAAAATAAAGTTTGATTGCAGACAACTTATATTTATTTTTGTAATACAAAAAAACAAAAAAGAATTTTTAATTTTTAATTACTCTTTAATACCTGAGGATCACAACGCCTAAAAATTACACCAATTTTTGTTATAACAAAATGAATATTAATGAAATCTACAATCTAAATAAAAATCTACATTTCTAGGAATTTATGTTTAGACAATTATAATATTTTTAATATCCTGAGGGCTAGAACAAACTCCAATTACTGGTACATACATATAGATTTTTCAGTTATTAATTGTAAACTCATTTAACATAACAGCTGCAAAACTGTGTACCTATATATACTCACATCTAATTTACATAAATTTACAACAATTGTACGAATCGTAAGAACATGAAACGATTAAAAATCGACACAGATTTTTGTTTGATTTTTATAGCCGCCTATGTACATAAATACATACATATGATGTGCTTACATATGTTTGTACATACATAAAATGTAATATGGACATACATATGTAGGTACATATCTGTACATGTTTACAATGAAAACTTTCTTTAACAAGCAATATAAGCATAATCGAATGCACATATGTATGTGTGTATGTACGTATATTCATTATACATACCTATATATGCCTAATGGGGTATATCTGATGCACACAATGCACATTAAAGTAGGCGGGGAAATAAAAGTTCATCTTTTACACTAAATTTATGATGACAATAAAATCTGACTGCGAATCTGCTTCTTATTGAAATTTTCATTTTGATATTTTCTTTTATTTTATTTTATTTTTTTGAATTGTGCTTTTTCGTAATATACATACATACATATGTAGACACCTACATATGTATGTATGTACATATGTGTATATGCATACACTGTGTAAATTTTTGAAACCAGTTTGTGTATTGCAAAAGAGCTTTTTCGAACAAAATTCTGCACATTTTATTGTTAGGATGATTATTAGGTTTATTCAATACAAGCTGACTACACTATACTTTACAACAAGGGTACATAGGGTTGTATTGTAGTAGCGGGTGTTTTGCAAAAAAAAAAAAATAATTTTTTTTCTTTTTTCGAATTTTAACATTTCTCTACATACATACATATGTACATACATGTATTTATCGTATCATTTTGTTCAAAGTGTGTATTTAGAAAAAGATTTACCGTTAACCTTTTAAACGACACATACATTTGTAAATATGTATGTACATATAGTTGATCATTTATTGCTGTTTTCATATAAAATGTATAAATGACATTTCCAAATAATTTTCCTTTTGTTCTTGTAAATTTAAACATTATTTTGTTGTAAGGTTTAATTTTTGTTTTTAAAAAAATCGTTACAGAAAGGATAAAATTTGACCTTAAAATCTCAGTTTTACGAAATTTGCTATAAGATTCACGTGTATTTTTAAGAATGTGATTTTTTTTTTTTTTTAACTTTTTAAAATTTGAATAATTATCGAATGTTAGCCAAACAATGAAATCAAACAAGTGTAACACGTGTGTACTATAAAATTTGTTACAATATTAGTAAATATATAGTAAGTATTGTATAGGTGCCTACCTATATGTAGTAGAGGTAATACTTATCTTACACCACATCAGTTAAAATGATATAAAAAGTTATTAGGCATGTGTAATTAATTAATTTGTGAAATAATAATAAGTAAATCAAATCACTTTTAATCAAACATATACAACTTGACAGGGTGTGGTTAAAAAAAAAAGGTAACCAGAAAAGGCAAAAACAAATTAGGTACCTACAATACCTACTATTTCAATTCGGAGCATTATGTTCTAGTTACAGCCAAGTACACAAACACACATTTATGTATGGCTGTGTCTCCACAGTTTATACATAATGCAACCATATTTGTTACATGAAAAAAAAAAAGAAATGATTAATGATAACTTTGACTTACTATTTGATTTAATGTTTTTTTATTCGATTATTGTCTTGCAAAATAGTTAAATTGAATACCTATACAGTTGTATTTAGTGTGTAATAATAACAAACCTAATAAGCAATATACCTAGGTAGCTGTGTATAGTAATTGTTATACACAAATATAGAAATTTGACTCGACCAACCTTCGTTATAGTTACCACCTTTTTAACTATAACACCTCTTTTGCTCTATTGTTAATTGCTTTAGCAATATATGTACTTACCTATGTAGGTATGTATATTATTTGTATGTAGCCCAGTAGTGAGTGTATTACACGATTTATATGTTTGACAATACCGTAATACAAATAATAAAAATAATATAGTGTTCATACATTAAAAAAAAAATATCATCTATGTACATGTATATAAATGTATCTAATAAATACGAAAAATTAGAAATACCTACATAGATACATTAATGAATATATAAATACGCGAATTGATTGAATGAAAAAAGCGACACGTACTATACACGTATACGCTATCCATATGTACCTACATATACCTATAAAGAAAAAACTCGAAAAACAACGAAAAACGAGAAAAACTAATGAAAAACTTTTAGTGTATTTGTATAGTGTAATTTATATATTTTTTTTTCATTTTTTTTATTTTTTATTGTAGTACATGTAAAATGGGTATATGTATATAGGCACATATAGCGTATTTTTCTGCTTTTATAATGTCGAAATCGAATTCGAATTTGTTGCCACTCTGTGAAAATTCATTTCATGTTCATGTACCTATTTTGTTTTACACTAAACAAAATACGACGAGTTACAATATAAAGTGAGTGATACTACTGGGCTGCGGTATGTTACACTCAAAAAATATTTAACTTAAGATACATACATATGTACATATGTATTTGTTTGTACAATTTTATTTGTTCGTATCTATACATGTGTAATTTATATATATGTAGATGAGTGTAGTAAATGTGTGTAGAAGAAGTAATACAAGATTGTTGCATATCTATCATATATCATTTCATATATCGTGTGTAAATCGTGTATGTATTTATAAAAATATCTTTTTTGTTTTTGTTTAACTAAAAGAAAATAAAAATAAAAAAAAAAAAAACAAAAAAAAACATTAAAATAACACGTACATTACGTGAACATACCGAACAAAATAATATTAGTACTAGTAGTGGCAGTTGGGCTTTATATACCGATTAAAAGTGACATACAAATTGTAATTAAACGGTTTATGAGTACAGAATTAAAAATTATAAAGAAAAAAAAAAAAACGCAAAACAAAAGAAAATAAAAAACGAAATTTTTCTTAATTACACGGTAAAATGGTGAAATTTTGTAATTTTCTTTTTGGAAAATTCAATACAAAATAAATTAAAACTAATCATTTTTTTTTTTTGTATTTCTTGTAAATTTTTTCTCCCTTATTAAAAGTTCTTCGTTCTGCTTCACAAAATCCTGGATAATTAATTGATTTTCCTTTTTTTTTTTCGTTTGATAAATTTGGAGAAAAAATCACCAATTTACAGTGATTTTTTTGTTTAAAAAAAATCAATTTGTGTGACACAGTGAATAAAAAATGAATTCAATTTTCACGGGTTTTTAATTTTCTCAACGAACAAAAGAGATTTTAAATTAAACAAATTGAAACAAAAAAAAAAAAGAAAATTTGTTTGGTGTTTTCATTTTTCATTGAGAAATTATGAATATGAGAAATTAAGAAAATATCATGTACAACCCAGTTTTGTGTGTTATCATTCTTGTTTTACATTTTTAAGTGAAAATTTTGAGAAAAAAATTTTTTTTTTGTATTGAGATCAATAAATTATTATTGTTAAATGAATTCAGATATAAATTATTGTGAATTTCATAATATTTACATATATACAAAATTTATCTAATTAGTGAAATGATAATGATGATTAGTATCGATCTGTGATGTTGGAATCTGTTATTATAAATTTATAAAAGGTTTTTTGAATGATTGAGACTGTGATACACGACATGTCACATTTTTCCCTTAGAGGATCACCGAATAATCAGGTAAATTGATTAATTTTTTTTTTCTTTTATTTCCTAAGTAAGTTAAACAAAATCTACAATCATAAATTAAAATTTTAATACTGAAGATGTGTAGTGTTTTTAACCGACGGTAAATGAGTTTAACCTGGTTTAACTTTTTTTCCTTTTTTTTTTTTTTAAATGTTCTCTCTTTTAAAATTTGATTTTCTACTATTATCTACGTCTAAAATAAAATTATTGTACCTACATAAAAAAAAAAAAATGAAATCCTTGTCTACACATGTAGGTACTTATCCAACACTAATTATTCGCCAGTTTGCTGTATGAATTACTTTTAATAAATTTAAAAAATTTTAACAGATTTTCTTCAAATTAAAAAAGAAAAAAAAATCTTTGTGAATCAAATCCTTAAGTGTTTGTATACGTAAACTGTATTAAGGATTTTTAAAAATTATATAGGTAGTATCTATAAATATGTTTTCTCGTATATACCTTGTCACTTTTATCATTTTTTTTTTTTTGTTATAGGTATTTTGATTCAACTTCGTTATAACGTTCATGAAAATTAAAAAATTCACTTCTTTATTTTACAAATATTAGAATTGTTTAACAATTCAAATACTTGCTCGTACTAGAAGAATATGTATGTATGTAGGTATATTATTTTTACATAGATTTTTTTTTACATTGAAACAATTAGAAAAACATTGAATAATTTTTGTACAATTCTTTTATTGTAATTAAATTATGTAAAAATATCTTTATGCAAAATCTGCACAAAGAAAAGATTAAATTTATACTTATCAACCTACATACATACACATACATATGTACGTATAGATTAAAACATGTCAGTGCATATGTACATTTATGTACTAAAATGTGCGTACTGATCTTTTATATTAAAGTTTTGTTTTTGCTTATTAAGCTTTAAAAAATATGTATTGTTCTGGTAACAAAAAACCAAAATAAAACAAGAAAACAAAAAAAAAATTGTTAAAGAAAAATATTTGATACTCGCATAAAAATGAGTAGATATTGCGACATTGTATGCGTATGCAATGTATACATGCTATACTATACCTATTATTTTACAAATTTTGACCTTTGATTTTCACGCATTTTTATATTGATTTTTTATTTACTCGTAAAAAAATTTTTTTTCTACATTACATGCGTAGGTATTACTGCACTCTTGTTCTAGTAACTTAATTTTTGCAATTTCAGTTTCATTCATTAAAATAATTTTCACTTTTTTTTCATTTTAATTTTCATTAAAAAAAAATTCAGAAAAAATTAAAGATAAAAAAACAAATAAAGCCTTTTTTTTTTAAATTATTACAAATCATATGCATATATGCGAGTATGTGTAGTGGTGTGCGATTGCATTAACTTTTATTTTTTTTATTTGTTTTTTTTTTTTTTTCTGTAGATTTATTTTTGTAAGTAGGTAGGTACCCTGTGTACATATACCTCAGTATATGCTAAAAACGTGTTATTCTTATGTATATATATATCCACCGTATAATATGTAGATACATGTAGATATAAAATGTATATATATATGTACACAAAATAATGTAGGTAATATTAATCAATTCAATTTTATGTAAGTGAATTTATTTTATTATGTATTAAATTGTTGTTATATTGTAACATGTTTACAAACACATATATTTCAGTAATCGAAAAAGTTGCTGATAAAGGTTCGAAACAAAAAAAAAAAAAAAAAGAAATTAAAACAAATTGAATGAATGACCAACAAAAAGAATATTTTTTATTATGGAATTTTTTTTTTTTAAATGCATAATTATTCGTACAAAATATATGAACAACTCTCTACATACATGTAATGTAGGTATACGTATACATATACCTAAGTGAAAAAAAAAAAGAATATTTTATTCGAGTAGATACATATAACTGTTGTTAAGTATCGATATGCATAATAAATTTTTCATTCATCAAAAATGTTTCCGGTACTAAACAAGGCAAAAAAATAAAAAGTCAAAAAAAAAAAAAAAAGAATAATAAAAGCAGCACACGAAACACAAAACAAAAGAAAATACCTATATGGTACCTACTTAATTTTTTATTTTTTTTTTTTTTAAATATGATTATTATTTCTTGTTTTATTTCTTATAATATTTACATGCTGTTTAAAACAATAATAATTATGGACATTTTACTTTACAAATGTTACCACATTAAATATGTATGCATTTAATGATATTCATATATAGTATGTACGTTTGTCATTATTACCTTTAAAGCGATCATTGTATAAAAGAAAAATTCATAATTTTTTTTTTTTGACAATACAACGACAAGATAATGGAAAATATCACCTTAAAAACATGTACACAATTTAATATTGAACACAATAAAAAAACAAAATAATAATAATTCGAGGAATATAAAAATAATAATTTTATTATTTCAATATTAAAGTTGAATTTTAAGATAATTATTATTATTATTTTTTTTTTTGATGCAGAAAAAACATAATAAAAACATATAGTGCAGAAATGTGTGGACATTGAACATGACAACAATATCATTTCTTTTTTATTATTACTTTTTCTTCTTCTTCTTTGATTTTGTTTTGTTTATATTAAAATTAAAATCCCAATATGTGTACATATTTTACGTATGGTTCATTGAATTTTTCGGAAGCAAATATATATTTTTTGCACATTACATACGTTATAGGTACTTATATATTTTTAATATATTTTAACACAAAGTTCATTGAACCGTTACGTCGAACATTTAATGTTTACCGAAAAAGCAATAATTAATATTGTACAAAACCGCGGAAGCATTAAAGCATGAAAAAATTAAAAATCATGTTATATGTACCAAGTCCAATAACATTAAAAATAAATTTTCATACCTAACCTATATGTATATATATGTACGTGCGATACCTATGTATATGTTGGTATAAATGTATACTTATATTGCAGCACATATGAGTTTAGCATACGTTATTATGTCGTTTATGTTATATATGCCTATCAAAAATATGTAAATAAATGAAAGTATACAACACATGTGAGTGTATATATATGCAAATGCGATTGTACATAGGTATGCATGATGAAAATATAATGACCAGAGTCCAAAGGGTCTTTGAAGGAATCTGATTCCTTAGTTTTTTTCACTTTCGAAACTAAAATAAAAATATTGTGATAACGCATACATTAATCTGTGTATAAATAATGTACACAGGGAGTCATATGCGTATGAGGATATGTGTATGAATTAAAGGATCTTTTCTATGTATGTATATGTATTCTATTTATTTGAATTTTTTTTTTCGTATAATTATGCCTTCTACTGCTTAAGTTACTTAAGAATAAAAAAATTTTAAAGTCGAAAATTGTTTTTGTAAGTGCTGAAAAGGATGTGATGACAAAAATAAAAAGTGAAAAATTGAGATTTATTTTCATATTGTATAATCATGACATAACTGTACATAATTGGATTAGTTTGACAATAACCTTTCAAAAATTTATGTTATAGTTGGTTAAAGGTATATAAGTTTTTTCATCACATAATCAAGTGTATATTTTACACTACATATTGTAAATTTCCTATTGGAATTTTTATTTTTGTTCATTTTTTAATTTTTTTTTTTTTTTTTTTAAATAACTGAAATTTTATAGGTCTTTAGGATAAAATCATATCGAAATTATGTGAATGCTTACAATTTGGATATCAAATTTTTTCTTTAAATAAAACATGATCTTAAATAAAATATAGATACATATAAGCAGAATTCAGATGATCATGAATCAAATTTGTGTGTCGATTATACACTCATTTGATAATTGTTCAAATTTAATGTCTGAAAATATAGGTCAAAAATTCCTGAAGATAAAAAATAATAATAGTAATTAACCAATTAAAAGTTCAATGGAAAAGTGAACTAAATACTTATGTAACATTCTTATATTAAGAAAAATTTGACTTTGTATTCTATATCATTTTGATTAACAATAGTCATTTTTTGCAATGGTCGTTATTTTATTTTCCTTTTAATTTAGTTTAGTTTAGAAGATTTCATTTAAAATAGATAAAGAAACATTGTAAATATTTATGTCACAATTTTTATAATTTCTTTCATAAATACGTGATGGCATACTGTATAGAAGAAGAAAAAAAGTGGAACATTTCTATAAGATCATCATTATTACTATTCTTAAAATGCTATTAAAATCTTTTAATTCAATGAAAACTAATTGGCCTACCAGTTTTTATTTTAAAAGCTCTTATCAATTTATCAGATCTTTGGAAAAAAATTCTTATTTGTTTTTTCTTTTTTTTTTTTTTTAAATTCTGTACTAATATTTTTCTTCTATATATTATCATGTATACATAATATTTTGTTGATCATATGAATATTGTATTTTTAAATTTAAAAGGAAATCAACAATATCAATTTATATGGATTTTTCATGTTCTTTTTTTGTATCTTCTTAAATTTCTGGCATTGTATTTAACTAACTTACGCGCAGGTGTCTTCCAATTAACATGAACCACACCTCGACTACATACATATATATTCCCATATATAAAAGACAACATAAGAAAATACGTAAGCAGTCAGACAAAAAGAAAAACATCTCATCTTTTCATTTAAACTAATGAAGTAATTTGCATATTATTTGTATTTTAAAAGTTATTTTTCGAATGTAAAGCCATAGAATTGTAACAGATGGACAATCGAGACGATTGATATAGATCTTTGGCATGAACTAAAAAGCAACAACAACAATAAGAAAAAAAATAACATAAGAAAAAATTGTAGTGTATCTGTGTATATTTCAGATGCAATATGCATCTCCTCATGAATGCTTCAAGTTCAAAATGTAGGTATACTTGGCTTGAAATAAACATTAAGTACATTTTGTACAATACACTTAAGATACTCATATCGATGTCTATGTTTACGGATGTATAACATGTTGGATGATGAATTTCTTAATATCATATTTTTTCTTGAATATATTTTTCTTCATATTTTTATTCAATTTTTTTTTCAATTTTTTTTTTTGTTTAATTTGTTTTTTGTCTTGCTTCATATATGGAACCACACAAAGAGGTGAAGACAACTAAACACTAGAAATGATCAAATGTATAATCAACACCGACCAAATAATAATGTGTCAAACGGGAATGAAAATTTAAAGAAACAAAAATGAAGTTAAATAGAAGAACAAAAACTGAAAATCAGAAATATATATCTGTATATATTTTACACACTTATTTACATATATATATACTTGTTTAAAATGTATACATAAAATTTATGTATGACGTATAGTATATGTACATAAATACCATCAGCCAGAAGATGCTCACTCATTCCTTTTACAAGAACGCCAACGCATTATTTGTTCAAGATGCGATCATTTACAATGGTGCTTCATAGAAAACAAAATAAAATTTAATAAAAAAAAACATAAACTTTTTTTTTTGACAGAAAGAAAATTGATTTCGTGATCCTTTCCTCTCATCCTGAGATATTTTGTCTTTGATAAAAAAAAAAAAAAAACGATAAAAACTAACTAAATCTCAAATGTTGGTGAACGTAGACAATGGTTCATTCATTTTCGAGGTTCCATTCACAACATTTAGAGATTTCTGTATTTACATATATGTATGTATGTGTTACCTATAGTGCTTATTATATTATATATGCCGATATAATATGTATAGTTTTGGTTTATATGGTGGCAAAGCTTGTTTGTAACATAAAAAGTGTCAATGGGTTGTAGAGAATTTTAAATGTGCTTTTTTGTTTTCATAATATTCATTTCAATGTAGATACACGTATAGATATACTGAATGGATATATGTATGTATGTATATTGAGTTTGACCAGTTTTTTTTTTTTTTAAGTATGTACAATTGATACTGGTACTTACTTTATATAAACAATCGCAAGTTCACAACGCGATTTAAGATCATTGCCTGCATCCATTCAACATCCGGTCAATAAATTCTTGGCGTCAGATGATGAGGATTATACAATAAAATAAAATATAATGCTAAAACAACAACAAATATCAGAAAACACACAAAAAATATCCTCTGATTATCATCACAAATATATAAAAATAAAAAAATCACTTCTTTCTTATAACGCTTTCAGTCAATGCCAATTTTGTAAAAACAAAAAAACTCCAAAATTGGATTAAAATCTATATACATATGTACATATGTATTATATACCTCATACCTGTACAAATAAATACAAGGCGAATACATTTTGATTACAAAAATCACACAAAATTTTATTGTATTAAGGAAATTCCTGAATTTCTTTATATCTTTAAATCTCTTTCATATTTTATGCAGGTGAGCTGGTAAGATGACAAAGTGATCAAATTGAGAAAAATAAAATTTTTTTTTTCTTTTTCTGTGTATCATCATATGATATGAGTGTTTGCTTATTAAAGAAACAAAAAAGAAAATCCTTAAAGTCTTAAAGTAACTTGAAAAATATTATAATATTTCTTATGCAATTATTACTGGCATATAACATCATGAATAATTTTCTTCTTTTCTATTTTTAATCCTTTTTTATGTTGAAATTCCTGTTTAGTAAATTATTAATGTAAAGTTAATTTAATAGTTATATACGCCTTATATTCATATGTAAATAATGTACATAACTATATGTTGTTTGGTTGTATTTTATTTTATTTTTTTTGTTTGTATATATACAAAAATAGTCCTGTATAATTTTCATCATAATAATGAATACGAATTAGCAGTTTTAACCTTTGTAATGCTTGTCGACATTTCTCATTCTATTACACTATCACTGTTTTTTTTTTTTTTTGTATTATTTTATTTTCATTTGAAATTCATTTTAAAACTTTCTCATGTATACATATTATACATGTGTAGGTCTATACTACAAAATGATATGTTGTAAGAAAAACTTATTACCTAACTACAAGAGAAGCATTTAAAGCACGAGTATATATATATAGATACGTACATGTAAATATTTTTTCCAAAAATAAAAAAAAATATTATACCCCGTTCATATAAAGTAAATAAAGGTACATACATATGTATGTATATATAAAAATCTTTTATGCTATAGGCTATATGTTTGCATACAAATATGAAATAATACAAGAATACATGTGTAAAATATTTTAGAAAACTTATATTTTCTGAATGTTAACTTTATTTTGTATGTACCTACCTACATACATATGTATACATATATAAAAACATTCAAACAACATTTTATATGTACATTACGAAAAAGGGTTTAAAACTTATGAGAGGCAAAAGTGAGAAAGTTTTCAAAAGTCATTAAAGTCTTGTAGTGGCAAAATTAATTGTTTGCCGTGAATTAAACAAGGGCAAAATAGCTTTATATATAACATGTATACTTATTATACTTATATATGGCTGTACTGTATAGTCCTAGAACTCATCCTTTTTATATCATATTTGTAAGTTTATGGATGTTCTCTATTAAAAGCAGCAGCCTACAACAAGAAAACATTTCAGATGTGATATATATTGATGGCTTTATATACTATATATGTATGTATATAGTACATACATATGTTATACATGTGTGTATTTCACTTTACATACATGTAATTACATAAGTGCCTGTCGAATGGATCAGATAAGAACAAACATAACATGATGATGTGTGAAATGAACTTTATTCATTTCATTCAATAACTAATTATACATGTGTAAATGTGTATTGTATTGTTTATATAATTAAAAACATTTGAAAAATTAATTTATTTTATATATATGTACGTATACAAGTTTTCAAATTGTCTTGTCTGTTATAACTTTAAAAACTTTTAAAATTTTTCCTTTTTTTTTCCTCCTAATTTAATGAAATAAAATAAATAAAAAAAGTTTAATTTTATTTATTATTATAATAAAAAAGAATTCTATGAATTCGATGAACTTTTTAATTAAATCTCCAATGTAAAATTATTTAAACATAATAAATTGATATGGTGTTGATTTGAAGTTAAGTAAAAATTAATAGATCCATATCGTATACAAATGATTTTTATTTGATTACATATGTCACTTAAATTTTTCTTAAATTTTTTATAGTAATATAAATAAAATGTTTACATTACATATCTGTTTAGTGTTTACATTTTCATTAATTTTATTGTATTAAGAAATTTTTATTATTCATCTAAGTCAGCAGAATATCTTTTTATTAAGATTGTTTTTTTGTTTTATTTTATTTATGTATGTACATACGAATGTATGTGTTAAAATCCATTTAAAATTTCTCCTTTTATATATTCTTGAATATATGTATACACATAAAATTAAAGAGTTAAAAAAAAAAAAACAAAAAATAAATATATTGAATTAATTATAGGATAATCAAAATAATTTTAAGAGCAATAACAAAAATAAAATATAAAAAAAAAAGGCAAACAAATGAAAAATCTGTTAAAGTCGTTAAATTTTTTATTTCCTTAACGTATACATAAGTGACGAATTTTAAAATGAACGATATGAGATATGTTATATATATATACACACATTTGTATATTAAAACACGTACATATATGTGATAATAAAAGAAATGATATGGTAATAACACTGAAAATTTTTATTGTACATATGTGAAACATAGTTCAAAAATTTATACAATATGAAAAAAAGAAGAAATTTTTTTTTTTGTGGTTAAAAGAGTTAAAAAGAATATATGTACATACATACATACCTATATATCTCCTAGCCCTTACAATTTTGTTTACATATACATGTCTCTGTGTGTGTGTGTACAAACATAGATAAATTTTTGTTCAGTGTGTGTTTAACATACATATCTTATACAACGTAAACTACACAGAATTTTCTTATAAAAACGTATATTTAGCATCTTAATTATATAAAAATGTAAGTGGCGTATTTTATTGCATGTTTAACAATTTTTTAACATTTTAAGATTTTTAGGTGATAATAATTTTCTACATACATACATACGTTTGTTTTTGTACAATATTTATATACATTCTCTTAAATATATGTACATATGTGGGTAATTATCCATAGAATTAATATCTTTCATTTTATTTTATTTTAATAGGTGTGCAGCTTTAAACAAACAAAAAGAATATATTTTTTTTTATTTTTCTTCAAATTTGTTTTTATGACAAAAACGATTTATTATTTGTATAATTTTCTTTTGTGAAAAATTAAATTAATTTAATTGTATTCACAAGTATGTACGTATGTTTATGTACATGCATGTATATGTACATTTTTGTACACATGTACATACTTACACAATTATATGTATCTACGTATAGGTAAAATGAAATTATTTTTAATTTATTTGAACACAAAAAATGTTTAAGAACATTAAACTTTGAATTTATTTAAAGAAATTTGCAACAAAAGTATAAATTTTAAATTTTATACAATAAATTTGTTTAAATTTATCATTTAAATTTTATGGGATGGATACAATAAATTTTATGTACATATGTACATACATAATACATATTTATATACCTACATATGGACATACGTATATACAAAGTTATGGCAATTTTAACGCATATTAATAACTGTATGATCGTTAAAATTAAAAAACAATAAATTTTTTTTTCTCAATAATTTTATATGTATTCAACGCATTAATAACATAATTTTAGTTTAATTTATAAAATTGTATCACACTTTAGAAAATTGGTCGTTATACATATGGATACATACATGGTACTAACTATGTAGGTTTAAATTAACAGAATAAAGAAAATTCTGTCATTTTTGAATTTATGAGTAAAATAAAATTTTAAATGATTATATTTTCAACAGATATTAAAATGTTATGATAGTGATATTGTGACTTTGTCATTTTTGTTATATAAACCTTAATAAACCGTTAGAAAATCAAAATTAATTGATGATCATTATTTCGTTACTATGTAGTATCACAGTAGTATGTACGTATTTGATTCCAGTTGATGTTTTTGTCTGTAAGGACATTCATTTGACTGACGATATACATACATATAAGTACTTACATATGGATTCTAAGAATTGCAATACTAGCATACAGAGTTCATCGAACGTGACATCTATTGACAGTATTTCAGAGAATTTGAAGAAATGGAATTATTTTGAAGATTCTTACGAAAAAAATATACCTGTAATAAACTCGTTGTTCTAACTGTCCTTATACTCTTTATATGTATGTACATACTCCAAACTCCAGTGTTATCTTAGCATCAAGGATCCCTAACAAATGTCGATTAGTAAATGAATTATTTTATTTGTATACAAACAAAAACATTGAATTTTTATTCAGCATTTTAATTTTTCTTTTTATTTTCCTACATAAAAATAATATTGTTTTCCCATCAATCGTCTAAAAATAATATTGTATATTATTTTTATTATGATTCAATGTGATTACTTTGTAAAGAAACATATCAGATGCAACAGTCAAAATAATATGATTTTGAGTATAACAAAAAGACAGAACACTTAACAAAGGTGTATTTCAAAACATGATTTTTTTAAATGTAATTTTATTTATGTGTATGTATATACAATGTAATTTTTTTATTAAATGAATTAAAAACATTCAATTCAATATGTGCATACAATTTATTAAAAATTAAAGATCATTTCAACTCTTTCTTATACAAATTCTTTGTATCATGCAAACAATATACATATATATACTTTATACTTCGTTTATTTATTCATTTCATATAATCATAATTTCTGTATGATAGGCTTGATGATCATGAATTACAAAACGATCGTCACTCTCTTTTCTAATATACTTTTCAAAATTCAGTCTAAATATAAAATAATTTTGAATGATGAAATATATTGTGTATAAAAAAAAATGTAAAAGAAAATAGAAAATGAAGAAAAAAAAAATGAAAATGAAAATCATCAGAAATTTCCTTTTATTATATAAATATCTGGTCAGTTTCAACAGCAATACAAAATAATTTTGAAATGTGTAATGCATTTATGGATATATTTCAGATATAAATCAGATGTAATACAAAAAATATTTTTTTTTAGAGAAGGAAAAAAAAGTCAGAGATACTAGAAGTGTATTATATAGGTACACAAAAAAAAAAAAAAATAAAATAAATAAAGTAGTGGTATTAAGAAGAAATGATTCTTAAGAATTTGCTTCTGAAATCAAAGAAGTCACAAATATAGGTACCTATGTTGTATGGTAAAAAAAAACCATCAAGGTTGCTTATTCAATAACATCATAATATGTATTACGATATTACATACATTAAGCAACATTCAGACTCTTTAAGATACAATACATTACGTACATATACATATAGGTATATACAGCACTTTTATGTAGTATATTTGATTTAGATTGGAGCTCCTCTTATAACTCACCTTTCATTTATATGTATATAAGCTGTTATTTTTTTTTTTTTTTCTGATGTATATAAAAGTAAACGATCAATGAATAATACACGCATAAACATAAATATGTGTTATGATTAATGATTGTACACGAACCTAAATTAATAATGCAATCAGCTACCTCGTGTAAGAATGATGTGCATTTTTCATCATATTATGTTAAAGTATTCGAATTGAAGTGTTTTGAATTGGGTTAGGCAAAGGAGAAAAAAAAAAAATTACAAAATGTACAAAAGCAGCTCTTCATCGATGCTGCAGGTGAGTGTAATAATAATAATAATAACATAAATAAAACATTAAATTTTTGTATATTTATCTAATGTACAATTATATACATACATGTATTCCAGTATTTATCATTAAATATGTGTAGAGTAGAACATATTATTATAACATTTAATATATTATATGATGAGGTCATTTACAAAGACGTGAAAGTTAACTGGTCTGACTGGTACTGTAGCGGTTACAGAAAATTCACTTAAAAAAAAAAATCAATGTTTATACAGTAGTCTTTTATCTCTAATTCAATTTTATCATTCGTTATTAATAAAATATAATTGAAAAAAAAAAATGTATATAAAAAAAATTTCACTAAATCACAATAATTTCTTAATCAAATAACAGAATACACATTCTGTAGAAGTGAAACTACATATTTTTACATGTGGGTACAAATGCTTTAGAACACAGATATTAGAAATTTTAAAATAAAATTTTATCTGATTAAATAATTTCACATAGTAAAATGAGTTTTTTATTTTGTTTTTTTTTTTGTGATACCTCCCATCAGGTTAGTTTTTAGATTAAACGAAAATAACTCGATTTCAACAATTCATCATTAAGAATTTCATTTAGAAAATTATTATAGTTTGTAATCAAAAACTCGTGAAATAAATTCATTCATTTTTAATTAGAGGAATATCTTAAAAATGACGCTATGGTTTTATTTACAAATTTCATCTGACGAGCTTACAAGAACCAGATAATGATTCTCGTTTATATTTTGTTGACAAGTGACGACAGTAAAAACCACTTTAGGACTGAATCTATACTTAATTATTAAGACGAAACACGTACTTACATATTCGTACATTGAACATGAAATATTTTGTTTTGACTATCTATAATTTAATTTTAAGTATGAATTATTTTTCGCTTCGTTTCATCCTAACTAATTTAATGGATTCAGCCTAAAATACATGGATATAAACATAAATTCGTATGCAATTTGCATGTAAAAGAATATTTCTTAATTTATACATCCTAGGATTTTTACAAGGTTTTAAATGTCAAAAAAATTTTTCTTATATATACTCAGTGCACAGGAAAAAAATCTCATAATTTAAAAAGATTGTCTGTGCTCAGTAAAAGCAAAATTTTTTGTAGATGCAATATTGAAAAAAGTTTGTGAACAAAGTACAGTTCTAATCCCCATGATTTGAGTAAAATTTATAATTTTTCTGTGTTATGCATAACATTTACAATTAATTTTAAAAAAATTATATATACTGTTATCTGTAAGCATTGGAACATTAAATAACACGAATGTAGTCTTTAAAAACTACACTTGTAAAATGTAATAAATTGCAATAAATCTCCTTGGGCGGAAATTGATAATCGGATAAATCACGAATATATGATATCTGTTTTATTAATTATCTATGTTTCATGTGAATATAAAGTTATACAAGCGTGATTCTTGTTTGATATTTGATTAATACATTCGAAATAACATTTATGTAATTCTAAAATTTTCAAGGTAAAATAAAATTCATATTTTTCTTATTTATGCATAATTCATTTTCAAATCCATATTAAAGAAAATAAAACAAAGTACATATATTGCTTAAAGTATTGCATAGGTAGTGTATATAGTGTATATTGAACTCATATAAGCATTACATTTTGTAATTACAAAAAGTTCAAACTGTAGATGAGAATTAATATTTTTATCTGACATGTTATATCTGATATAGAAAATGAATTTTACTATTTATTGAATTGAATTAAATACTGAATGGCAAAAAATGAAGAAGAAGAAGAAAAAAAAATATTTACAATAATGTGAACAAGTTTGTGTAGTATGAGATTTAGTCATGTAATAATTTTATTAATGATTAAAACAAGATAATTGTTGCAAGTTATATATCAGAATAAAACAAAGGGGGAAGAGAGAGAGAGGTAAAGAAGAGAAACTGTTTGTATGCGCGCATATATAAATATTTTAATAATAAAATAAATTACATAAAATGAAGTAATCAAAACATGAATAAATTTAATAAATAAATACATGAAATAAAAATATCATTTAATTCAAAATACAAGAATTAATATACAAGATACTTAGATATAGAAATTTATTCATCATAAAAAAAAATGAATATCTATAATAAAAATTTAAAAAACGAATGTATATTACTTTAGATGTGTGTATACATACAAACTTTTGTAAATCGCTCTCATATACATATTTTGTTGGCACATATACTGTCCGTTTTACAATAGTGGTTACATATGTACATATGTACCTACGTATATTGGAAAACTTGCAGTATTTAATCTTATTATTAAAATCTGATTTTAATGGTTTTGCTCACATGAACAATAAAATGAAAACACGAATGCATACATATTCGTACCCATACATATAAAAGTATCTAATGTACATATACATACATATGTATGTTCGTATGTGTGTTCATGTCAAAATAAGACACATACAACAAAATATGAATAAGTAAAGAAAAGACAACAAACAATTTTTTTTTTTTTGAAGTCTCTTGAATTTTAAATAGGTGAGTACATGCAGATATATTAGTGTATTTATGAGTACCATATGCAAAAAACATGCATAATATTTACACCTTGTTTTTAAAAAAAATTCGTATAAAAAATACCCGTACCCTGTATATGTGTATGTATGTGTATTGATCAAACAATATTATTATTGCACTGGATATATATGATTTTAAATTGTCAACTTTACACGCAACAACATTGCATATTAGAATAGAAAATACAATAGACATATGTACAAACGCATGAATGATATATAAACAAAACGAATAAAATAAATTTGTTAGGGAGCACATGTGTGTGTGTGTGCACGATGCACATTCATATGTGTATGCATAAAATACTTATTTTATTTTTATTTTTTAAAAAAAGGCGTCTAAACTTGAAATGAAAATTAAATTCCATTTGTATATTTTAATAAAAACATATAGCACATAGCATTGCTAGAAGGTATTGTACACATACACATATGAATAGTAAAATATTATTATTGTGATTTTTATATACAGAAAAGCGAAAATAGAAAATATAAAAAAAATGTATAGAAAAAAATGAGGGAAAAATATTAAACAATTTTTTTTTTTTTCTAATACACACATGTATTGCACATAAAGTACACATATCGTATTCTCATTTTATTCCCTACAATAAAATATTCACTGATGTAAATAATTACACATATGTATATGTACATACAAAATTGTGTACTCGCTACAATGTATGTGTGCATTATTTATGTCAATTGTATACGATGATATTATGTATCTCTAATATAGAAATATGTATGTACATAAAAATCATTATCAAAAACTAAGTACCTATTCACTATTGGTTCGCTCTATTTTTATTATTATCAATAGATGAAAAAAAAGGTTGTCTTTAATACCATAGTGAACATCTGTCCTTATAATGTTAACAAATGAGAGTTTACATGTATATTATGTATGTATCTATACATAAAAACAGTATGTATTCATTGTTGAATAATATATTTAATGCCCTTATTCGAGTTTTTATTGAAAGGACAAATCATATAAAAGTTTTCTTATATATGTATTTTTTTTTTATTTTTATTTTCTTTTCATACTCATTAATGTACACATTTGTATTTGTATGACAGTCAAATGTCAAACGATTATTTAATATGACATCTATTTTCGGTTTAATTATGCTATACAGTTTGTCTTCATATAAAAACAGTATATGTTGTAATGTTGATTCTGTAATGTACTGCGTGTATTATTAAGAAAATAACAAAAAAAAAAAAAAAAAATGTATCTGATGTGTATATTGCATTTAATACATACCGAATGCCTATACAACTTCTCTATTCTTTTTAAGAACAAAATGTTTAGATTTGTAATATTGTAACGGCTTTATTTTAGAATGATGAAAGAAACTGTCAAACAAGATGATATTAACAATTTTACTAATATGAAATATGTCTCATCGTATAAGGGGAACAAATTGAATATTTTTTAGGCATTAAGAAGACATCAATAACGACCAATTATTAAATGCATTTCTATAATTCTTCTTAATTTTTGATAATAATAATAATAATAATAATTGACGCCATTATAAATAATACCGTACAAATATTTTGTAATGGTCATGATAGATGATGATGATGATAATAATGTTTAAAATTATCTAATGCATAGCTGCTATACCCAATTGGATTAATTTAAATAATTTTTCGGACCAATTTATAATAAACACATTTGATATCACATATTCCTAAATTTGAGGCTTCATAGATGTCAAACTCTTCAATTTTTCAATCAATTGTCTTAAAAGTCTCTAAATAATTTTTTTTTTTTTGTCTTTAAACAGTCATATAAAATGGTATTAATTAGAAATGCGTATCATGAAAATTATTTTTAATTTCTTCAAATTGTATTCTTTACTATAATCTTTATTCATTTCAAAAACTTTTTTATATAAAATTTCGTAATTTTTGAACTTTGTTTTGACCTTTAAAATAAATTTAGGTTCTGCACCATTTCCAAAAAAAGATCTAATTATTAATACAAAACAATTTTGATGTTTTGAAATTTTTGTTTGTTTTTATTTATTTATTTATTTATTTTTCTAATTTTTTAAAAATAATACCAAAATGTTGTACAATGTTTTCCACAATATTTTCTATTGTAGAATATGCAAATGCATACATATGAATGCGTAATACGCATAAGCGTGATATGATTAGATTAATATACAAAAGGGCAACATTAAAATAATTAATAATGTTAATGCATGAATATACATGCATTTCGATTACATATTTTGTTTTATAAATGATTCAACACCGGAAATAAATTGTAATTTTAAATGTAAATTTTTACAAATGCATGTAAATTTTCAGTTGTTGTATAATACAAGAGGTCTTATGACGATGAAAGTTAATAGTGGAATTCTTAAAATTTTTACTTTACAAGTCACATAAAAATTTCATTGTAAAATTTGATGTACTTTGGCATTATACATATGTATGGGTGTTGAACAATCAAAAATGCTTAGATATTGTACAACGAAACGTTTATTTCTACAAGCCGATTAAGTATCACTGGATCTTTCTCATCGTGAGGTTCCAAAGGAGAACTTTAAAAATATATACGTTTGCCTTTGATTTTTTTTTTATTTTTATTTTATTTTATAATAATATGCATTTTATTATGTACGTACATGTGTAATGTCCTATATGTTATAAACAAATGAACGTGATCGCACAATCGTTGAATTGATTATAAATGATAACAAATAGAAAAAGAAAATGAATTACACGAATAAGACGTAAAGGGATAAAAAAAAAAAACAATAGGTATGTTGTAATCTAATCATATACCTCTGGTTACAACAGCTGTAATTCGGTATTGTTATTAAATTAACTTAAATTTTTGATTCATTGAACGTACAAAATATTTGATATTACATTTGTGCGTGATTGATAGTCAAAGATGACTCATTAAATGATTCTATTAGCGACGCCTAATCAGGTAAATTGTTGACTTTACATACGTGACTGTATTCTATTAGATCTCACCTTTTGTTAGTTTTTAAAATTAAATAATAAGTTTTATATCGTTTTATTTTTCTTTCAATCGATTAAAGTAGTTAAACTTCTTGTTCTTGTTCCGATGATGATGACATGGTGTCGTCGTTATTTGTTTTTATTTTACTCTGCTTATTAATAGATGTACCTACTTAGGTATATATACAATAAAACAGTAAATTAAGACCTGAAGACGTGTACCGTCTATTGATTATAAAAAATATAAAAAAAAGTATACGCAACTCTACTCATTTTATTTTTCTATTTTTTATTTTTAATTTATTTTATTTTGTTTTTATTTTTTGTATTTTTAATAAGATATTATAAATGTAGTCAAACAAACTACGTATAATATATAGTCTTGCACTTTATATGTATAGGCATTAATGTATGTGTGATGACATGTTAGTAGTTAAATAAACATTTTGTGAATAATTACATATCTTTTTATTATTTTAAAGTTATAAACACTTTTAGTTAAACAACAACATGACAACATTTTTAAGGTATACTGCTATTATAACAGTACATTATGTTACGATGTGATACATGAAATTGTTTGAATAACAAAATAAGGTATTCAATTTATATGTAAAATATATATATATGTATAGAAACGCATACACACGTATAATACATACATATGTATGTGATTTTATAGCAAAAAGTTCATGATTTATGTCATCAACGTCACATTATAATATTTAATTCGTGCTATTTATGTTTCGTTTGTGTCTTGTTGTTTAACCATTTAATTGCATTTTTATATTAACCATAAGGTACCAAAAATAAATATAAAAACAAAAATAAACATAGGACGTACAGTAATATTTTTTGATATTGATTCGTTGTCGATTGTAAGGCCATCGAAGTCGAAGCTCATATGGGTCACATTTTAACATACCTACATACATACGTCGTGTGTAAATGGAATACGTTTGTATGCTACAATTGTTTTTCTTTTTTTTTTTTTGTGGATAATTTTAGATTTATATTTTATTAGCGGAAATCGTGTTAACAAAATTTTTTTATTAAAAGGAAATTGCTTTTTTATTCAAATCCATTACACATAAATTTTGTAAAATGTTTTTTTTTTTTTTTTTTTTTTTGTTTATTCTTTCGATTGTAGATTGATATAATTAATTCTGTTAATTATTCGTTCATTATTCGTTTGTACATTAGAAAGTGTACTTGATAAGCTTATCGAACACATCGTATATAGTCATTTAAATTTTCAATCAACTGCTGCTTTTCATTTTATTTTTACATTAATTTACTGTGACTTAGAAAATACTCATCACATTCATAATTTTGTTATCATTTTTTTATATGTAAGTGATTTTTTCCATTTTCCTAGGATGTTCATTCACATTACAATGCATTTAGGTATACCTATACCTTAATTATATTCATTCATATTGGCGTAAAATCAACAGTAATGCACCTAATATCAATTTTCGAAAGTGACACTATCATTTTACTTTTGTTAATTTTGTAATAAAAATTTCCTTTATAACATAGATTACTTATTGTACCTATTTAAAAAAAAAAAAAGAAAAGGAGAGTAGTAATGCATTTCTTTAACCATATGCATGTCAAAAAGAAAATTAAGCAGATTTTATTTATTTGGAATATGACGAGAAATTTGTTGATTTTGTGTATTTCTATAGAATTACAAACACAAAAATTTGCAATTTAAATTTTCATGTAATGTAGGTACATATATGTATGCACATATGCATATGTACAAGAAAATGATAAAAGAAAACATACGACAAAAAAAAAAATAAGTACATCATTTTAAACAACTGAATACACATAAGCATGTATGCACATACATATGTATGTATGTATGTATGTATATTACAGACATCATTGAATTATTCACATAATAGGATTATAGCATTTTTGAAAAGGATTTTGATTAAACATCAGTTTTTTTTCGTGTATACAATAAACATATTTTATGTATTCACTTATGTACCTATTTTTTGTATTTATAAAATTTTTATCAATACACACACATTTTACGACATTCATATAATATCTTAGTATATACATATGTACGTATATGTATTTTTTTTTTGTACGTGTGAACACCTATGTATATATCTGATGAGACCAATCATTTGTACTTTTAACATATTTTTGTTCATTTTAGTTAAATTTTTATGAAAAGCAATTTATAGTTCCAAATACTTTTAATTGAATGCTCAAAATGCAAAAAAAAAGGCATGACAAACTGAGTCATCGATTCATTTCCTTTTTTCTTTTGTAATTAAGTGTACCGCGCTAAGAGAAAAAATGAAAATATTTTTTTTTCTTGTTGAAATCGTACATGTTCTAAAATTCACTTAATAGAGAATGATGTACAAAGAACAAAAAGAAAAGAATGAAAAAAAAAAATTAAACCGTCATCAGGATATATATGTAATCAAAAGGATAAAATGATAAAATTCTTTTACTAAATTAAAATGAAAAAATTATTTAAAATATTAGAATACATGTCATAATATGTACAGGTATACGTATAATTACTCATATGTGTGTGTACACATATACATACTTATATAATTATGTTTTATACTGCGACGATCTGTATTATATCTTTTGCTAATTTAGTTGACATATGTACCTACATTTATATGTGTTAAAAAGCCTCTTTCATTATAATACACCATAAACCATGTTAGTAAATAAAAATGTAGAAAAAAAAATCAACTAAAAGGAAAACAACAGCATAAAAAAAGCTAAAAATGACAGTAAATATGGCGAATTAAAAGACAGTGTTCTTAATAACACGGCTCAAAGATCAAAAGAATAATGAATGTTACCGCAACTTTTAATATTACTTATAAGATGTTCACTTTGCATACATGCCATGTATTTTGTATATACACATATGTATATTTACGCAAACGTATATATGTAGGTACGTCAATGCATATGTTCAGTGTTCACAAATACAGATAACATATATACATACATACACAGACAGTCCATTTTGTATTCATATACTTCTACCTTTTAAATGTGCTTTTGAAAATTTCAAAAAATTATATGTCGTTTTAGTTGATTAAATGTGTAAACCAGAATAAACAAAAATTAAAGGAAAAATAAAAACTAAACTAATATGTAAAATTGTCATTTAAAAAAACCGAAAAATTGTAAAAAGAAAATCACCAAAAAAAGGGATATTTTGACTATACATATATCAAACACTTGTTAAAAAAAAAAAGAAAAGAAAAGAATTTATGTCAATTTACATTCGAACATGAAGATAGGTATACCAAAGAAAAAGATATTTAAAAAATATTTATTAGAAATAAATGTAAACTCAAATACGACAGTGAAAAATAAAAAAATAGAAAAAAAAAATGCACTTTGATATTCACAAAATATTCGACACGAAATTTATCTTTTGATTGTTCTGAATTAGGTGAAAGAAATGATTTCGTAAGGGTTCTAGAAGTCAAAAAATACATAAATGCTATCCGTATTAATAAATCTATTTAACTAGTTATAACTTTTCACACTTTGTAGAATATCTTGTGTACAGTATCAAACATATTGACTCGAATTAAACCACAATCCTGGAATTAGGCTCCAATCCCGCTGGTGGTCTCCAGTTATTTCCTTCATGTTATAGCTTTGTAACCATACTTTCCTCGGAGCTCAAAAGTTTTCGTTTCTCAGGAAACCATAAAACCATAAAATGATGCATACGAGAGTATGCGGAAAAATCGTACTACATAACAAATTGCAACTTATTTGTGAAATTGTAAATTTTGATGCAAATTAAATAAAAAGCCCGTAACAATAATGTATGTACATTTTCCACATATATATTTATGCAGGGAAAAAACAGCAGTTTAACATCATCATTATAAATTTTGAAATGATCATGATGCATTCTTTAGATAAAATACTAAAAATTTGAAGTAATTCTCACAGTTTTTCAAGGTCTTCAAAAAGTACGATGTATATATAGATATCATGACATAAAATTGATCAATTTCTTATTAATCACAAATTTGCATAAGAATTTTGATTGAATAAACACGGAAGCACATTAATACTTTCTTATTTTTGGTTTTGTTTTTAATACAAAAATTTTTCTACATGAACTCATTATTATTTTCAGAAATTATAGGTTCACAGTTTTTCGATGAATGCGTGCTTCACATTCAAATATACCTATAGGTATGAATTTTAGCATAAGATACATAATTTTTTTTTTTTTTTGAATTTTAAATAGTTGACCAAAGTAAAAAATATCTTAAACATCAGTATATCTTTATGAAAACGAAAAAAAAAAACTAGTGCTGCTGTTGATGCATTTTTCATGTTGTCGTCCCATTATAATGTTATAAAAGAACACTTACAATAAGACCAGTTTTCATAATATACAACCACATACAAAAAGGAGCGAAACAAAAAAAAAAGTGTGTAGATTCATTGATGCGAAATTGTAGTCACGTTAACTTTAAGCAGTGTTTTGTTTCTATTCATCTATTTTTTTTTTTTTTCATCAGATAAACGTGATATCTACATTTATTAAAAAAAAAAAAACTTTATAATAATCATGTTATTATAGTTAAAATTTTATTTTGTATCATTTTTCGTCAAATTAATTTACATACACATTAAGCATACTCGTATACAAGATAAATATTTTGTTTTTAACTGTTATTTATGAATAAATAATTTTTTTTTTTTTTTTTCAAATATAATAAAATATTTTTCTATATTCAATTAAGTTAAAATGTAATTTTAATTTAAATTAATTGCTATACTTTAATTTGATAATAAAAAAACAACCAGAAAATTGCTAAATTATTTAAATTACTCATACGTATACAGTATTATACTTGTTAACCTGTTACACTGTTAATGAAAATTCATAATTTAAATTTTGATTTACTAACGAATTTTTTTTGTTTCTTGGCAATCCTTCTTTTTTATTCCTACTTTCGACTTCAAATGGGTTTAAATTTAAAATATAAATTTAATTTTTATTTTATTTTACATTTTTTTTTTGTTTTCAATTATTATTTGTATTCATATCCTTTTAGATTTTATTTCGAATGACAGTTTTTATGCAATAATTGAAAAGCAATTAAAACTATATCCATGGCGAATAATACTGACAATGTACATATGTTATTCAGTTGTCGGTGAAATCATTTCACTATGGATTGGTACAATCAATCCAATTCATTCCATAGCTGAATAAGTCTTTCTGTTAGTGTAATTCCGCCATGTACATAATATGTATATACCCTTGTTATCTCAATATATTTACCAAAGATAAAATTAACACTTGCATCTTTAAAATACTTTATTCATACGTCCTGTCTTAAAACATTACAGCACAACTTTGCAAAATAATTCCATCTAATTTTTAAAATTTTTTTTTTTAATTTAATTCAATTTAATTTATTTATTTTTAAACGCTTATCCAGCATAGGTATATAGCTTTAAAATTTATTAGAAGATCAATGATGAAATTTTGAACACATGTATTTTCCTAATTATAGACTCATTATCAACATGTTATTAAAATTGTATTGCATTAAATTTACTCATATCAATATCACCTGCATATAAGTGTATATTAAATTATGTTCAGGATATTATAATTAGATATAATATGTTATTCGGTTATATTTATCTTTCTAATTATAAAATACTTTTACATGTAAACAACTACTAACATGTGTTAATATATACACAAACATTATACATTGTTGTGTAGTAAATTAATGAAAGATAAATTTATAAACTTATAAATGTATATACATATGCTAATGAGAAATTATTAATGTTAAACTGATAAAAAAAAACTACTGTAGAAAAACATAAAAGCACACAAGAAAAATTTTTCCTGTTGGACATTGTAACATTTCCATTTTATTAAAATTTTAAGTATGTTCAAGTTTTTATATGAAAAGAAATTTTTGTCGAGAGACCAAATTTCATGTATACAGATATAAGACATATCAACATTAAACATAAAAATCGGTAAGAAATAATAATTTTTTGGGCTTTTAAAAATTTCTTAGCAATAAAAGCTGTGAACTTTATAGTGAACTTCAATTAAAAGTAATTATTTTGAAAGAGTGACCAAAGTCACACATTTTAATATCATGAGATATTTTATATATAAAATTTTCTACTGTAACTCAATAGAAAAGGCTAACTTTACTGCTATAAAATTTGCTGTAACTTAGCGATTATATTAACTCTTTATTATTATTAGCTTTTTAACGATAATTTAATTAATAGTAAATCTGTAAAGTTTACGAGAATACAACTTGAACTAGGTACATACAAGTAAATCTGATAATCAAAAGGTGAATATTGAATATATTATTCAGTTTTTAAGGTATACTGACATAGGACATCTTTTTTGTAATTGGTGTATATTTTTCCACATAAAAATTTTGCAAAAAGTTTCAAAAATCACTATATGAACATGAATCAAACACAAAAGATATCCAGTATATGACATCATGTAGGTATTTCATGCATTCGAAAATTTTTAATTCAGAAGAATAAATTTTATAGTTTTTAACGATTTTTTACTAAAAACACTTTGAATTATGTGACGTATTGTCTGATGGACACCCTGTATAAAATTTATGTACACATGTGTTGCGTGTGTGTACCACTTACTTTATGTCATATTAGATGTGTTCATTATTTTTATCTTAGAAAATGCATACCCAGTTTTCCCTTAACAGTTAATAATCGACTAGACATTAGCTCTGTATTTTATATAATTTATATGAAATTAAAATTTGCTCTATTTTCATTTGAATGAAGTTTATTTACTTTTTGATTGAAAATACTCAAGTACAAGTACAAATTAAAAATATTGAAAGATATTGAATTGAAGGCAACCACTTTATTATTTAGAATTTGAAAAAAAAAATGTAATAGAGTTTTTCCTTGTTTTTATTTCAACTTAAATTCTATTAATAATTTAATTCCAATAAAACACTTGCATAATTTTATTTAGAAAAAATTTAAAATGTTCACAACATTTTTATATAATGTATGTCAACAATTTTTCTATTATTGTCTCCATATTATACTCTGTTTAAATTAAAAAGTAAAGCTGGAAAAAACACAAAATTAAATAACAGAAAACTTTTATTAATGTTTTCAGATTGTTAACATAAAGTGTTCCTTTTTTTTTTTTTGTATTATTATCTGAATCAATTTTGAACACTGATAAAATTGAAATGAAATAAATATCGATTAATAAAGATACATGTATACAACAAATACATACATATGTATATAGGTATTGATACTCCTTACGTTATGTACAAAATTGAATTACGTAAATCATGAAGAGGATAAAAATGCTTGTACAAAAATGCTTTGCTTTGTTTTTATTATATAAAACATTGTAAATTGTGTATGTTTTGATGAAATTTATGTTTATTGGTTTTAATTTCCTATTTTTTGTTTTTAATATGAATTGCCTTTTAATCGAAGATTGTATATATAAATAAATAAATTGTAATACTTGCACTCGACAAACTTTTATGTAAGTACTCTGTGTGTATATGTATTGGTATAATTTATTTATGTTTGTATACATGTATCTTCTATATACATATATGTATGTATAAATGTTGGATGAAGCCTTTATTTAATTTGATATAATTTAAAATGGGAAAAAAAAAGAGAAGAAATCCAGGATAAAGTTGAGTGAATTTCAAATTAATTTTCGAACACATTTCAATTTCCAGGGTTATAATAATAAAAAAAAGGGTAATAAAAGCAATTAATTATATTTTTTTGATCATTGTTTTGTATCATCCTATATAATATGTTAGTTTTATATTTTTCCAGTTATATTGGTGACCATAAAAAGATCTTATCAATTTGATTAGGTAGCTATTTTAAACAAATAATGAGGTAAATTTTATTATATTCAGATACATACATATATAGGTAAAAGAGTTATAAAACATAAAACAAAAGATACTTTGATGACTTATTATGTATATATGTATGTTCATTTATTCATTCATTTTCATTACAAAAAGGTTTGATACACATTTACATATACCTACATGCATTAAATTTCATGTGTTTAATTAATTTCTTTTAATTAATATTCAAACATGAATTTTATGATTGTTCGACAAGAAATTTGGTTTTTTTTTTCATTATTATCTCTTCTTTTGTGATAAAAGAACATGGAAAAATGATTTTCATTTTATTTTTTCTTTTAACAAAATCAAATGTCAAGTGCATTATAAAGGTGAAGAGCAGATGTTTTAAGGAAATGTATCTGTAACATTTAAGGCAATTATATTCGATATAATTAATTAATTAATATTTCAAAAGAATAACAAATTAACATGCAAATTAAATAAAATGAACTGAATACATTGTGTTCGGTTAGTATAGCAAGAGCTAAAGGTATATGTACACAGTATATAATGATCTAAAATATTTGAAGTAATTTTTAAAATTTAAAATTTAATTATAAAAACTACACCTATACTAGAATTTTTCTAAAAAAAACGAATAAAGTATGTTGAGTTCCTTTTTCTTCAGACTTCAGCTTGTTTTTTTTTTTTTTTTTGGAAAAGCCATTTGGATAATTAAAAGGTCAGGTTTTAATTTATAGAATAATCAGAGCTATTGTGGTTATTCTTAGCAGATTTCGTTAGCTGGGCTTTCATACAAAAGTGTGCATGAAAGTTAGCAGAAAGTCCAGTCAGCGAAATCTACAAACTATGACCAGAACAGTATTGAAATAGAAATTAAAACCATTCTTAAAAATTATAATAAATAGTCTCAAAGCTTTATGCTTTATAATAATTTGTATTTTCAAAATAAAAAATTTTTATTCATAAAAATTTCGTTTTATAGCCTTGAAAATTGAAATAAAATCGTCGGTTTAATTTTCAATTAAAAAAATGTTTTTATTATTTTACTTTCTTTTTAATCAATTATTTGTCATGCATATTGTCTTGAGTTGTGTATATTTAAAATTAAAATCATTGAACAGCACATAAACAAAAAAAAAAAAAATAAATGAACAAAGATAAAAAGCAAATAAACATTTAGAACAGATATTTGAGAGCATCGACAATAAAATCACCTAAATTGAAAACCTCAAAATAAACTGACAACAAAATCTATCTAGCATATAATAATAATAATAATAATAATAATAATAAATAATAGTACCTACATAAACACAGAAATAATAAAAGAACAGCATGATAAATCGAATATGATGATGATGATGATGGTGATGGTGGTTTTATTCTGATGGCGGTTTTTTCTGTTTTATGTCGTCAATTCTTCATGATGACATAAAATCAATAAATAAACACAAAAATTTTATGCATTCTTTAAAACTAGTAAATATTTGCACAGATTTCACGCGAACACGGCAGAATCATATACATATGTACACAAACTTTTATAAGTCATTCTAGAACAAAAAAAAAAAAAAGAAATGTATGAAAAATGGTCTACAAATTTACATTAGTACATATGATACGTTAGAAATGTTTGTATACGTAAAATAAAAAGAATATAAATGCATATAGCAAACAAACAAAAATCTATATAAAATGCATAACAATATTTGTAAGCGTGTGTGCATATATCCATATAAGGATGTGCAACATTAATGTTTATCGAAAATGTCCATAAAAGCAAAGTGTTTAAATTCGAATTCAAAAGGACTATTTCATATTTAATAATCGGCTCAAAATACGTTTATTTGTGTACATGTCAATGTATTTGTATCTGTTATTATTATAACCTTATTCAGTTTTTCCTTTGCTTTTATCTCATTTTTTGTCTTCCAAAATAGTATAGTATACAAAAACCGCAGGATTCGATTGCATGAGAACCAAAATTTATTTCAAATTGGATTTAGATTGAATTTATTATCCTGTACGTGTGTATATATATACAAAAACCGGAAGTGAAGCGAGTACCAAAACAAAAAAAAAAGTACGTACGGTATAGTATGTCATTTTTGTGTGCTATTTTATATGATTTGATTGTCCTTATCAAAACGGAAGAATTCAATACATTGTAATATGCATAGGTTGTAGTATATGACATTATTACGTATATACAATACGTATCTATGCGTATCCATATTTTGTCACAACAAAATAACGATTATCGATAATTTATGATGTCATGGATTTTTATTTTGTGTACATACTATATACCTTTTATTTTCACTTTTTTTTTTTATTCTGTGTCATTATTACTATTACCTATTATCATTATACCATTATTGTTATTTTTTGATTTTTGTTTTACTTTTGTTTATTTTTGTTCTGTATGTTTTCTTGTAGCATAAAAAGATTTGTTTTATGTTTACTCAGATGATACTTAAATCAATGGTTGTCGTAATATATAAACTATATGTGAATTATTATTATATGTATTTTGATTTGCATTAACAGCTGTACTAGGGTACATTATACAAAAGGATACACACAAACGAGTGTAAATATGCATTTCATTTACACAAAAACTCAAAACAAAAAAGGAAAAGGTATGTATACACATATTAATAAATAGTAATGCCCAGATTTTCAGCGATATGGTTATGAAAAATCAATGCATACATGTGTATGTACATAAAGGGAAAAAACAAACACATAAAACAAAAATAATTCCTGTTTTCATTACTTATGTATACTAAATCGCATGATTCAGTTGATTTGTTTCCCTATAGCAAAAAAAAAAAAAATGACTTCTTGGTTTACCTTGTAAGATGTTTATTTCTTTTCCTAATCGTAATTAGATCCAATCAAAAGTATCTTAAATAAAAAAAAAACTCGTTTAGATATGCTGATTGGAAATGTGTATTTTTCTTTTCTTTTGGTATTTTTTTTTTCTTTTGGTATTTATTTTTCTCTTAAATATGATCTCGAGTTAAAATATGAATTCGTTTAATGTATATATACTAAAATTTCTTTTCGTGTAGGCATTGAAATTATATTATAAAAGTTAAATTGAAAGTACAAAGTCAAACAGTTATTACATATTTACATGTATAACTTCATTATCATGTTCAAATGAAAGAAGTCTCGTCTGTAAATATTCAAGGTGAAAAACACAAAATAAAATACACATGCACTTACTTACATATACACAAAATGGTATTGAGAAAATAATAATGAGAATATTAAAATGCGAGAAAAAATCAATTTCTTTGCCCAGAAGAAAAATGTTAAAATATAAACAAAGTAAAATGTAAAGTAAAAATTTCATTGTTAATGGATTTGCGTTATTGTTAATGCTAATTGGTATTAAAAGCAAAAATGGATTATCATAAATAGGAAAGAAATTATTACATATACATACCTACATATGTATGTAAGTATACACAATATGTAGCGAGAAACAACCACGCGGCTAAAAGGTAAAAATCAACATCTTCTTGTGGATGATGATGAACTGATCTACAACTGAATTTCTGATGTGCTGATAATTACGTGAATGATCTGTGTTTTGGTAGACGTTTGTTAATGTTGCATGTCATTCTATGTGCAATAATTGAAGTTGCAATTTTTTTTTCGTAATTTTCTTAGATTTTCAATGCTGTTGTATGTATATATATACAATGAGTATGGAATTACAATGCAATGGATACAAAACTATATTTTTTTGTTTGTTTTTTATTTTGTTGATTATGTACATATTTACTTTTCAACATCCATGGTACAATGTACAATTGATGCATAAATATTTATACAAAAGATACGCAAATTGCATGTAATAATCATGCATTGCATTAGTTCGGTATACATACTTTTTAAACCTTTAAATATATAATACACCAATAAAGAATGTATAATTTATCAGTAAATTCAATGAACGGAAGAGTGTGAAAATATTACCAGATATTACTTAGATTTTGTTGCTAAGAAAACATATTCATGGGAAAATAATGAAAAAACAAAAATATGAAATTATGAATGAAAACAAAGTGATACCTGTTAAATACAAAATTTTTCTCGCCTACGATATTATTATTAATTTTAATACAAAAGAAAAATTAATTACATTGAGGTTAATAACATGATTTTATTTTAATATCCATGTAGGTATTACCAGTAGTATTACATACATGTGATTTGTAAGCGGAATAATTACCTATCTATGTACTTAGATGTACATTACATATAGGTATGTATGTAATTGTCAGTAAACTTCCTTCTCCCCATAAATATATATTTTTATGTGTACAAAAATATGTGCAAACACGGGTACTGTTTTTAATATTGATTTTTTATTGAACAAAATAATTTTTTCAGGATCCATAAAATATTTGGTTCTTTTTCTATTTTCAAATTCAGATTGATTTGAAACAACATTAACAAATTTATACTCTGTCCATTAATTACACGCAGTTAAGGCTTTATGTGGGAGTACGAGAGTCTTTTTCCTTTCACAATTTCTAATTAGAATATTTCACAAGGAATGAAACTAATTTTTCGAGTCATATTTTCATTATTTCGTGCTAACATTATTCTGAGACTATATAAATACATACACTTAAATAGGTATCAATATTTGTTGTGAATTTTTGGTTTGTTACAATAAAGTCATGAAGATAATTTTCAAATTGCTATCTCTTAAGATCAAATATTTTTTTTGTTTTTTTTTTCACATGATGCTCGCATATATATATCCATTTGTATCAT
The DNA here is from genome assembly GCA_963971155.1 of Anthrax anthrax. Classification (NCBI taxonomy): domain Eukaryota; kingdom Metazoa; phylum Arthropoda; class Insecta; order Diptera; family Bombyliidae; genus Anthrax; species Anthrax anthrax. The sequence goes on along the minus strand of OZ020120.1, from coordinate 28,181,442 downwards.
CAGATACATAAGTACAGTACATATGTATTGTATACCTACATACATAAATGCACAAATTTTTAAATAAATAGGTAAGTATGTACATATGTATGTATATGTGTACCTATGTACATACATACATATGTACATACAAATATGAAAAAAAAAAATACCAAAATTAATGCAACGGTTAATCAGATTAGAGGCCCTAAGCCAGCTTTTCAATTCAAAATTTAGTGACAGAACATATTCAGAATTCAGACTTTAAAAAGGGCGCTTCGTTTTTTTGATAGTTTTTGAGTTAGGCTTTTTATATATACATATGTACACATACAGGCGTACATATCCATACATATGGATGAACGTAACATGTAAACAGTATGGATGACAACATTTTGATCAAATAATAAGTCTTTATGTTAAAAAGTAATTCGTATTCTTATTTTGTGTATTCAGTTAAAAATTTAAAAATTAACGAAATTTTGTTTTATATTTGATGCCATTAAGAAAAGCAATTTAAAGATGAAAACACGCTATGACGTATACGGATTAACAAGAAAAGATATGATCGATATTTGGTTGAATAAACACATGTTTGAAAATTTTGCCGACAAAACACATATGTACATTTATTAAACGTATGAAATTGTGTTTATTTTTTAGGTATATTCATTAGTTTTTTACGTTTATATTTCATACATATTGTAAACTGCTTAATTTGACACCTTTCCAAAATAAATTTTTATTTTTTACGTTATACGCGTATATAAAAATGTTTATATATATGTGCGTTTACGTCATATTTATATATGTAGGTATTTTATTTTGTTTTATGTACCACCCAGTATTCTTTATATCCTTATAACATGATTAAATATTATAATATTGAAAATAGTATGTAATAATACATACATTTATATAAAAAGTACATATGTAAAGGCTAAATAACAGTTTTCATAAATTACAACCTTTTATCTTTCGTCTAACTCAAGAAATAGAGATGGCTAGATATAAATATATACATTTGTATGTATGTACAAAAAAGTATAAATGTGTGTAACATTATGTTATACATTTAGTTTCCTGTTATCGCGTCGTTTAATACCAGACCAATTTGAATTTGAAAAAAAAAAAAAAAATAGATACAAATAAATTGAAAAGGGAAAAAGATACGATACGAAACGAAAAATTAGGACGATAAAGCTATATGATAAAAGTAAGATTTAATATTACATACATACAAACAAGCCAGGACATAACTTTTCTGTTTGTCTTTTCCATGTAGCAATAATTGTATACAACTGCTTCGCATAGTCGTGTACAAACAAGCGCGTACTCCTCTGTGTAACACACATAAGAAAACGTACATACATATGTATATATGTATATAACCCTGTCATATCATCCCTAGTTTATTTGTTTATTTTATTTTTAATTTTTTTATTTTTTCGAACCCGTTCTACATACTGCTATTAGATGCGGGTACATCTACATGCAAGTCCTTGTATACCTATGTGTATACTTGTAAAACATAAAAATATGTACCTACATTCACTCGTTTAACATCCCATTCCACCCTTATTTAATATCATTTGTCCTTAATAAGGATTTTTCTTGTTGGCGCTAGTTTAACAGACCGTAAATTTTTCCAGAGGGGATTTTTTCTTTTCAATGGCATCTCTTTCTTTGTAATGCATCTCTTCTGATCCTTTTTAAATCAATAGTCATAGCCACGCCCTTTGAGATATAATCCAAAGTCGTATTACAGAAATGTTAAATGCACAAATAACAATAATAAAAAAAAAACAGAAACAATAAAAATGAACACAAAATGAAAAAAAAAAAACTAATAAAATCAGGAAGAACAGAAAAAACACTTTTTACTTGTTCAGAAAACAAATCTACTCATGTAATTTTCCGCAATATCTGATATATACATGGGTACCTACATACATACATATGTATGTACCTACGTATACTTACTATATAATACCGTCATCTATACTATACTACCAACTTTGTGGCTCCAAACTGAACCCCTATTAAGTTAAGAGTCAAGATCCCAAGAATAAAAACAATTTTTTTTATCATATCCATGTTAAACAGTGTTATCGTTTTTAATTTGATTGCATACATATGTAAATATTCATGAATTTTATTGTATTTTGCTCGATAATTTTGTATTAAAATTTATCTCTGACAACACCATTTTGCAAAATTTACTATTAAATATTGGAAAATCGAAGAAAATTATAAGACACGAAGAATCTTAAGTCTAATGATTGTTAATAAACAAATTATAAAAGATCGTAATTTTTATTTGTAGTTAAATGAATGCATTTCATTAAGTTTTGAAACGTTTGTGAATAAAATGATAACTAAACTCGAATAAATAGTCATGGATACAAAATTAATATACAACAAATGAAATATCTATCTACATATGTACGTACGTAAGTATGTATGTACATATTTGAAAATTGGTTATCGTTGAGGTTAGCAGAACGAATGTAATTGTACATATGTACATACATGTGTACGCATTGTATATGTACATATGTACATTTGTGTATTATTATATTTGCCTGATAAGTAAGATTTTTCGTTTATGTTGTTCACCTTGTGCTTTTTTTTTCTTGTACTCGACCCCAAAATGTATGTAATTTTTTTTTTTTTCATCGTTCATCTCTTTCATTCTTAGTTAGTTTAGAAAGCGATTTTTAATATTGTGTGATTATTTGAATTTCTGTAACATACCTCCACAGACTACTATATCGTGTAATATGATATTTACGATTGTTCATTATGTTCATTGTTTTGTTAATCGACGATTCTTCTATTTGCTAGCAGTTTGTCGTTCGATTGGTTGTGTGCGCATTTTCTTCTCCTTTGTCTCGTTCTTTCACATTTCTTCCATTCCAACCCAACTAATCGGGTAACCGGTTGTGTAGATTTTTTTCTCCTTTTATCTGGTTGCTTTACATTGCACATCAAAATTAAAGATATTTTTTTCTTTTTCCTCTAAAGGCGGTTTTCTGTTTTTTTATTTTTATTTTTATTTGAATAAATGTTTCGCGTTTGTTAATCGGTTCATGTTATTCTGCAGTGGTGGGTTGTAAAATATGAAACGGGTTGTCGCCTGCCGGAGCAGTGAAGTCGTGCATTTATGATACAAGCATATAACAAGATACATAACATAACTGCAGATTATGTTGGCAGAGTGTAAAAGCTGATCGATCACTGGTATTATAATTATAAATATGTAGTAGATACATGTTTACGTCTGTGTATATACATATGTATATAGATTTGTATTTTGTACGTAAGCAAGAAAAGATATGTAAACGAGAATTAATAGGACTATATGTAATGTATGCATGAAGGTACAAATAAAATGTGTACATACATACATTTGTACATGTGTATGTGGCTGTTGTAACATATATGAAAAGTATAGAAAAATAAATTACATGAAGTGAGGTGGTAAGCGGCGAATGAATGTTGTAAGTTGTAAGAGTGTGTATTATAATAATATAATATAAAATGTTTAACACAACTACATGCTTGCTAGTAATGTTTCGATATGTTTCTCGATGTTGCCCTCTCGGTCAATCGCCTTCTTTTTCCCTCATTCTATGAATTGTATGTGTTCAATATTGTTATTATATATTATGTTTATGTACATACATATAATGTTTATAATGATGTTTATCAACATACACATGTAGTTATTTCATAGTGGCCTGGCTAGAATTTGAACTGGTTTTATGTTGTCCGTACAATGTTTCTTTTAATAATTTTTTAAGTTCGAAAAATTTTCTTAACAAGAATGGGACATGATGTTTAAAAGTATTGTTATATTTTGTGTATTTTTGTAATTGTTTTTCGTTTAGTAGTGTATGATAGAAAAATGAGCGTGAGCCGCCGCTGTTTTTCTCTTTAGGGGTTACCGTCGCTTTGAGTTAATATTATAATAAACTCGGTAGCAAAATTCATTCATGTTGATATGGTTAGTTAGTCAATCTTTGGCTGTTATATGAGTTGTCTCGATATGATTATTGTTTCTGATATTTGTTGATAATGTGTACGAATTGTGTAATTATATATACATAGTAAATATACGTTTTTTTTTTGTGTGTAATAATAAATGAAAAGAAGAAGATAACGTGATTTTTAATATTTGGTGTATTTGTTGAATTTATCAATAATAAACAGTAGATACCTATATCTTACAAGAATTTAAATGCAATTTAAAGGATTACACATCATGTCTATCAGAAAGTGAATTTGTGATATTTAAATAAAGTGAAATTTTGAATTAGTAATAGTATACGAAATAAATGTTTGATTAATAAAATTTATTTAAAAAAAAAATTTTTTTTTACTGTACAGAATTTTATTTTTAGTGTGAAAATTATTTATTGACCGACGGTAATGTAAACAAAATAAAAAATAATTCAGTGTTTTAATTAATTTTTTTTTTGCAATTTTTAAAAACGTACCTACATATACACCAAAAACATTCGAAATTAGTGATGAATTTAAGTACAAAATTGAGATCAGTTTTAAAATGCAACAGAGTGCAATCAAAGTGAAATTTTTAATGAAATTCTGTAAATTTTTTGATTAATGTTGAATAATTTCATTTGAAAATTCATAAAATTATTGTGCATGGTAATTATCAATGTTTTTTTTTGTTAGATTAATTTTTAATATAGGTGATACAGGTAACATTATGTTAGTTTGAAATTTTGACAAGGATTGTTTGAACTTTGAGCGACGTGTGTCTTATTGTTTTCATTTTCATTTTTGTTTTGTTACCACAATCAGTTAGGTATATATAAATTACCATTGTTATCATTAATAGAAATTTAAATATTTTTACAAACCTTTAAAATTCGTTATATGGACATAAATATTTTTTTTTTCCCAATAAAATTCCAAATGTCATGTACTTATTATGTTCAAAGTTTATTTACACTTTATTACCACTTGTGTAAATTAAAAATTTTAATAGAAGCAGATAAATACGATAAAATACCTAACTGTTTTTCTTTTGTCAATTCTATAGTGAATAATAATTGCAAAATATGTAATTAAAATTTATTTAATAGGTATCTATTGTTTAAAATAAGTTAGCAACTGGTTTTATTTAAGATAATAAGATAATAAGATAGTTTTAATCATGTGTTTTAAGTTTTAACGAACGTACCTACATTCATTTGCGCCTTTATTTATGTACATATACATACATACCTAGGTACCTAACTCTTTTTTTGAAATTGAAATTAATCGAACATTTGTATATTTTTTGTATATTTTTTAAATAGGCATACATAAATGTCTGTGTATGTACATTATATAGCATACGTACATATATGTTTGTATGTAGCTAATTCATTTTTTAAATTATTATGTTATAGGTAAATAGGTTATGCGTATAATAATTAATTCTAAATTGATTATGCATAATATTAATTATGCATATTAGGGAGGTATCTACATATTTATTATTAATACCTATATGTATTAAATCTTTTAAAAGAATTCAAAATTAAGACTGAAAAATTTAAATAAATAATTCGGTATAAGTACCAATACCTACATTATATTTGATTTCATGTAGGAATGGATTGACAATAACGAACTGGTGCTTCTGGATGCATTTAAAATTTAAATATTTAAATGTAAACGTTCGTGAAATGTTTTTTGTTATTCAGTTTAAAAAATCTTAATTTCAAATCAATCAACATAACATATAGTCAGATAGGTACCTAGGTATATTTATTTTAAAGTAATTGGTTAAACTAATTTGACTATTTAAGTGATTTAAAATTGAATTGTTAAAAAAGATTATCCATATCCTTTACCTTGAAAAAACTAATTGTAATTGTGTGCATGTTAGGATGTGAATATATATACACACGAAATTAAAATATTTTAAAATAAAATATAGGTAGGTATAATGGGATACCATAATACCTAAATGCTATTTAATAAAATAATTAATAAAATTTTATTCCTGTTTTAAAGGATAATGAATACTTCGTCAATGTTTAAGATGGTTTAAGTTTAAAGTAATTTAAAGCTTAAAGTAACTTCTCCGACGGAAGAAGATACCTGCCTACTTTGTAAAATTTAATTTTTTTAAAATTAAATGTAAAAAAGCTTTGGTTATAAAATGACCACCTAGATAAATTATTTTCACTGTTGGAAATTGAAAAACCTAATACCAAACATTGGAAAAGGATATTTCAATTTTTATTTATTACAATTTGATATTAGCCACCGCTGCTCTGCTACCTTGTATTTGTAGTTCTAAAGATGTAGTTCTACAGATATTAGATTATGAAAAAAATTTTAATAATATCGAAACTGAATTTATAGATTTTGGATGGTTAAAATTTTCATTGAAGAGAATTTAGATAATAACATATATCATAATATTAATATGTATGTAGACAAATAACACATTTTACGATAAGGATATTCATTTCCATTTGTATTTTTACGTTTATGTACCTACATCATATAGGTATAGGTATACATTACGTACACACACATACGTGTGATCAATTTTAAACACAAATATTACCATTTGATGTGTACAATTTTCTAATTTTTACGTAAGAAAATTGCACAGAAATTTGTTTTTCTTTCTTATTATTTTTATTTTTATTTTATCAAGTTGACATGCATTTAAAATATAGAGGTGGGTATATATGTATGTACATAATTGAATTTGGTCTGTTTTACGTATAGGTATATGTATTTTCATTCAACAAACATTCATATGTACACTGTAAAAAAAAATTACTACTAATAAACTAGGAAATCTGGTTTCCTAGTATTATCGTATTAAAATTACATCGACAAGTAATTACTAAAATTTTACTTTTTGTCAAAGTAATTTTTTCACTCCCGAATATAGTAAAACTTTACTATACATTGAAAGTATTTTGGTGTAAAAATACTCTTTTGGTACGTAAAATAAAACAAATTTTGAAGTAAAACTGAAGTAAAATTACTCTTTTGGTAAGTTAAGTTGAACAAATTTCGAAGTAAATCTGGAGTAAAGTTACTATTTTCACTAGTAAAATTAAACAAAATTCGAAGTAAAACTGGAGTAAAATTACTCTTTTGATAAGTAAAATTGAACTAATTTCGAAGTAAAACTGCAGTAAAGTTACTCTTTTGGTACGTAAAATTAAACAAAATTCGAAGTAAAATTGGAGTAAAATTACTCTTTTGTTAAGTAAAATTGAACAAATTTCAAAGTAAAAGTGGAGTGAACTTACTATTTTCATTAGTAAAATTAAACAAACTTTGGTAAAAAAAAACACCATTTTATGGTTTTGGAGGAATTGAAGAAAATGAATTTTTTTTTGATATTAAAAAGCAATTACCTTTTCATTTGTATTTTAATTAATATAGTTCAAAGTAAGGATTTTTTACATACATATTTATACATCTATGTATTTTACATGTTAAAATTATTAATTATTTAAAAAATTTTAAAATTAACAAATTGTATGTGAATGATTTTAATGTAAAGAATTCAGTTTTTTAATTACATTATTAATTTTATTCAAATTATGAATAGATTTTTTTTCTCCACGCATTGTTTCTGGGTAGTATTTAAATAAAAAGCGAACCAAAAATTCCAAAGTTTTTGAAAGTTTCTTTGGATAAATTAAATTGAATACATAAAAGTAACATATTATTTCTGTAATTAAATATAAAAAATCGGAATCCGCATAGTTGTATTCTGCCGTAATAGTTTTTTCCATAAAAATATATACCATTTTAGCGTCAGATGATGCCAGATCTAAAATAAAAATTCACAGCGATTATAACTACAAGTTTTCTGCATAATATGAAAAATAAAATTGCTCACCAACTATTGCCAACCATGGTGTACACACTGGTACTTCATTTTTTACTTCTTCTAGAGTCGTACCACGCTAGAAAAGAATCAAAACGATAGTTATATATAAAGTGAATAATAAAATGAGATTATATGAGCATACCTCAAATATTCGAAACAGTAAAGAAGGTTGTTCTTTAAAATAATTTCCAAAAGCTTCCAAAATTTCATCATTTCGCGGACAACTATTTTTAAGAATATTATACATTTTCAAAAAAGTAATACATTTAGCTTTATTTTCTTCAAATGATTTGACGAAAGATTCTGCTTTAAATTCCATAAGTTTATTGAAATGTTCAAATAAATATCGTCTTCGGAAAATGAAAGGCCAATTTTCCTTAATATCCGTAACAGAAGGAATTTGGTCCCTATTGTTGAAGTAGACTCTTTGACTTGCGAAACAATTTTCCATAAGTTTTGACACCATAACTTCATTTTCTTTTGTTAAATTGGTTTTGAAAAATTTGTTTTGTAATATTACTTTATCTTCATGTATGTTTTCTTTATTACTTTCTTCTAAAATGTTATCTGGTGGTTGCCAATTAGGACATGTTTTTTTTAACGTTTCTGTGAGTCGTCTTTGCTTTATTGGTATTCTGCGTTCAACGGAAGAAATAACTCTTTTTGGTGCCCTATTAAGAAAATTATTTCTGTTCTTTATCGTTGTAATGAGCGCTATTGGTTGAGTATGTAAAATGTTTCCGCAGGAATCCTTTTCAATAAAAGAATTAGGATATTTGTTTGCTACTTTTTGGCTGATTGAGCGGATAACACTCATTGGTAGATAAAATGCATATGTACGCAATTCATCAACAATAATATTCGCAAGTGTATTAAGTTTTTTGCCTAAATTTTGGTTATTTTCTAGCATAGCAAGAACATCTGGCGGCATTTTATGCCAAGGGATTTTGAAATTTTCAAATAATTTCGCCCCTTGTTCATTTAGCGATGATGATGAAGACAAAGCAGTACTGGACATGGATAACGTAGTGTCTAAAGATATATTTGAAGGAGTATATTCTTGTATAGTAGCAGTATCATTTTCATATATATTAATTCCATCAGGTTGGCTCATTGTGTCTATTAATGATGTTATGGAAATATTTCCAGAAGCGGCCCATTGTTGATTTTCTTCCAAAATCATAAAAGTATGTTTTTCTTGGGCATACCATTCTAGTGTTTCGTTATCACAAATTCTTGTTCCATCTGATTCAAGTATCAAAATAGAACCATGTAATCCATGTACTTTTGCTGTAGAAAATAAAAAAAATGTGTATGTTTATTAAATATTATTTTTTAATGTATACAAGCTATTAAACACCTTTATCCATAACTGATGTGATGTTCGCCTCAGAAACAAATGCTGTTTTTTGTGTTCGATCTACGTTCCAAACTTTGAATACTAATTTCGCCATTGTTGTTTTATTTTAATATATATCTAATACATATGTAATTTAATATTATACTATTCTATTTTATTAAAAAAAAATTAGGATGTTAACTTAAATTTACATTATATACATATTAGGTGAATAGTACATTTTACTGTTCTGACAATATACATTTATAGGTTGTTTAACTATAAGCTTGTCAATGTTACAAACAAAATAAACTTCATCATCATAGTCTATATTTTCATATACTAATGATTTATAGTTGTACCACATTCTATATTCTCGACCATAAAAACAAGCGTTAGAATAATCATACTTCACAAAAATCCATAAAATATTCATAACATTTATATTTCCTAATTCATCTTTTTCTGTGACAATGTAATCATTTCGTTTGTATATCGTGTTCAAATACATAATTTTTACAGACATAAATTTGAATTCGGCTGAAATATTTGTATTAAAAATTCCACCTATTATCTCCTCAGCATCATCACAAACAACAGATGTTTTGAAACGATCTTCAAATAAACTAGCTTGAAATTTTTGATGTTGTTCAGATAACATTTTCGTTACATTTTTAAAATTTCTACCTAACTTACAAAATTGTTTAAAAAATTGATGTTTCTGTTCAAACCCCAACGTCCACAAACTTTTAAGAGGACCAACTTTTCGTATTAACTCAGGATAATGACAAACGAAATGATGTTTTGGTCGAAGCTTTAAGTCAGGAAAACAGAGATTCCTGAATTCTAGATATGTGTTGATATAATGCGCGAGCAGATATGTTTGTTCTTTGTTAATTTCAGGAGAACAAATCAAACGACATATTTCAACCATAGATGAAAAAAAAAGCCAAATGTTACTGTCGTAATCTGCTTGGAGTTCACAAAAAATTATTGGAAGTATCAGTAAAAGATTCCAAATTTCGTCGCACTTGCCAGGAACTTTTTTAAAATGTTTTTCTATCACTGGAAATGAGAGAGATAATTTGTACTTTTTTCTGAAATATTCAAGGCGTTGATTAAGGAAATTAAAAGAAACAATTTGAGAACTATCAAAATAAAGTAAGATTTCCATTAAATCAAAAGGAATTATACCTTCGAAAAGGTCGTGCGATAAACAAGGAGGTAAGCCAGGGTTACATACATGAAAATATTTTAATTTATTGAAATATGAATCAAATTTAATCCCTGTTGTTACTGATTTTTGTGAAAAATTTGCATTGCAACTTATTGCATAATTATTTGGTGTACGTGTTTCTTTTATTTCTGTACTTTTATTTCCAAGATCTGTTCTTGTGAAAAGACAGTATCTGCAAAAATATTCAGCCTTACTGAAATTCTCAGTAAATCCACCGATTTGATGGCTACCGAGATTGTCTCCAATTATAAATACAACTGTCCCTTTATAGTTTTCTTTTTGTAAAGTGTATGGGTTCAAAACGTCAATACCTTTTTCTTCTAAAGTTAAGAGATCTTGTATTAGAGGACCTAAAATTTTATCATAACCAAATTCATTAATAAATTTTTCTTTACATAGCGCGACTAGTTGGATATTTTGAATTTGTGATCTGTATTGTTTATTGATATTTCCAATTAACATGTAAAAACCAACTAACTTATGCTTTTTTTTAGATGAAGCTAATGGCGAACAAATTTCAAAAGCATCTTGAAATAGCAATATTTCGATTCGATCACGTTCATTAAGGAAATGATTATTTTGATAACATGAACCGTTATTGTAATCAGAAAAAAAATTTTCTTTATTTTCCTTTTTATGCGTGAAAAGAGTGAAAAATTGTTTGTCAGTCATTAGGCTTTTAATAGTTTTTAATAAAGGAACATAATGAAAAAAACATTTTCGGTGATAATTATTTACTCCAATATCAATAGCAACAGGTGCAATATATTGCGCACTTTTTTCTAAAAATTTGGTTCTCTTGTACTTTGAGTTAAATAGTTGCACTTTATTGACAACATCAATCGATTTCACAAGAGCACACAAATCATTATAACAGGGTGTATTTTTTTCATCAAAAAGTAATTTCATTTTGTCTAACAGACTACATTCATAAATTTTTAAAACATTCACCAATTCTTCGTATACAAATTGTATTGTTTTTTCTGAAATTTTATGTTTGGTATTTAATTGCAGAAATAAAGACGAAAATATATTATAATCAAAATTTGGAATGTTATCTTCGAATTGGAATACATTATTATTATCAAAACTAACGTTATTCTCAATTAAAGAGTCTAAGTTTCTTTCATTAGATTTAACTGATAAGTCTTTATGCTTCCTAAATAAGTGTGTTCTAAAGGATGTTTTATTTATAAATTCTTGTTGACAATTTCTTATTGGACATTTTACTCTTTGTAAATTTTTCAAATGACTCACAATATGTGTACTTATGCTTTTTAGTTCTGTTGTACTGTATTTGCAATTCAAAACGGAACATACTATTTTCGATGTCTCACGCATTAAATTATGATTTCGGTTGGTAATTGAATGATGCCTATGCCAATGAACACGATATGTACCGTAACATGAAAATATTTTTCCGCAGTCTTTCCACAAACATTTGAAATTACAATTTTTTTTCGACCGATGGAAATATAAATGTTTATTATACAATAATATATTTTTTGTTTCATAATTACAAAATTGACAAATCATTTTGGTTTTAAATCTTAAATACAATAATATAATATAATATAATATATTTAAAACTTAAATAATATACATATGAATATATAAAATTTAATCCTTAATCACTTACACTTTTTAAAAATATTTTTAAACTTATCAAATTTTACACATTTTAAGACATCTGTACTCAATGAAAACTGCGTTTGAAATGAATTGCACAATCTTTTCATTATTATCTACTTTAAAACTGTAGTATAATTGCTCGCCGGCAAGCATTATTAGTTACCATGTTAAGTAAATATACTGTCATAGAGTAACATTGTTATTTGTTTTACAAAAAATACTCAACTATAACAGCAAATTTACATTTAAATGATAGTAAATGCGTAACAAGTATAATCATGTTTTTTCTTCAATCTCATTTTTACTTTTTTGTTGAAGTAAAATTACTCATCGTGGATTCATTATACAACATTTAGTAGGAAAATTATAAGTGAATTTACTACAATGACAAGAAGTTACATTAAAAACTAGTAAATTTACTGAAATATAATAAATTACCTCAAAATTTTGAATTTTACTTAGAAAAATTGTAAAATCACCTTTTTTTAATAATATTGCTATTAGAATAGCTGCAAAAATTACTAGTACAAAAATAGTAATTTTCAACGTATTTTTTACAGTGTATATAAATAGATACACAATAAAAGTGAATACCTATAACTCGCTATAATTTAAATCATACATACCTACATATATGTACATACATACATACATACATAATTATGTAGATACGCACTAGCACTACTAACAGTAGTCAATATGAATCAATATATATACCTAGGTAGGTACCTAGTTTTTGCATATTTTATGTAATATGTCACAAAAATAAATACATGTAGGTATGTACCTTCACCCATATGTAATATTATAAAAATACATGCGTTCATATACGCGCCTATATTTAATTTATATGTGATTTGACGTGAGCTTTAAATCTTATTTTCCAGAAAAACAAGACTTAAATACCAGGTAAGTCGTTTAAAAAAGAAAAAAAAGAAAAGCTAATGTGAAGGCTTATAACCCTTCGAAAAGTTAAAAAAAAAAAATAGAACACAAATTAATTTACAAAAGTTTTTGTTGCTATTTGAATAATGCATTATTTATACATGAATGAAGAAGCTTGTAGTTGCTGACAATGGTGTATTTCAGTAATATATCTATGTACCTACAAAATATACATATACCTATACTTAGTTTTTTTAATATTCCATTTTATTTTATTTTATTTATTTTTTTAATCAGATGTTTGTTTCTGTTGAAATATAATCAAGTAGTCGTAACATTTACAAAATAATCCTGCCCCTTGAAGAAAATCACACATTAGATTTAATTAGCATTAATTGACTTAAAGCTACATATCTTTATTACACTTTTTATTTAATTTCACTGTTTTATTTATTTTTAAATGAACTCCTATAAAGACGAAATGCATTTTTAAAATAAACACATTCATATGCACACACACTTCTGAACATATGTATATGTATATGGGATTATTACAAAAATACATACATACATATTTTACCCAAAAAATTTTAATGTAATCTTTTCTCTTTTTATTAAATTTTGATAAAAATGAAAATTAGGAAAATTTTTTTTATATTTATTTTTAATTCCAGTTTTAAGTGTGCATACATATGTACATATGTATGTAGATAGGCAATATAAAATCGTATGTATATGCATAAACATAATTTTCATATATTAACCTAAAACAGGATTTCTCTTACATTTTTAGATTGTTTAATTGAAATTGACTATGTGATAATGATTTTGTGCTTACTTTACCTACAGATATGAATGTAGTGTTTTCAAATAAATAGGTATAAACTGATTGATTTATACGTGTGTAAATACTTATATAATGAGTCCGTTTGTACATACATACATATATGTATATGATATCTATGTATTAAAAAGGAAAATAAATAAATAAAAATAAGAAAAATTTTACGTCAATGAGAATATTATGTATTTAAAGAAAACAAAAAAAACGTAAAGCACAAGTTTTAAATTGTAAGTATGTAGGTACTAGATATATGAGTTTTAAATAATACATACCTATATACATATATATAAGTTTAAGAAGAACATTTTAGTAAGTGGTTTGATTTTGAGTCGCTTTGATTTTTATTTAAAAAAAAAATATACATTCGTACATACACATGTGTACATATACATATGTGTTAGAACAGGTTGACATTTTTGTCATTATTTAGTTTTTTTCTTTAAATTTTCATATCATTTTTATTTGTTTACAATAAGAAACCTATGTTCTTTCGACACTTATGATAACGAATAAGTAATGTGTATGAGATTATGAATTGATTGTAAGTATGTACATAAATACTTGTATCGTATATGAGACATTTTGTATGCAACACACAAGAGGAAGACCAATACTTCACATTGACAGTTTTTGCTGTGATAGTCATACATACATACATATATGTACATACATATGTAATGTGACATGATTTTATATTTTTCTGTTTTAATGTAAAATAATATTGTATATGCGTGTTTTCTAAAACATGTATTCCTTTTGCGATAAAATCAAATCTGATATCAGTTTAAATATTGTTGACTTTAAAATTAAACTCGAATAGTTGTCGGTACTTTTGATGTAAAATGTACTTTTTTTGTCATTATATTCAATTTGTGTTGATTTATATAAAAAAAAAAAATGTCTTTTTATGTGTAAACTGTGTTTTTATCTTTTATTTTTAATTTTTTGTTTTTTTTTCTTCCATATAGAACAACGTTTCTTCGAGTCCTCCATCACCGCCTTCAGTTGTTCCGGTTACGATGGCTGTAACGTCAACAGTACCGCCTGGAGCCCGAAGTACTTCACCATGTTCAGCGCCTTACGGACAACCAAATTCTAGATGTTGTGATACAGGCCGTACAATATTTACAGATCCAGTTACGGGTCAAACATTATGTTCATGCCAATATGATCTGTTAAATTATCCTCGTTTAGCGGCTGGTGCTGGTATCGTGGCAACTGGACCCGGTGGAGTACCATTGGGAGTTTATCCAGAAGGTATGGCAGCTTATTTATCAGGAATGGGAGCTGATCAATCACCATTTTATCCAAATCCGGTGAGTTATTAGGTGTGAATTAATGAAGGATCTTTCCATTTGTACTATGATAATTTTCATGCTTTTAAGTATATTTAAATATAAAATTTACCATTGATTATACTAAAGCATTTTATACATAAATATTGATTATAGAAATTATGCGAAATATTCACTATAGAAGATTGTATTTTTCATTGAAATACGTTAAATTAATTGCAATCTGCTTTGCATTTTATGTAATTTAAGATTATTTTATTAAATATTTTCAACATAACGATTGGCACCTTATCTCTATGAAATGATATTCGACGGTGGTCTCATATAACGCTTAAATCTCAAATATACAATCAATTAGTTTTAAGTACAAAACGTACCTCACGCGTGCCCCATTCAAATGTTATTACAATCGCTTTTTCATCTCTTGTGAAACTATGTAAGTATATGTACGTACGTACATATATAAAAACGTTCATGCTTTTTTCATATATCTTTATTTAGAAGATTCAATTCCGTTCATATTCATGCACATAAAATAAATATATCTACATTCTATTGCATGTATTGTGGTACTGTGGTACATATTTGTATATGTACCGTAAACAAAAATTTTGTATCTTTTGAATTTTTCTTTTGTACTAACATAGTTATAACATGTTAAATAACATTTTTCGAAACAATGTTTGACCACCCCTGGAGGTCTATCCATTTGTCGAGTTGAGTATAAAATATGACATCAATGGCAACTGTATACCTTTCTGACAATTTATATCTGTTGTCATTTTTCCTCTTTTCGTATTTATTTTATTTTCATTTTTTCTATTTTATCATGTTTTTTTTCCTTCAACTTTTTATTCAGACGGTATGTACATAAGTATGTACGTATAATATTTTTATTATAATTCCATGCATTTTATATCTGTAAGTTGTTGTCTGTTTTTCTTTTTTCAAAAATTTTATTATAATGTATGAATTTTTGTGCAGAATCTTACTCTGACTGTTTTTTTTTAAGTTTTTCTTTTTATTCTTTTTAATATTATAATTTTTATCCTTTGCTATTTCACTATTTGTATGTTTGTTGTAACATTTTGACATTACACATTGTTTTGAACAATATAACGAAAACACATACATATGTATGTATGTATATACTTAAGTATAAATGTAAAAATACAAATGCAAAATGAGAGAAAATAAATAAAAATCTTAAAGCCTTTGAACTGTTCATGCTGCTTCCTTTTTTCATATTTTTTTCTATGTTTTATATGCGTTTTGCAGCACAAACAAATTTACATATATGTATGCACATCTGTATGTTTTGTGTATAATGCACATAACATGATTATGTGTATATTTAATTTACAATATCATTATATATTATGTGAAGTGTAAGCGCAGACACAAGGCTTCAGTTTATTATGTATGTAAACCAGAATTAAATATCAAAAAACATGCATTATAAATGCTAGATAGTTTGTATTAAGTTTTTTGTAAGCACGACTTTATAAATATACTATTGCTTATAGCCATTATATATGGTACGTATGCGCTATTTAAAGAAAATTGCAATAAGCACGTACTAATACGTTGCTAAAGATTTAAAATAAAAGCTTGATAAAGTCAAAAAGCGAAAGGAGCCCACATGAAAGGATTAATGAGAGTACATACTATCAACGATGGTGGTCAAATATTAAATAAATTCTTCATCATATTTTATCGACTTTCTTTTTTACATTTATATATTCACACAAGATCTTATAATATTGTTTGAATGCAAGTAAAAACAAAAAAAAAAAAAAATTTACTACAAAATGTACACATGGATTTGTTTCTAAACATAATCAAAACAAAATTAATATATGCATACACAAAATGTGTAAAAATGTGCGTTTTGTGTGCACAAACCATTATGCATATTAAGATTATAAAGTTTACTTACGAAATGAATATCATATAGAAATTAAAGACTTCATTTATAATTAGCGCAAATGTCATTGTATAAGTATTAAATTAAATTTAATTGAAAATTCAATGAGAAAATTTTGCATTGAAATGAGCATATATATACGAATGCATTTAATTTAATATTTGATTGTTGATGGAATGAATTTTTACAGGACATGACATTAGAAAATAACAAGAATTTTTTCTCTAAAATTTTAAATATAACCTGAAAGTAAAATTTAATTGTTTAAAAGTATTAATTTAGTGGATCTATACTTTATCCTTCTGGTTGTTCCTGACTAGACTATAAAGTATAAACAACCTATGAAGTTATATGTTATCATTTTGCAAACAAATTTTACACATTTAAATGATATTTTTGTAATGAAATATTAGATTTATGTAACTGTACTGGATCTCTATTTTTCTTGTGTAAATTAATTTATGTTAATTCTCCATAAAATAAAAATAATTATTGAAAATTTATCCATTTTATGATAAATAAAATAAATGCATTCACACATTTTGCGTACATGTGTGTTAGTGTGTAATTACATATATATAAAAGGTTATGTTTACTTATTGTGTGGTTTTGAAATAAAAGAAGTGAAACATAAAATGAGAATAATAACAAAAATAAAAAAACATAAAATTGAAGAAAAAAAAAAACAAGCTCATTATTTTGTTAAATCATCAAGTTTAGTATTTTTTTTTTATTATTCAATTTTTCTCAATTTTAAGCATCAACTACAAACTAAATACACACTCACAATGCAACATATATGTATGTACATATATTATGGACAGTTTTACATGTATGCATGTACATATATCCCGTGTACAAGTTAAACATGTATGATTTAGATAGACTATATGAATTGTATATAAATATACACTGCTGTTCATAAAACAAATAACTTTAAAATGTATTAAGTATATAAGTATGTATGCCAGTAAATGTTCAGTTGCATCACATTAACTTTCTGTGCACATCATATAGTGTTAATAATAATAAAAATAATGATAAAATAAAATAGAAAATAAGCGAATAACATTGAATCGTAAGGATCATATCATACATATGTATATGTAGGTACAATATCGAAAGGAGCAACAATAAAAAAGAAAAAAGAAAATAAAATAAAAAAGAATTGACTTGATGACTTTAGGATAAAATGTAACTTCTTTTATCATCCCATGTGGTATGTTTTCCAATTCGGAGATTTTCTTTCTTAAGATTGTTGATTTGCAATGTTTTCATGAATTTTAGATGTGTTTGTTGTACATATCTATAAAATCGAATAAATTAAAGAAGACAACAAAAAGTTGGTATATATATTAATGTGGAAAATCTAAATTTATATACATATATACCACAATACAGTGAGTATCATACTTATGTATGTATTTGCTTGTATTAATAAATGTGTTATGTTCAGAATAATTTTCGATTAAGAATGATGAACATGAAAATATATGCACAACAGAAACACTTAAAAGTGTGGGTATTTTGTGACATAATATTTACAAAAGATACGTACAATTTTGAATAGTATGTATGTACATGATAACACATGGGTACACAGTGTGGTGTAAATACAGCCTAAAGCCATTTGCATTGACTTCAATATAAAAAAAAAGAGAAAAGTTTAATACTACTACTGTATTGTTGTTTTTAATGGCATTGCATACATGCACTTGATAAATACTTGCAAAATAGAGATTCAAGTTGCATATATGTATAACACATACTTATATTGGCTTTTTCTTAGTTTGTAGTAAAACCAGCTTTTTTGGTTGATTATATTTTCCACATACAAAACATATATATATATCTCATTTTATACACACATACGCGTATACATACGTATATATATTGATGCACACATGTACATATGTGATACTTTTATGCTGTGTTGTGTGGTTAGTGAATTTGATTATGCCAGCATCTTTTTCCATAAACATTACAATTCCTGTTTTGTACAAAACCATACATGTGTATGGGTTTTCAAAATCATGATGATGTTAATACGACTGTACAGCATATATGTACATTTATATGTATATACATATAAGCAGTATCAAAAAGATTTCACCGATAAAACCATATACATATGTACATACATAATATGTTTATACATGCATACATATATGCATATAATATATTCCATGTATAGAATTTGTACATGCACTTTTATGTATTAAGAAATATAAAACTGGAAAACGAAGTAATTGCGACAAAATACAAACTGCACTAAATTCATATTCGATGTGACTTGAGGGATTACTTTTTAAACATTTTGGAAAATTTTAGGGTGTGATGGATTAAATAAAATGTACAAATATGCATCTACATGATTTTAAGAGAAATACATGATACATATCTGTTTAATTTTCTGTATAAAATTATCCTACAAAAAGGTTACAATATATACAATACAATCTAAAATACGTAACAGAGATTCAAAATTTTATTGTCCTTATAATTTTGACACTCGTAAATGTTTAAAACCAAAACCTTGTGGACCACTATATGTGGATAAACAAAATACAAAATTTAACTAAACTTTAAACATAAATCGAATGAATTTGTATAAAAACATAAAGTTTTGCATTATTAGTTTGTTTTGAAATCCTTGAAAACAAGAAGGAAGAATATACAAATGGTATTTTCTATATATGTACATGTGTGTATGCATTCCTTATGCTCATATAAAATGACATAGGTTTGTGTAAAACATAACATCCGTGTCAGTTGTACTTGTATTTAAATTATACACAATACATATGTAAGAGTATAATGTTTTGTTTTTAACTCTCCGTTTAGCTTTGTTAGGATTTCAAAAGGATATTGGATGTAGAATGGAAAAAGCAAACACTATTAAAATCGAAATGTTGTTAAGAATGTTGGAATCTAATTTTAAAAAATTTGATAAATAAATATGTTCTAAACATGTACCTTTTAATATATTCATACGAAAACAAATGTGCATGCATGTGTACACATATGTATGTTAAAAGCCTCATGTATTGACTTAATGAAGTTAAATGATGATATTAGGTGGATGTTGGAACGATTATTTGTTTTATGGTGTGTTTTAAATAATGTAATCAAATAAGTACCAGAAAATTAACTGTACACCAATACATAAAATATTTACATAGAAATTTTCAAAGCAAGCAGTTTTTGATCAATGAACTCATTGTATACTATATATCATGGTTTGATATTTTCAGGCAGGATGTGCTTGAATAACATTTTTATATGTTTGATTTTTTTCATTTCTACTTTTGATTTCCTTTTAGAATTAGAAATGTATTAATTTCCTTTACCGTTTCTAAAAAAAAAATGTTTGTATTCAATTTGATATAAACAATTTGCAAATCACTCCATAATATCGTCAATTATATTAAATAAATCAAAAGAATGTACACACATGAGTACTTTATTCAGAATAAAGTGAAATTCTTTTCTAAGCTGGATATTTTTGTTACACCTAAAGAAGTCTATATATATAAACATGAATTCATTTCCATATGTGGAAGTATTGTGCACTTTTATATGTTGTACGGGTATATATATACAAATATGTATGTATGAATTTAAAAGGATATTTTAACACCTAAAAGTTCTTGAATTGGTAATAATGGTAAAAGGTGTTAAATACCACATGGTTTATTTTGTATGCACTTTTGTTGTTATAGATCATATGAGTACATATAAATTAAGAATTGTATGTTTCATTGACTGTTTCAACTGATAATTCAATATATACACACATTAAACACGTAATACTACATAAATCCACGTAGATGCGCATGTTTGAGATACTATATACAAAACAGAGAAGAAAAAAAAAAATGTGAGCAGACTTTACAACACACAAGTCTATTCATTCACATGACATATCTGCGCTTGTAATGAAAAAAAAGAAAAAAAGAATGAAAAATAAACTTGGCCATTCCAATGGACACATTCATATAGTTACCTTTCCTCTGCAATACATGGTAACTGGTAACATGCATACCTTTTCTTTTTGTTGTACAACCAATACTATTGAAAATTTATACATATACGTAGACACTGCAGTTAGTACATTAAAAAAAAAGAAAATTCTAAAGCATATGTTACGTGCTTCTGTTTTTATGTTACTGCTGTGATTATCTATATCTATTGGTTTAGTGTGTTCACATTTTAATGTTCAATTTAATAGGATCGCGTGATTTGAATTTATGAATACATGGTTATTTTAGTTTTTTACATATTTTTTTTTTCAAAGTCTTATTCTATTTTTTTTTTCTTGTCTCTAGTTTATTATTGATGTCTTGCTTTACTACTTTTTCATTGATTTATCATTTTATCATCAAATTTTTTGCACGGCGCTTTATTAAAAAATGCAAAAATAAAAACGCAATGAATTGTCTTTTGTTCAATATTTTTGAATAGGAAATTATTACAGGTAGTTAATGAATAATAAAAAAAAAAACAAAAGCAATTTTACTGTAGCTACGATCCTTGGCAATTGATCACCTATCAAAATTAATTTTATTAAATGTCCATAAACCATTATAGTACTGCTTGTGCAATTGATACTTATAAACATCAGGTAGTGATTTTTTATCTTTTGATTTTGTGTTTTATTTATAACTGAAATAAATTGAAAGTTGACTAAAATTTCGGTGTTATAGTGTTTTTCATTACATTATATAGATCATATTTAAAGACGTTAAAGGAGAAAATTCAAAAATTTCAAAAATATGAGAACCAAGGTTTCAAATTTATAGAACATAAAACTCTTTATTAAGTTACTTTAATATCCTCTAAGTTCTAACACAGTTAAATTGTAGTTGTTGTCAACTCCTTGTCACTGATTCTGACATTGTATTTATGTATGCTTAATTTTCTGATTATTCATTTTTTATTTTTATTTTTTGAGTTCCGTTCTTCATTGAACTGATAAGACTGGACGCCTATTATTTTTTAATTTTTTTTTTTTATACTCGATTTGAAAACGTCGCCAATAAGGGCATGGTAATGGTTAAGTACATTGTAAATAATTGCTGTATACCTCATTAATTTATTTTACAAATGTTATTCATTTTATTTTTTTTCAATTTTCATAAACAATTATTTGATAATCAAATCAAAAATAAAATACATACATAAATACTTGGCTCTCTTCATTTCCTCGATAAGAAGAAATTTTTGTATATTTTATTTTATGTTTTTATATTTGTGCAGCAAACAGAAAAAAAAAATTGCATTATCACATATGAGTTCATTTGTATTTTTTTGTTTTTTTTTTTTTGTTTTTTAGTATATAAACATGTATCAGAATGTATGTGATATAAGAAACAATTCAATAAACAAGAACAGTAATAATATAATATTGCTATTAATTTAAATTGTATATTTTTGTAACATTACACTTTGACTTTAATTCTTAAGACTATATGTGTATTCTTATACATAGGGGCCCTGATCTGGCTGACCATGTATCGATTTAGTACAATAATGGACCACACTGATTTGTATTTAATTTATATATATATTCAAGACAACAAATCTCAACTTGCCACACACAGAATTTAAATACAAAAATAATACAAAGAAAATACATACATTCTGGTTTAATAATTAAAAATCTGTAACAAATCTCATTAAAAATGAAAATAATAAACTTTAAAAATAAAAAATATAATGAAAAAGAAATAAATAATAAACTCCAATCTATCATTAAATCCCAGTGTCCAAGAACACAGATTACATTCATAGACACATTTAAAGCCAATTGTACATAAAAGAAAAAATAAAATAAATAAAAAAATATGTATATGAATTAATAATAATAATAATCAATAAGTGATTCAAATTGACGATTAATGTCAAAATAAACGAATTGACTATTTGTTGATTTTTATTATAAATTATCTTCATTTTTTTTTGTTTTTTGTCTCCGTAATAAATATTTTGTTGTCATTTGAATATATGTACATACGCAGACGCAGTATATGAAAATGGAAAGCTATGAAAACTATAAGCAATTCAACGAGTGTATGAGTTGCACAACGATATACGGTGTATGTGGAAGAAAAGTGTCTATACATGTAGATGAGATGTCTTGCATGAAAAAAAAAGTCATGCAAAATTGATAACAAGGTCTAATTAAAATGTAAAATTTTCATACATATGAAGATCTACTCTATTCACAATTTTTTCATAAGTATAAAATAAATCAATTTTGCATTATTTTTCATTTTGATCATAGTTTGAAATTTTTCTGATTTGCAACAAAATAACAGTACCTCATATCTTTTATCCATGGTAATTTAAATTTTTTTTTTCTATAATTTCTAAAATGATCGTCACATAACATATACGCATTAGCAAAAAAATAAAATGAAATGAAAATTGTATTTATGTACAATGTTAACTGACAATTAATGAGTGTAATCAGAGCAATTGTTGGAAAATAAAAAAATAATAAATGCAACACAATCATTGGTGTTAATAAGTGAAGAAATCATTCTGATTCTATTCATATTGATGAGGATGATTAATACACACTTTTCTTTTGTTTTTCCTTCATCCACATGTATTCCAATGTCCGTTCATTATACAATGTTATGTACATACACAATGCATTTAAATGTTGCATCAACATTCAAAAGATATTGTTGAACATTTATTGTAAAATTAATTGCGGTCAAAGTGTCAATAATATTAAATTGAGAATAATGTTTAAGAAATATGGCGACCAAAATGAATTGTGATTTCCATGTCATATAGACAATGTGCATTATAAAGTGAATAAAAAAAAAAAAATTGCTAAGGAAAAAAAAAAACAAAAAAGAAAAATGGAAAATAGTAAAACAAAATTATCAAATAATTCAGCTGTGTGTAACTGAAAATGGAGAAACATAATTACATAATTCTGGTTTTACAGATTAATTTTCATCGTACTGATTGTAACTTATTTAAGCACATGATCTCTAAATCTGTAATGAAAAATATAAAAAAATCGCGTACTGTAAAAACCAAAAATACTCTCGCGTTCTGTTATCATCACACATTTTATTCTGAGTGATTGACTAATTTATTTGTTGACGTCATAAATAAAAAATTTACAGAATTTTATCAGCATTTTGAGTTCATATACGCGTATGTATGTATGTTTTTTTTTTGTTTCCTAAAAATTTATTGAAAGGCTTTTTCAATGTTTTCATTTCAATCTAGGTATTTATCTCAATTCTCATAAAAAGAAAAAAAAAATTTTTTAATTGAGCTTTTCTAATTCTAATTTTTTTAGAATTTTGCATTTTTTATGAGACACTTTTATTTTAAAAAAGAATTTTCCTTTATGTAAGTAATTTGAATATATGTACAACATATAACATGATTTTTGTTATAATTTCATTTGTACGAGGATCAGATTATTTTTTTCCTTCATTTTCTGTTTTTTATATTCAAATAAAGGCATCAGATGAAAATTTGTCTGTACATGCGGCGTTAATTAATTTTCTGAACATTAATTAATCATTTGCTTTGGCAACATAAAATGTCTGATAAACATATTTGAACTTTTTGACACTTAATTTTTTGTTTTTGTGCTTGTTGTTTATTTTGTCTTATTATTTACAACGCGCTTATATTTCATGTCATTTTCTTTTATTTCTTTTGTTTTTGACAAGATGAGGGGGTGTTGTTGTATTGTATTTATTTTATTTATTCATTTTTTGATTCTAATTTTTTTTTTTTTTTTGATATTTTTTTGAATTTTACATTTTGTATGTTGATTTAGATTAGAAATTGTTTGTTGTTGTTTTTCTTCAAAATACCGTACTTACATAATGTACATACATACATATGTAGATGTTCAATGTTTTTTTTTTTTTTTTTTACTTCATTTCAACAAAAAAGAAAACCGTCAAACCATCAAGATGAATCTCATTTTATATTTTGTAACATCGGTGGCATTATACAACATGTCAAACTTGCCATTTGTCATTTTATGTTTCAATTTTTCATAAATCAAATGTTGTTTATGTCATACATACATACATATATACATACTTATACACATGTATATTAAAGAATATGTAAATGAGTATATGCGTAACATAAACGACAAAAGGTAACTTTTCTTTCTGTCAATTTAAAAATAGAAGAAAAAAAAACTTTTTATTAATTTCAAATTTTATTAAAAGCAAAAACAAGGCAAAGAAAAGGAAAAAAAAACATGTAAACAGAAGTTTTTATGCATAAACAAAAGGAAAAATCAATATGATGACATATCGTATGCCTTGTACATGTGTATTTTGTAAACAAATTCAGAATTCTGTTTTTTAAAAAATTTCGTTTTTTTTTTTGAATATTTTTTTGATCAATAAAAAAAAAATACACAATGGAAAAAATAAAATTAAATTAATTTTATGTCAATAGAAAAACAAAAAAAGAAAAAAGAATTAAAATTTATAAATTATAGTTGGTGCGAAACGTGTTTTATTTTTTATAGCATTGATAAAATTATAGTTCATAAATTAAAAGTATTTAACAAAGATTGTAATTTACTCTATACAAATGCAAATGTACTACACATGTAGTATATATAAATAAAAATTGTCAGTATAAATAAATTCGTTATCCTTCATTGAAATTTAATGTAGCGGAACAATTAATTCTTGTCTTCTTATGATTACAATTACATACATCTACATACATACAAAATGTGTATATTTTTTTTCTTTTCTCTCTGATCTGCTCTTATTAAATGATATTATTAATAAAATAAAATTTATATTGAACGAAATTAAAATAAAATCAAAATAAAAATAAAAAATGTTTTTTTTTTTTTTTTTTAAATGTATTATTGATATCAGTAATATGTATTCATTTAAAATAATTAACAAGTTGTTTAACTGAATAAATTCTTGTCAATAAAGTAATTAAATAAAAAAAAACAAAAAACCAGAACAAAATGTTATACAAAATTTATGTCACCAAAGAAATAAAAAAAAAAAAAAAAAAAAATTCTTATTATTATTATTATTACTTATCTGTAATCAGTCACCATCACACGATCATTAAATAAAATATTTAATTTATTTTTTGAATGTTATATTAATATGTATGTGTAGATATGTACAGCGTGTTTTTTATTTTGTTTCTGTTTACAGTACTAAGGCATGATCACAATGTTTAAAATATCTTGAATTGTACTACGAAATATACAAATATAAAATCCAGCAAAAAAAAAAAAAAAAAAAAAATTAAATAAATAAAAATATAACAATCGGTCATGTCGTTATGTCTCATGTATTTAATATATAAGGCGTGAAAATTTTTTCTCGAAATGAGATCAAGGATCATTTATTTGATTTTAATACATTAATATGTAATAATACTTTTGTGTAATTGATAATATGAAACAAATTCGTGTATTTTATTTTTATATTTATTTAATTTAAATTATTATTTTTTTTTTAGGATTTTTGTTTTTTTTTTGCTGTTTCGATTTTTTAAAGTTCATTCTGATAACAAAAAATTAAGAAAAAAAATTCTTTTACACATGACATGTGTAGGCATATGTCATAATTCAATGCTAATTTTTTTATTTTCATTTTTTATTTTAATAGGCTGGACTTGATTTAAAAGAAAATTTAGTTGCTGGAGCAGCACCATGGCCCTATCCATCTGTATATCATCCGTATGATGCAGCAGCATTTGCTGGATACCCTTTCAATAGGTAAGTCAAACAAAATTATGATCAATTTCTATATGTAATTTTGTCAGTCATTTTTTTTCCCCCTATACTAATCGGAACTCTGTATATAGAATAAAACAGTAAAGGAAGATACCAACACTAATGGCTATGTTTTCTTATTTTCTTTTTATAGAGCTCCATTTATCGTTGATTAATAGCGGAGTATTATTTATCAGCTTTTATATGTTTATTTAGTTGTCATAAAAGTCAAAAATGATTAATTTTGACGTAGGTTCAATAATTTTATAGATGACTTTATATTTAATATTCACTACACATATACACGTGTATATTAGGCTACCGAAAGTATAGTTTTCATATACGTAATCTGTTTTATACAAATTAACGTATAATATTTATTGTGTATTTGTACACAAGATCTTTTGAAATAGGATGAAAATTTTTCCAGCACATATGTATGTAGGTACTATGTAAGACCCATAAATTTTATGTTTCGTCTACAGATCATGTCTATTTGTCTATTTTTTATTTCATTTGTTTTTCATTTTGTCTTAATTATTATTTGTTGTCTGGAAAATAATTCCAATAAAATAGATATTCCAAAATTACAATAAAATTTCAATAATGACGATAATGAAAACTATAGGTATTTGCACGTAATTTGATATGTTCATTTAATCAATTCATAAGTAATTGAACCACGTCCTTTTGACGTATATATATGTACGTACAAATTCTTATGAACATAAGAATAATCATATTGCATTTTAAAGCCGAAAAAGGCATAAAAAAATAACGCACGTCACACATTTTATTAATTTGAATACAATCAGTAGATAAAAAGAAGATTCAACAGAAATTTCTGTTTTATTTTCTTTTTTTTTTTTTTTTTTACATTTTTATGTAATGGTGTAAAAATCAATCAGTATGAGACATACATGATAATGATTTTTTTTTTGTGTTTAAAAAAACAAAAAAAAAAATTTTTTTTTCGACCACATACAGTATATTTTTATGTTAGGTTTCCTAAAATGATTTTATTGAATTTAATTTTATGCAAATTTTTGATAGTGAATGCAAAAAGAGGAAGGAATTTTTCATGATTAAATGCGTAATTCTTATAAAATCAATTCGACTATCTTTTTATTATTATTGTTATCATCATCATTTATTAGTGTTGTTCGTTGTTATGTGTGTTTTTGTTGTTTTTTTTTTAGGCGGTTTTTTGAATATGCATATCTCCACATAAATTCATTATAATATCTGGGGATATGTTAATGTTCCAATGTACCTTAATATGTACACATATGCTTGATGATCATCTACTTTGATTTTCATTTCCATTTTTTATTTTTATCTACATATATACTTATATACATACGGTGTACATGTGGATATACATATATTCTGATTAAATGGAAAGGAGGTAGTAAAGCACACGTACTTGCTAAAATTGCAGACTGTAAATATTATTTTCTTATCATTAACTTGTCGTCTCTTCTCATTGAAATTAGCCAGTTGCACATTGTATGAATGCAAATTTTCTTAAGACGCCGCATATGAATGTATGTAGATACATACTTATGTTAAATATGGGGATTTATACGTACACATATGAATATGAAAGCGGTGAATTAAAAAAGAATTTTTAATGGAATTTTTTTAATTATTCTGATGTACATATACGTACCTATACATATGTATGTACGTATTGTATACTATTTGGATGTACTGTAGTGTACTGTATGCTGTATATTTGTGTTGCCTGTTGTTATGTGCATGCAAAGTCGTTGTTTAACATTTTTTTTTTCTTCCACCTTTTTATTTTTAATTTTTCTTATTATTTTCTTACATTGCTGATTGATTTGAACATTTTGATTTATCATTGAAATGTGATAAAAATTTGTACAATGACAAGCAAATCATTGCACCTATAAGTCATTAATAATCATGATTATTTCGAAATTATTTCAAGTTCATTGTACGATTTTTAATTATAAAAAAAATTTTAAAATAAAGTAAAAAATTTAAATTTCAGATAAAAAAAATTTCAAATAAAATTTAATTTAATTTAATATCTGTACAAAAAAATATTCTCTAGTAGAAATGCTGAAATTTAAAATAATAAATTTGAATCAATTTAATTATCTGCTAAAAAAGTTGAGATAGAATTTTATACTCTGTCATTATACTATGTAAATGCAATAAATCTATAGACAGTTACCTACATATTTTAATTTGAGTTTTAATTAAATTTAATTTAAACATATAAAAATATGAGAAAACATAAATCAAAAATCAATTGAACAACAAATTTTATGTTTTATTTTTGAATACTAAAACAAAAAACGAAACAAAAAAAAAAAAAAAGTCAACATTATGTAACAATGAAATATACACTTGTTTCATGTTTATTTTCTATTAAATATGATGGTTGTTCTAAACAACAACATTGTAATCTGGTGTAATAAAAACTGGTTAGCCATAACATTTGTACACATGTACTATATAGAAAGGTGTATAATTATTGTTCATTTTTTTTTTTAGTCATTTATATGATTTTCATTCATTAAGCAAAGCATATAGGCAATATGCATATGTGAACACATTTAACATTTATTCTATATTATTGTATTATTTTTTGGTACATTGAATGTATTTTAAAATATCAATATATCGATATCCATAGTTGTCCAATATAATGGTGACATATAAAACACTTTTGGACTAATACAGTTACTTGTTAACAAGTTAAAATGTCGATATTGGTGGCATTTACGATTAACACTTTTGTTCAGAATTCCAATAAACATGTATATAGGTATGTTGTATAAAGTAAAATAATTTTTTTGTAATAAATTCACATATTATAATAGATATATGATATAGGTACCTACATAGATAGAGTGTTAAAAAAATAGAAAAATTGGTAAAACAGATTTGAATTTAGGTAGGCCGTATTGGTATATATTTATATATAGAGATAAATTGCCACATATTAACCATATGAATAAACTCTACAAGTACATTTTATGTTAATATTAATATCTAGATACATTATATAGACACCTGAGTATATAAAAAACAAATTGTTAATAACACCTGGACATATTTTGATTTTTCTATACGCGTTTATTAACAATAATAATAATAATAATTTTTAATGTAGTACACGAACAAGTACATACATGTAATGTCATTGTTAATAGCCCACCTGTGCAACTGTTATTATACATATTTACATACGTATATATACATTGAATATAATTGATATTGTCATCAAATATAGTACCGTAAATTGTTGTTAACCAAATCTAAAACTACTATTTGTTTAATAATTAAGCAGTAGTTGTAGTTGTTGTTTTCAAAGTTGGTAAAAAATAATAATAATGAATAAATGAACAAAACATTTTCATGTCATGAATCATTTTTGCAGCTATATATACATTCATGTACTAATGTATGTACACATATGTTCGTTTACAGATACATACCAATTTAATAATCAACAGACCAAAATTGATCATTTTTTCATTATTGTTTTAGTATGATAACCATACATATCATTTTGTATTTAATGCATTGTTATTTCTAATAAAAGAAGAAAAAAATTTAAATTAAAACAATAGATGTAAATTTGTCTTTTAATTGTTCTTATATATGTAGAAATTGATAGATTTTTAAATAATAATGAAAATAAAAATGCAATATGAAAAAACTTAAGCAGACGTGCGAATTCTCATTGAGAATATTAATTACATGTGTGGGCTGCTGCTTATATGGGGGTACATTTGTACATTTGTATAACACATATGTATGATGATGAATAGAGTGAGAATATCTGGCACGGAAGTAAAAACAAGCAAACAAGGGAGCAGCAACATATTTTGCATTATGCCAGGAATTTTTTTATTTTTTATTTTTATATTCCAGACGATGAAAATTATGTCTTAATTTAAAATAGAATAAAAAAAAAATATTGGTTATTCGTTAATCTTGTATAATACGTATTGCATACAACATATTGTGCACATAACAGGTAGCATAACTTTGAAAAATTCTTGAAGATCTTCAAGTAACATAAAATGTATCTGTACGTGCGTATCAAAATGAGACGATTTCAGGTCAAAAAAATAGTTTTAAAATAGGAAATAAAAAATTAAAAAACACATTCTAACATCTTAGATAAAAATCATAATCACGTTTATACGCATTTAGTACAACAAAATTTTGTGTAAATCTTCTGTACACAGGTATTTATTGAATGTGTACGATATGGCATAGCCAGGACATTTTAAATGACACTTAAAAGCAAATACCCGTTCATTTCTTTATTTTTCTTTTGATAATAATCTTAATCGTGATTACAGAAAGTTTACATATTTATATCTTTTTTTTTTTTATTTGTCTTAAAAAGAGAGTGGTTTTCTCGATCTCAATTTACAACATTTTATTTTCAAATTTGAATTTTTTTTTTTTTATATTTATTACATCTACGTACAATTGGTTAGTTTTGAATCAACTTTAAAATTGTGTAGACCAATTCGTTGGTGTACATGTAGTAGAATAAATTTTTAATTTATAAAAAAAAAAAAAAAAAAAATTTGTATTTTGTGTAATTTTATATAAACGACGTGTAAAAAGACAACATCTGCAGCAATAAGTTTTGTTTTAAAATCCATGTATGTAGGTATGTATGTATTAAAAACAAATTTGATAAAAGAGAAAGACCCTCTAGAAATAACATTGAACATCGTGGTGTATACAATTTACACACTATATATTGTACAGTATACCATAATACAACAGAAAAGATGAAACTGGTAATAAATCACGTGTCATGTTGGGTGACACTGTAAAGATGTAACAGTATCAACAAGACACCAAACTGACTGGATACTTGTCCTATTTGAAAATTTCTATTCTGTTATAATATGTTGTTTAGGAGTTTTCTAGTTCATATTAAATATGTACATACACATTGTATTTGTTATACGGTGACAAGTTGATATTTGAATTGTTTTCGAAAATTTAATGTCCACTATATTTAATTTTCCTTTCATGTTACTGGTGTGTAGGTATGTTATGTACACATGTACCTATCAAACCATTTACCATGTATGTATATAAAATATAAAATCGAAAAAGGTTAAATACTGTACATATTTTTAAAGATTAAAATAAGATCTTATAAATTCCTTCCCTTTTTTTTTTCTTGTGGTTTGCATTAGAAAAATTAGATTAAAATACCATACACACATACTTATGTATTTGTATCAAAGCAAAATCTAAAATCTATCTGTCATTTGTAAAATCAAGTAAAACCTCTAATCCTCTAAAAATTTTGTATCCAAAGAAGCTTCGAAAAATTTCTTTTTATCTTATAGAAATTTTTCAAATATTTTACTAATTATTCACTCAAAATAGAGAATACTTATAGAAATTAGGCATATTTTTCCTTATTTTGATCGATTCAATAGATCATAATGTAGCTTTTCCAAATTTGAATTATCTATGATTAAATTTGAAATAAAAAAAATCTTGTATTAATTGTTTGTTTCCTTAAATGATTTGTTTCATACATTAATTTTAAATAAAATACTTAAATTTCAGTTAAGTATTGTTGTTTTCCTTTTAGTTTAAAATTTGTTCATACATACATTATTTATATGGTTTTAAGTTTTTAAAGAAATCAAAATTTATGTACATACAATGAAACACTGACAAATGACATATTTATGACGTCTGAAACGTGCAATTAATTTAAGGCGTTAAGGTGGTGACAACGGCGACAGTCAATTAAATTTTGTAGTTTTGTTTATTATGTTTTGTTGAAGACAATAAACAGTTTCCTGTCACGATTTTTGTTCAAAAACAAAAAAAATTTCGGCTTCAGAGACACAACTTCAAGTCAATATGTTATATAGGTGTTTTTAAGAAGAAGAAAAAAAAAAAAAAAATTCTTTTCAAGTTTTTATGTAGTTTTATGCCAGTTATAATATATTATCCATGAATATGGGATGTATTATAATATCCCATGTTGACGTAAATAATGCGTTAAATATTACATATTCGTCTTCTTTTTATTTAAATATGATATGTCCAATGATAAAATGAATTACAAACATAAAATGCATGTAAATAATGAAACTTTATTTGTTATTCGTATTGTACGTACATACATATAATAAAAATGATTATTTTTATTACTTTAATATATTTACCTGTTGCATACCATTAAATTTTGATGGACATTTTCATAAAAATAATTTTTCGTTTATTTTATTGATTGATTTTTCAATTTATTCATTTATACAATTTTATAGTTTCAATGTACAAGCACAGTATTACTTGGTATTACGATCCATAATGATAATGAATACTTCGTCAATGGTACAAGAGTACAAGTCTAATATGTTCATAATTTCATTTGAATTTGTAAATTGTCTTGACAAAAAACGGAAGTTGTTGAAATTTTGAACATTTCATGAACAATTTTGAGAGATTATCATAATTGAATTATAATAAAAAATAATCGAAATTTAAATTGACAAGTGATCATATTCTCTGTTTTACTTTCTCAAAGAGTGACCAATTCAGTTCCACTATCGTCTTTTGTAATATATATACCTATTTATCTAAAATTTTCTTCAAGATAATAAATCGGCAATTTCATAAAGACAAGAAACCATCTTTTCCTCCTTATAATAATGTACATACATACTCATATTAAAATTGATTTTAACGAAATACAAAGGAACTGAACATGTTTTATACGTAAATTATTCATTTCTTTTTCTTTCATATTTTACATTGTTTCATACAATAATAATATGAAGAAACAAAAAAAAAAAAAAAAGAGCAATAAAAATCGTAATTTAATCAAAAACTTTACAAACACATAATTGACACATCCATTAGATTTCATTTCGTTTTTAGTAGTAGCAGCAATTTTAATGGCTGTACATGTTAGAACGTGGTTAAATAGCAAAACAGGATTTTGCTCTTAATTTTTTTCCCTTCAAGTTGAAATCAAAATGATGGAAAAACAAAAAACACAAAAAAAAAGAATCTAAATCAGTGTAATGTGTAATTCGAGTTTTTCTTTTCTTTTTTTTTTTTACTTTACTCACATCATGCATTTTATTGTAAATGTAGAATTTTTGTCATTTGCAATGTTTTTACGAACACATACGCGTATTTAACCATCTATAAGTATACGTTCATATGTGCAACGAAATAAATGAAGAAAAATAGGGAATTTTTTCCTGATGAATTTTGAATCTAATATTTGATTCTATACCATTCTACAGTATAGATGTATTGAACGAACACATACATACGTCAATTAAGATTTTAGGGTGTTTCATTTTGATGAATGAAAAAAGCCAAAAAATAAATAAAAAGCAAAGAAAAACAAATTCATGATAGGATAATCCTCTTTATATGATTGAAAAGAGTTTTCAAATAAAAATGTTCTCATGAATTTTTAATTTTGGCAATTAAAGACTGTTGTAGCCGATATTCTATCGTTTTATAACACAATTCAATAATCTATACGCTGTATGTACTTAATATACACGCTAATATACATATAAGTATTTCCTTATCTGGTATAACTTTACATGTGTGTTTGAATGACAGTTTTTTTATTCACAATTTTGTTTTTAAATAAATAATAAAAAAAATTTCCCAAATTAATTACCTGGGTAATAATAATCGAAATTCATGTATAATAAAAAATAAAAACAAAAAAAAAAATGTTCGCATTTAATTATTATATCAAATTGGATGTACATTTTATAATTCGTATGTGAATTAATAATTAGCCGAAAATTCATTTTTAAATTGTGATTGTTTTTTTTTTTTTTTCAAAAACTATACTTTGTTTATAAATATTTTTTAGTGCAGGCCTTATGGAAACTAACTAAAGTAGTACCATTTTACATCATAAGTATTTTACAAATTCACCTGTTTCGTGTAAAAACTTGAAGAATTGTGATAATGCTGCTCATGAAATTCTCTTATTAGGAATTATGGTAGAAAACAAAAACACACATGTACTCCGTATTCCCATAAAACATGTACTAAAAAATATTTATAAACGAAGTATAGAAGCATAATATATATCTCAAGTTTTTCAAAATAAATTTTTACTATTCATTTAATTTTATGTATTTTCTTGGCTATAAAATTAAAACTATGTATTATTAAACAAAAAAAAAAAAGTGGTCATTTGAAAATTTATCAAAATTTATAGAATTTTTACATATATACAAACACAAAGAGAAGTAGATTACCTGTTTTAACATTATATACAAGATTTATTTTTAATAATTTACAACAGTGTTGTTATAAAAGAAACGAACCATGAAGATGAGAATATCATTATTATTGCGATATTATCATGTATCGTATTATGTATCTATGCAATGCATGTACATGTGTTGTTTATGAAAGCATTTAAATGTTATGTAAATATTCATGTATGTATATTTGTTTCTTTTATATATACGAGTATAAATTTCTTTTAAATCATTTTTTAAAAAATAATAATAATAATTTTTTTTGTTAAATGAATAAATAGCCATCAATATAATTTTAAAAGGAAATAATTCATCGCCATAAAATTTTTTACAAACAAATAACTTCAAACAACAAATAAATAATAAAAATAAAAATAATAAAAATTAAATATACAAAAAAAAAAAAAAAAATATTTTGTGTATTTCTGTCTGTTTGTATCATTCTTCATTTTTTTCATGTTTTATAATTTATTTTTGTTTTTTTTTTTTTTTTTTTAATTTTAAAGAGTTGTATGTACATCGTAATTTTCATGAATAAAAAAAGAAAATGTATAAAAATATCGAGTGCACTGTGTGTATCTCAAAATTTTTAGCTTTATTTTTTTTTTTTTACATATTTTATTTATCTGCATACATATGCACAGTGCACACATACATATGTATGTAAATTCCTTTCGTACATTCATCAGACAGGAAAATTTTTTTCGCTTCATTAAAACATATTTGTATTGTTTTTTTTTTTTCTTTTAATTTAATTTTTTGTTTTCTTATTCATTTTAATAACAACAAGAAATCAGTTTAAGAAAAAATTAAAACATGAAAAAAATCATTTAAAAAAATTTGTTGTTGTTATTTGTCACAAGAGACGATCATGAAAAATGACAAATAGCTGATAAATGATAGGACAATACTAAATATCTTTTACATAGCACAAACAAAATATAATATGTAAGTAGTTAAATTCTTGAATAAGATATTTTTCTTTCATCAAAAACATTTTTTCAGAAAAAAAACAAATTTTTTTTTTTTTTTAATAAAATTTTCATACAAGCAAACATACATAATAACCGATCTTGTCATATTTCTTGAATTTTTTTTTGTCCAAAATTTTTTATTCGAGATTTTCTCTTGTTCAAAATAAAATGATCTTGTCTTCGTACCTATATATTCTCTTTTACGAAAAGAATAATAAATCTCATCATTTTTTGTTTAGCCTATACATACGATTAAATAGTTGTTTTTGTTTGCTTGTTTGTTATTTAGATATTTGGAGACATATACACACATATATTTTGTTTTTCTGATAAAAGAAAGTTTACAATTACACAATATGTGTACGTATATATATAAGAGCATATATGTATGCGTGCAAATAAACGTATATTTGTATGTGTATGTACAAAAAAATTAGTGTGTTTTAAACATATTTTACATAATGAAAATGACATATTTTAAATGAAAATATGACCACACACATATAACATACGGGGAAGAAATAAAAAGAAAAACATAAATATTTCTTTGTTTTTTCTGTTTGAAAATTTTGTAAATGAAAAACACAGCAAATATGAAACGGAAATGAAATTTTAGAAAACATCAAATTACATTTGTTCATGTGATGAGTGATGATAATTTAAAAATACATAAAAAAAAAAGAAAATAAATATAAAAATTATTTTAACAATTTGTGCTAACATACATATGTACATACATTCATGTAGTGTAATACATGATAGTAAGGAGGATATTATTTAATGTTGTAATATATATTAAATATTTTCAAACACATTGAAACAATGGTTATGAATTATTCAGACATATGTTTTATTGGTATGCCTTGTATTACATTGTATTCTAATGTCTTTCTATATTAAATGTTATCTCTTTTTGGTTTTCTCTTTACTTTTCGCCTAAAGTGATACATATGATTAATCGCGTGCGATTTATAAAATTTTATAATTAAATTTTATTTTTTAATAATAGAAAAAATACCTGTTAGTTATCTGATTATATTGATTGCATTTCTCCATTTGATATTTAAATTTTACTTTTTCATGTATTAAAAACTTAAACCACAACATCAACATTTTTTTTTTTTGTAACCTATTGATTATATTGCAGTAGCACACAGGCAAAAAAAAAAAATATTTAAAAAAATGCAAATTTTTTTTTTTTTGTTTTTGATAATAATGTGAACCCAAAATTTAACCAATTTTTATAAAAAAAAAAAAACGAAAAATAAAAAAAAATATTGAATAAATAACTGACTAACAGCCAAAAGCAACCACATCATATACATACAAGCTGTCAGTATACAAACCTTTATAGCCGCATACTACACAATATTGTTGTGATTTACCGAAAAAAAAGAAAAACAATGAAAATACTGTTTTTTTTTGCAGAATTTTGTTTTTTTTTTTGGTATTTGGAAAATTATATACCTACATTGCATGTTATATGCAATAAAATGAAACACATATAACCCATAATTTTCATAGTGGAAAATATTAAAAAACCACAAATTGGAATAGTCGGTATCGTTAAATGACCAATTTTTGGTCGAACAGAATGAAAATTTTTCGTTTTTACATAAAATGAAAATAACGTTAATACATATACATTCAGTTCTATGGTGTATACGTATGATGTACAATGGGTAAAAATGCAATTAAAATTTTCAACACAAAATATATCTATTGAAAACGATAGAAATGTCTATTATATATCGCATATAAAACAATAATAATAAACGCGATCTATCTATGGCAATGAAAAATGAGATGAATTTAGGAAAAAAAAAAGGATTGGCGCTCATCATAAACAGAATATACAACATATACATAGTTACACATAGTGCATGTATAACATCGAATTTAAATTTATATCTGATGTTTTGCGTTCCCGTATATTTATATATACATACGTATGCACAGTACAATTATGTATGTAAATCTAAAATATGTATATGTTGAATTTATATTATATGCAATTGAAAAAAACCACTAACGACGATATTAATAAATTTTATGTTGAAGTTTTTCAATGCTGCGGTGTTGAAATTATTTTGCTGTTTTTTTTTTCTGGAGTCCTTTTTATTTTTATTTTCTAAAATACTGTTGTTAAGGGTGAAAAGAAAAAAAAAACCGTTTTTTTTTCCTGTATCCTGAATTTTAATAATAATTTATAGCTTATGCCAAGCTGTACAATTTTCTTTAGTCTCTCAAAACAACCAAAACCACATACATATTAAATGATAGCAATTTGCTCCGCCCTTCTAATAATAATTGAGAAATAAAATATTAGAAATGAGAAAAGTTTTCTTTTTTGTTGTTTTTTCCTACTATTTTCTGTATAGTTCATTATAAAAAAAAAAAAAATTCCTTTATGGAAAAAAAAAATTGGTAGAAAATCGATTTGGGGAATGAGAAAGAAAAGCAATGATGCCTGAAAAAAGGCATTTAAAATCCTGAAAAAGTTTATAAATTTCATGGTAGAAAAAATTGATATGAAATAGAATTCGCTGAATGAGCAAAATTAGTGAAATTAGGAAATTTGGTTTACATTGAAATTAAAAACAAAACGAATGAAAGAAACGATTTTTCCATTAAACATAAATAATTCATTACGAAATGAAAGTACATAGCAGGACTAGCAGGAGTCCCTTTTGTGATATTTTGACGATATCTTTGTCGTGTATATTAGAAGTTGTTTTTCATTTAAAGTAAAAAAAAAAAAAATTACAGACATATCAATTTAATTGTGATCTTTTATTTTTGTTTTTCTAATTATATCTATAGTTATGGAATGGACTTGAATGGAGCAAGACGAAAAAATGCAACCCGAGAAACGACATCAACATTAAAAGCATGGTTAAATGAACACAAGAAAAATCCTTATCCCACAAAAGGTGAAAAAATTATGCTAGCGATTATAACGAAAATGACATTGACACAAGTATCGACGTGGTTTGCAAATGCTAGACGAAGACTGAAAAAAGAGAATAAAATGACATGGGAACCTAGGAATCGTGTTGATGATGATGACGCCAATATCGATGACGATGATCATAAAAGCAATGACGACAAAGACATTCTAGGTAATTTTTTGTTGATTTGAAATATTTACTTATATTTGCTATCATGCAATTTTTAACCTGTAGACTGTAGGCTAATGATGTGGATAATGTTTTTCTTATTATATGTTGTAAACTAGTTCTTTGTCTTTGTTTTACTTATCCAATTATAACATCCAATAATTTATAATTTTTTTATTGATAATTTTCATAGATGCTAAAGATTCTGGAATTGGTTCGACAGAAGACGGCGACAGACCATCAAATCGGCTTGATATGCTTGACCGACCTGAAGGTAATAGTGAATGGTCTGGATCGAGACCAGGAAGTGCGAATGGTTCCCCAGATGTATACGATCGTCCTGGTGGCGGTCATCCCCTTATCCACCCTGCTGCCTTGCATCATTTTCGACCACCTGCTGGTTCACCACCGGAGGGCAACAGTCATCCTCATACTCCTGGAGGTAGTACTAATCCAAATGTTATTAATAAACCTAGGATATGGTCATTAGCTGATATGGCAAATAAAGAAACCAAGGAAAGTGGTGGTGAAGGAATTCATCCGCCAACAAGTTTATATTCTCATCATCAGCATTCATCCCCTGGTAAACTGTTGTCACCACTTGCGGGACGTATGCCAAATTATTCACCTTACACAAGACCAGAACTGTATAGAAGTTTTTATGGTCCTGCTGCAGCTCATCTGTCGGGACCACCATCTGAATTTTTAGACCACCAAAGATCATTCGGAGCTAGTTTAGCGCATAACGGTTTAGGTATGAATCCTTTACTATGGAAGGCAGCTGTTAGTAGCGGAGCTCAACCTTTTGCACCATTAAGTTTAACAACGAATCATCATACTGCCCCGCCTTCAGGAATATCACCTTCAGCCTCAAGTACATCATCATCAACTAATGGAGATCATCAACCACCTACAACACAAACGACTCTACCTACACAAGGACCAGCGTCAAGTAATTCAACATCATCGTCTGGTAAAATATCACCGGGACTTAATAGTTCGAGTAGTAAACCATGACCTCTTATCGATTTAACAATTTTGGCTCAAGAAAAATCAAAAATTCCGATATAATCGTGAAAAAGAAAAAAACTAAAAATAAAATTTAAAAAAAAAAAAAGAAACAAAGAAAATAATGAACGAAAGAAAATGTGAAAAATGTATGTTTGTTTGATAAATAAACAAGTAAACGTGATTTGCAGAACATTGATGTACGATTAAAACAAAAATAAAGATGTTAAATAAATATTGCATATGTTTTTTAAAATAACAAATGAACAAACAACATTTTTAACGTGCGTTTGTTTAAAAAATAACGAATGTTTTTTGTTATTATTAAAAAAAAGAAAAAACAAACAAATAAAAATCAAGTAAAAATAAATTGAATACATAAAATTATATAATAACAAAAAAAAAAAAAATTATAAAAAAAAATAAAACAAAAGAAAAATTTTGGAAAATGATTTTTTTTGAAAAAAAAAAAAAAAAAAACGAAAACTTTTTGGACA
Source organism: Anthrax anthrax (assembly GCA_963971155.1). Classification (NCBI taxonomy): domain Eukaryota; kingdom Metazoa; phylum Arthropoda; class Insecta; order Diptera; family Bombyliidae; genus Anthrax; species Anthrax anthrax. The sequence continues at coordinate 28,140,770 of OZ020120.1, read as the reverse complement.
ATAATTTACATGTGATTAATTTATGATATATACAATATTTGAAAAGTGAAAAATATAAAACTAAAGCTTAAAATAAAAATTAAAACTAGAAATAAAAGTATAAATAATAAAAAAAATGTTGATAGGAGGAAAATCTGGTGTAATATTAGAAAGAAAAAAAAAAATTGTATATTAAAATATAAAATTAATAAAATAAGAAATAAGTAAAGAAAATGAGGAGTAAACAACATGTAGAAAAAATTCAGGGTATGTAAAAAATAAAAAAATAAAAAAACTAAATAAATAAATTTAACAAAAAAAAAAGGATTCATATTGATTTTAGTTATGTCTTCCGTTCCTCTGAAATACAAAGAAAACAAAATTGAAATAAATGATAAATTGTAAAAATTAAAATAATTTTCATTGTATGGATCCATCAGGACATTTTTATTTATTTCCTTATTAAGATAATTTTCATCGATCCAAATAAACATTTTAGTTCACTTACACAAAACAAAATCTTTTTTTTTTTTTTTCAAACCAAAAATCACTAATAAAATAATGTATGGATGGGGATGGTTCAGAAATGCAGATCTTATTTTGAGCATTTACTTACAATTGAGTTATTGACAAAACTGAGAGTTAGCTCATAAACTTAGTTGAAATCATAGTAGAATGATATTAATGTGTTATTCAGTTGTCAGTAGAACCATTCTGCTAAGCGTTAAATTCTAAGCGTTAATTCTACTGACAGTTACCTAACCTAACACATCTTGTTGGTATGGTCAAAATTTATTTGCAGACATTTAAATTGTTCAAGAAATTTTTTGAATTTTGATCATCAAATTTGTAAGTAAGTACTTACATACTTTCTGAACAGCCCTCGTCGTTTTTCTTTTCATTCATATAAAAATGAGTACGTGTACTGTATAAATATGAATGCATTTGAAAAAGAAAATTCATAATTAAATATCTACTTATAATAACTATATAGTAGTTGAAATTTGTTACACAGTGTAATGTTATAATTTTGTCTTACATTGTATTTTGTTTTAAATGTATAAATTTATCATTATTATTATTAATAGATTTTTTTTTCTCTTTTTTTTTTTATTGTTCAATTAGTTTTTAACGTTTGAAATAATAAATAAAAAATGAAATAATAATAAAATTCATATTATGTAAATATAAAAAAAATGAATAATAAGAGAAAATTAAAAATAAAAACATAATAGTATGTATTTAATTGAATGAAGTTTATTAAAAAATAAACTCACATACATACATGCATGAAAATACATAAAATGTTTGTTAACAGAAATTCTATACACACATCCACAAATATCTTTAAAAAAAAAATATTACATTCGCTGTATATGTATATACACACGTATACGTACAAAAACCAAACTGATATGATTGATTGCAGTTTAAAATGCAAAAAACACAGAAAAAAAAAATACTGAATGAATATAAAGACGAAATTACAACAGAGTATTGCAAGCAAGCAAAGAAAATTTTGCAAGTAAATGGAGCATAATACATGGCCATTAAACTAAAAATTCAAATACAAAATATTTTGTATAGAAAAACATTAAAATTTGTAAAATGCATCTATTGTACATATATATGAAATACAGCGCAACAAAGAAAAAACCCCTGTTTTCGTTTTAAACTATAATTTGTGCACATTGAAACTCATGTTTAAAATTTTGTTGTTCTCTTCACTTTTTACAATGTACACAATTTTTTTTTTTTTTTCTTCTTTTTTAAATGAAACTGTAATAATAGCAAACAATAAAAAATAATAACAAATTGTAATTGAATTAATTACCCAATGCATATGTTATGTTTTTTTTTATCTTTTGTTTTTTTGTTTTTTTTTTCTATGCATTAAAATGAATGCATTTTGTTGTACAATTTATTTAAAAAAATTTTGATGAGCATGTACACAAACATAAACAGATACATACAGACATGCATTACCTTTTATGTATTATAATATAAATTTTTAGTTTTTCTCACAAAGATAATTCATGCGATGTAAATGTACAACACATTTATATTACAAATACAAAAATGAAAAATAAAATAAATAAAAAACAGAAAAATAACAAGAAAATAAAGAAAAATGAATAGCATACCTATACATATATAAAATAAAAATAAATTCATTAAAACCAGTTAAATATAATAAAAACAAAAACGAAATATCTCTGTAAATATTAGAATACGTTGTTTAATGTAATAAAACTAAATAAAAAAAAAAAAAAAAAAAAAAAAAAATTATAATGTAAAATATAAAATGATTTTTTTCTACCATGGTTTTTTTTTCTAGGGGGGAGGGACGTGGTTGATTTTTTGAATATGAAAATTTTCATGAAAAATTAAATAAAAATGTAAATAGTCAAGTGAATAATTTTTGAATATTGTGTAAAATTTAAATCAGTATTTGGACATTGAAGCATATCTAAAAAAATTAAACAAATATTGTACATCTGAGATCAAAACTAACATTTTTCAGTATTTTGTGTTAATTATAGATACCCTAAAAAAATTTTGACATTCTCCTGATGTTTACATTAAATTTCCTAAAAATATCCTCTAAGATCTCTTTTTACATTTATTCTTTCAAATTTTAACTGAAAACTTTCATTGATTTGAATTTTACAAAATATCAAAATTAATACCCCTAAACGGTGTTCATTAATTTTGATTCTGACTGTGGTAAAAAGAGCAAAAAAAAAAAAAAAAGATAAAAACAAAGAGATTACATTATACAATATGATAATGATTAGTTAAAAAGTTTGAATTACAAAACAAAATTAGATACAATAAAAATGAAAACAAATTAATGGGGACTTTAATTTCGATAGGAAAAAACAAAAACTTGAAATAGTTTGTTTTGTTTTTTTTTTATTTTTTTTTAAATTATCATAATAGATGTGTTATACATGATTCCAAATCAATTTGTTCCAAAACATATCAAATATCGAATGTAAAACTACTTAAACACATATTCATTTTTTTTTATTTTCCAATTTTTTTATTTTATTTTTTGTATAAATTAAATATTTTTATTTTAATTTAATTTTTTTTTTTTTGTCCATTTTATTAATTTAATAAATTTGATAATGTGTACATGCAACTTTCGTATAAGGCAGATTTAAATTTAAATCGTTTATATAAAAAAATCAGTTTAAGAATTTATTAAGAACGCTTTTTGTGCGTAATGCGATGGTTACTTGTATGCATAATCTCATTGTAGACAACATGTTCATTTATTGTGTGTATTTTTGTTAGTATGCAATACATACATTTGTACATATACATTATATATCGATTACAATACATCCATGTATGTATATCCATATGGGGAATTTTCATAATAGGTGTATATCAGGTAATTGAACAAAATTTTTAATTTTAATTAATTGATAAACGCGATTCTATTTTCGTTTTGTTCCTCTTTAAAAAAAAAAAAAAAAAAAACAATAAAAAAATTATTAATTTATTTTATTTTATATTTTTGCATTTTTATTTTTATTATTTTTCAAATTGTTTTTTTATGTTAAGTAAAACTCAATACACGTTACGTATATAAATGAGTTAAAAAATGTTTTGTAATATGAACATTGTAATTTGTAAAAAGAAAATTTTATGAGAAAATCATTTACCCATTTATACACAGAAACAATAAAATGTATTTAGAAAAAAAAAAAAATCATTTAAAAAAATAAAATAAAAAAATAGAAACAAATTGTATAGAAAAAAATAAATAAACAAAAAAAAAAAAAAAGAAATAAAAATAAAATAAATGATTAAAATAGAAAACAAATTTTAAAATCAGTAATAATCGTTATATATTATTATATACATATGAAAGAAAAGTAAAACAGTGAATAATTAATTTGCAAATAACGTTTGTCTAAGAGTAAAATAATGTAATTGTAATTAATCATTTAGAAATTAATGAAAAAATTTAATTAAAAAAAAAAAAAATACATATACATATATATATACATGAGAAAGTGATTCAAAACAAAAATAATAATAAAAAGAAAAACAAAAAAAAAATGAAATATTGTAAATTTAAAACAAAAAATTGTAATTTTAAGGATCGTATGTTAAATAATTATAATTAAACGAAAACAGAAAAAAAAATAAAATAAATAAATAAAATTATTATTATTATTATACATATACATATAAGAAAAAAAAAGAAAATAAATAAATGAAAAAAATAAAACACGAAAGAAAGAAATAAAAAAAAAAAAATATTTAAAAAAAAAAATTGAAAACTTAGTTGCAATAAAAATTATTCCAATATAAATAAAATGAAAACAGAAAAAAAATTTAAACATAGACTTTTGCAATATTCATCAAAATTTTATTTTTAAAGGGATCCAGCGGTCAATTTTCAAAATTTTAGCACTTTGGAATTGAAAATTTTTCGATCACCAAAAAAAAAAAGATAATTCTGTCAACAAAATTTGTCTCTGTTTTTGATGTTATTACAAAAAAAAAAAAAAAAGAAGCAAATGCACACATGTACGAATGAATTAGTTAACTATAAACAGTTTACTACATAATTGAATTCTGTATGATTTAAAAATAATTTTGGTAATTTTTTCCCCATAAACTTCAGATGTTTTTTTTTTTTTTTTGCCTTCAAGTTTATTACAGTTCATCATTAAAAAAAAGTAATCAACATTTCATGATGATTTTTTGTCACATAAATAATCACCGAAAAAAATCCTTTGATATTTATTGATTTCGGCAACCGTTTTTTTTTTTTTTCTTCTTTAATTGACGAAATTTTGTTTTGTATATGATATTATTGTGACAATGATAATTTCTTTGTAATTTTATTAATTCGATTTTTAATTTGTTTTGTTTTTTGTTATATGTTGCCGAAAATTTATTACGAAAAAAATATCTAAAAAGATCAAAGTTATTCAATAATTTTAATTTATTTAAATATAACGAACAAATCACAATATAAAAAAAATGGTGTCAACATAATTCATTCATCGAGTGTGTAAATATTTTGATAATATAGTTTTCGACAAATCATAAAATAATGTATACGTATTTAATCGTATTTACCCTTATATACATACATACGAGTATATGTAACGTGTCAATATATTATTTTCTATGTAAAAATATAAAAAGCAATTTGCTTGCATTTTTTTTTTTTTTTTTTTTTTTTTTTGTTGTCGTCATTTGAAAACACAAATTTCATATTTTAAGATATACTTCTTGTTTTTCTTATGATTTGATTTGTTTTTCAAAGAAAAATAAAAATGAATACACGATTGAGATTACCGCTTTCATCATTTTTCTTCTCTCGTTATTATAGGATGGAGATTTTCATATAAATCTGTCAATATGAATCCTGTTTTTAAAATTGAAAAAAAAAAAAAGAAAAAGAAAAAAGAAAATCGCCTGCTTAACTGGAAAATTTTTAAAAGAAAATTATTGCTATGTACATACTCGTATATAAAACAAAATACAAAATTTTGCCGCAATAGATATTTGATATGCACGTAATCGGTATCATTGACATTTCAAGTACAAGCTCAATTTCTAATTTCCACATTATTTTCCTTTCATCTATTAGGTACAATCTCATGGACATATGAGCAACGTATGTATGTTTGATTATTATATGAAAATAATGTTGATTGACTTTATCAGCTACATGTTTGCTAATGTAGATTTTTAGATAAAATCATGATGTCTTAATCTTATTACGTATTTTCAAAAAAATAAAAAAAAACAAAAAAATTTATTCAAAGTTTATTTGTTTTTCAAATGGTGACAAATTTTCATTTTTCCAATGGAAATTTTCAAATACATATCATGAACACATGTTTACATATCCAAGTGTATACGTATGTATGTATATATACAAATAAATGAGGCCAAAATTTATTTATTATCTTTCTGTATGATGTGTCATTAATTGGTAATGATGTATATATATGTATACTCAACGCAAAAGATCAAAGATAAAATAAATTGTAAATTTTCATAATTTCCACAACAACACACAAATTCACGTACGTTTCTCATAATATCTCAAATTAAAATATAAAAAAAATAATGAATTTGAAGAAAAAGTGTTTAAATTAATGTTAAATGCAAAAAAGGAACAAACAAGTGAATGATGAATGAATTTTAAAGATTATACTACATATAAATTTGATTTATATATCTAAGGAAAATTGAGATTACGGATGAGGATTTTCATCATCATTCATGATCTGTATCACGTAACATGATGAAATCATGATTTCATGATTACTGTCAAAAATCTGTTGTAATGTTGTGATATTTACCGTGCGTGATGTGGCGCTCAAATCTCAACAACGATGATGATCATGATGATGATGATGATGATGATGACGATGAATGAAATGGAATGAGATGTAACTTTTTTGCAATTAAGTGTTTATTTCTGTCTTAAAGCAGTCGTTTTTATGAAATGATTAAAAGATTTTGCATGTAAAAATCTTGTTCCTGTACATACAAATTGTATATGTATATGTATGTATTTTAAATAGAGCTCCCCGAACAGAGTAAACGTTGATCATCCCATATGCTCTTTTCTGGGATCATATCAAATACATATGACTGTAAGTATGTACATATATAAATGAAAAAATTTTTTTTTATAAAGATTGAAATCATGGTTCGTGTACATTTGTACGTATGTATCCAAAGTTCTTGATTTAGATCTCTTATTTCTGTCAAAAGTAATTCATTTAATTTTGATATCTTCATTATAGGAAATATATGAACGTATTTAAAATGCAATAATATGCATTGATGTAATTATGTGATCCTAACCAGATAATCATTTTAAACGATTCATGTTAATTTTTATTTTTATTTCATTATTAAATTTGATTTATGTCATTTTTAAATTTATTTGAATTTATTTGAAATAATAATGTATGGACATGTGTGAAAAACAAATTTTTAAGGCAAAAAAAAAAATTTTTTTTTTAAATTCTTGCCATAAATTTCAGAAAAATGGTAATGTTTTATTTAACAGGAAAATTGTTATCGAATTTATTCAGGAAATATCAATAAATTCAAATATTAAATAATTTCATGAATATTTTGATAATCGTTGTAATAAATATCTGCAGTTAAATGTGAAAATTTTTTTTATTAAATACATTTTTATTGTAATTTATTATATGAAATACGTAAATGACAAATTCTTATACCACAAGACAAAACTGAATTTATATTGATAATAAAATTGCAAGTTATGTATTTAGAGGAACATAGAATAAAAACAGAGAAAAATGATACGATTGTAATAAATTTATTGACAACTTATATCTTAACTACATCAATGTATCTGTGTATCTATCTTGTGTATATAAAGCCAAATAATAATAATAATAATAATAATGAAAATATCAATAATCCTGTCTGATTTTAAAATTAAATGTTTATAAGTTTTGGACATCATTGTAAAAATTGACAAGAAAAAAAAAATAATAATCATTGTATGCATTTTATATATTGAAAATGGTTTGGTTTTTTTATTTTTTGATGACTTATTTATGATTGGAAGTTATTAACTGAAAAATTCATCGTTTTCATATGATCGTGACTAGAATTTGAAATGTTTAAATTAACGATTGATGCACTAATTGATCGTTCTTTCAGACATAATATTATTATTGTTATTATTATGATGTGCATACAGAGTACAAGGCATGTACAAAAAAATCTAATAAATAAAATATTAACGTAAATATGAAAATAAAAAAAAAAAAAATAAAAATAAAAAATTGTAAAGAATTGTTGAGCCATGTAGTAACATGTTAAAAAGGACATCATTTTAAACTATAGACAGAACGTCTATACATATACATATGTACATAAATGCAATATAGAAATATGCTATCCAGCCGCAATTATACACAAGATAAATTAATAATTTCATAAATAGATCCATATTATTAATACAAAAATGAAATATAACACAAAAAAAAAATTCATTCTTTTGATTTTCATACATAATTTAAAATTCCTTTAAGAATTCGTCTACCTCAAATGTATCAAACAAGTATACATGATTAACTGGTAAATACGATAAGTTTTTTATTTCTTTTTTTTTTTCTGTTTTTCTTCTTTTTTTTTTTATTCAACGGAATTTAAATAATTGAATGAATCATATTTTTATAGAATGAATGAACAATACTTGTTAAAAGAATCCTTATATGTTAACAAGAATTCAGGTATACATTTTATTTGAAAAAAAAAAAAAAAAAAAAAAAAAAAATTGTAAAAAAAAACATGTTACAGAAATGAAAAATTTTCTCTTCAATGGAATTTAAATCTTTTAATCAAAAATATTATTTGGCATACTTTTCATCATCTTCGTCATTGTCATCACCGGAATCATCATCATGCATTATCATTATCATCGTTATGTTAACAATCAATATCAAGTTATCAAGTTATAAGAATTTGTACTAATAATAACTAAATACACGCGTAGTTATTTAATGGAATAGAGAAAAAGAATGAATTTCAGTTAAAAAATTCTCATCATATTTATAACAACATAATAACAATAAAAATATTGATTTGAACATTCATACAGTTGTATATCTGAGCATGTATGTATAACAAACTCATATCAGTAGAAAAATTGAGTGATTTATGAAGATCGCTTTTTATCTGTCTTGTCGACTGACGTTGATGGCATTTGCGATCATGGTGATCAGCAATGTCTATTTGATTTTTTGATGTTGATTATGTTATATTGAATGTTTTCAGATCATCATCATCATCATCATCATCATCCTGATCATCATCTTTTGGAACATATAATAATCAAAACTAAAATTCAAAAAGGAAAAAAAAAAAAATAATAAGAATACCCAATGATGCTTTAGTAAAAATACAGAATTATTGAAACTTTTACATACATTATAGATGACATTTATTTTGATTTCGATTATCATACGATATTTGTTGTCAACATAATCGTTATAAGTTAAAAAGAAAATGAATAAAGAATAAAACAAGCAAATCGATTTTCTTTTTCTTTTTCTTTACAAAAGGACAAAAAAACAAGACGTACATTGATACATATACAGTTTGTAATTTTGTCGTGATTCATATAACATGTAAAAAAGAAAAATTAAAAAAACAAAAAAAAAAAAAAGAATTAAATAGAAAACAGGAAAAATATGAAGGAAAACATATTTTAAACATCACTATAAAATGTATAAATCGTTGATCATTTTGAAGTTCAAACAAATGTCGTAATCATATTGCAATATCGCATTGTAAAACGATTTATTTCATCCAATTCAGCAATTTACAATTTTTACGTACGTTCACGTATGTTAAGATGAAACGTGCATACATATAGTTGCATATCAGAGAGTTTATTTATTTTATTTTATTTGTCATATATTGTATGTTATATTTGAATTAAGAGCAAAATAGCCATCAAAAGTTATGCATGTAGAACACATGTACGTATATTTGTCGTTGAACGATCATGATGATGATGATGATGATGATGATGATGTTCTTGTGCCGGCTCGATACACTTCGGTTCGGATCATAAAAATCGCATATGAAATTATGAATGCATAATCAATCAGAGAATTGCCGGTGATTAAAGAAGAACATAAATTTCTGAATGTCAATAATTCGCCATAAGCATGCGCACATATGTCGTTTTGTTATGTTATGTATGCGCCAGAAACATAGTTTTATAAAAAAAAAAAAAAAAAAAACGTTTTTTTTTTTTTTTCATTTTTAAATTATTGCAATCATTTATCGTTTAATATTTTGTAGATTGTTTTGTTCTTTTTTTATTATTATTGATTTGCAATATGCATGTAATACATACAGATACAGTATCTCCAAGAATATTATTGGAAGTACATAAGTATATACTACATACATAGGTTCCATGTATGTACATACATATATACACACGTATAATATCAAAAAAAATCGAACATGACATATGTTATGCATTTGTATTATTTTTGCAATGTTCACAGATCGAATCCTGTATGTATACATTTTTTTATATTATGTAGTATATTATCCAGTTTAAGAGCCAGATATTTCTGTTGTTGTGTTTACTACATATTATTATGTTGTTATCATTACAAATCCATAAAAAAACGAAAAATATGTAACTTATTATAATAAAACAGAATAAGCTAGCAAAGAGTCTTTAAAAACAAAATTTTATGATATTCATAAGAAGGAAAATTTTTCAATCAGAAATTGCTGGACAATATAAAGAAAAAGCAAACATACATACGAATACATATGATATGGCCTTACATTAATATGGGTATATTTAATATGGACGTACATATATAACTGAATGAAAATATATTGATCTAATAAAAACAACAAAAATCTTGTCTCATAATGTTTTATGTGATCAATAATGTCATTAATTTCATAATGTCCACATTTTATTCGTTTTTGATCATGTTTTCTTGTTTTCTGATTATGGATTTATAGTCCATACACATAGGTATACGCTATCGTCATCATCATCCTCATCATCATCACAATATTATAACCATAAGAGAGTAATCATTCTGTGAGAGTAGATAATTTAATGCTGTTTCCGTTTTCGTTTTTGTATCTTTTTTTTTTTTTTTTTGCTTAAATAAATTTCTTGTTTCACAGACATAAATTGCATTTTTTTTAAATTCAAAATTTTTTTAATTGATTTTTTTTTTTTTTTTTAAATGAAAAAGGAACATTGAGAAATTCCAAGTACAAAATTAGAAACTCACAGATAAAATCTATGGGAAAATAAAAATTTGTAATAAGTAAAACACTTTAGCTTTTATTGAACTAGTAAAGCTCGTCGAAGACCAAAAGAAAGATCAAAACTTACAAATTTTGCAAATTTTCAATTATTTTTAAAAACGCTGAGTATTTGATTTATTTTTAATTTTTTTTTTTTTTTTTCATTAAGAACTTTCTAAATTTAGTATTCATTTTGAAAAATGAATAAATTCAAAAATAAAAATAAAATAAAGTGAATTCATTTAAATTTTAAAATCTTCTCATACCAACAATTTGCACAATACAACACGATAACGTATTTGTAAAACAGTTGAAATGAAAATCTTAAAAAGAAATTAAAAATTCATTTTTATTAACCAAATTAAAAGAAAGTTATAAAACAAAGTGTATAATTACCTACTTTTCATTCACTGTAAACACTATTGTATGGCATTCATATATATATGCATATGTATATACATCAGTTGAAATCATGCATACATGTGTACATACAAAAGTGCTAAAATTGTCGACAATTTCAACAACAACAGATTTTATATAACATTCATATAATATGTACATGGGTGTACATACATACATATAAAAGTGTTTGTATGTAAAATGTACATGTGTATAACAATAAGTACACTGTTTTGAAATTAAACGTGGCAAAGTTATTGTTATTCGTGTTAATGAGTGTACATAGCACAATAACAGCATTAACTACACACTTGTTTTGTGTCAAAGATGTCAACCCTTTCCAACCCCATTTATATATGCATATGAACTAAAACATACACACATACATATTTACGTATACGAATTAACATCCATACTATGGGTTCTGATAACAGAAGCAATTCATATGCATACATAAATTTACCATTTTACAACTTTGTAATCATGATATTTCTTCGTTTGTACACTACACCGCGAAATAGTTTATTATTTGTTGGCAGGAACAGGAATAAATTGCCATACAAAATTTTCTTTTTCTTCTTATTATTATTACATACATATTTCTTATTGTATGTATGTTCCCTTTATGCTGTAACATGTTTCTATCTGCAGGCAGCCTACTTAAAATCTTACAAATATTAGCTAACTTACATTTTATACATTCTCATTTCTCAATCAATTTCTGATCCTAATGGTTCTTACTAAATAACTTGATTGTTCACATATAATAAACACAAGATGGTGTTGCCTCATCATCCACCCATATTAAAAGCATATATGTATGTAGTCACCTATTCCACCCCCATTCATTCATCGATTGCCTTTTATTACATCAAATAACATACATACATACGTGTAATACACATGCTTTCGAGTATTGCTTTAGTGATATGTATTGCAATGCATAGATTTTAAATTTCAACCCTTTTACTTGACAATAATTGCTTCTACTATTTTCGCACACATATTCAGTCATTATAATATATGATATGATATCTGTGCTCATGTATGCATATTACCTTATCCTGATGTGAGTATATGTATCATGTTTTCGAAACGATGTCAAGTTCTATATAACTATGAGGTGTTCAATTTACACCTACCCACGTGTGGAACCCAGATGTTCTTCTTGTTGTGCTGTTTATGTCAACAATTTGAATAACAACACAATATACGAAATGAAACAACACAAACGATAACAATAATATGTACTATATAAAACAAAAGTACACCCAACATATAAAATTTTACCTATACATCAGTTATGTACATACATATGTACATGTTTAAGTACTTAAATGTATACTGCTGTTGCACGTTTATAGGATGATGATGATGATGATATTTACACGTAGGTGTAAGGTGAATTGGATACGGTACTGATTGTTGCAATACAAATGTCATTTAAAACACGGCATAGGTATAAAAATAAAGAGGATATAGGTAAATTCTACATGTACACTATTTATGTAATATATTGTGTACATGTGTATGTACACAAGATTTTTATTAAACGGGTTAACGTTAACAAAACAGCAAAGAGATGAGTGTGAACCCCTTTTTCAAAAAGTGGTTACATTCAATTCGATTTGACTAACATAAAATAATGCTAACGTTAAGGCAATTAGTCGACATTCTAGTAAAACAAAATCAGTGCTGCAAGCCTTTTAAATAAGGCATAAGAAAATATCTCAAGGCATATAACTTACTATCAAATCAAAATATGTAATTTGTATAGTATGTGAATGAATATTGAGACTGAAAATGTTATGTATGAAATGTGTTATTACGTTAAGTATATATATACGAATTGCATGTATGTATATGTACGTGGCGGAATAATAATAATAAAGGACAAAAAGGCTTTTAATGAAGCTGTACATTGACGTTAAAAGTAAAAGCAGGCTAAATGGGTGGATGGGTATGGTAGCAAATGCTTTACATACGGCGCGGATATTAAGTTTTATGTTAATTATTTTGGGGTTCTACATATGTAGGTATATGTTTATGTGGATAAGTACAATATACGTAATCGTGTACGCGAATTTATTTGTACAAAAAACAGAAAACGTTAATTTGTTTTATTGATGTATGTAACGTTCATTTAAATATATAACAAATAATATTTAAAACAGTGAAATACCTCTACATATGTTGAATGCCATAATTTTATTTAATTATGAAAATTTCAAAATTCTTCATAAAGATTTGGTAGAATTTCATGAAAATTCTTTTCTTTTCTTTTTTTTTTTTATTGAAATTGAAAAATGAATTTTCTCAATATCGAGAATATGAAATTTAATGCTTATACGTATACACGTCGAATATGTGTAAATAAATATTTCTTCTTCAATTAAATTTGTTTATTTGAGGTAATTTTTCGAATAATTTGTCAAGTTATTTTTATTACGAGTATTGTGAACGTATATACACAAGAAACGTAGAAATATATGTAATTTCTTATTTATTAATTCATTGCACGTTTTATACATAAAATAATGTTTTTATTTTGCTTCTGGTTTACAATCTACTACATGTCAGAGATAAATATTCAAAAATTATGATAATTTGTTTAAATATATTTTTTTTCTTTACAAATTTTTTTTCCTTTGGTTATGGGACGCAAATGAAGTAAATGACAAGCATTGACAAGCACTTTTTTTTTGTTTAATTTTTTTTTAAATTTTTTTATTTATTTATTTATTTATTTTTTTATTTTTTTTGTTCATTAAATGTATCTAATACATCACAGCACCTAAATATCTTTATAGACATTGAATGTATATTGATTACATTTAGATATTTTTGCTTTTGTTTTTATTTTTTTTTCTTGTATACTACATGAAATTGATACCTAATACGAGTAAATGTACTATGGTGAGCTTGTAGGTATCAATAATTTTATTTTGTTGGAAACAGATGTTCCAATATTACAACATATTTAAACGTTATATGCATATTATATTGATACCATATATAAGATAATCACCTATTAAAGTATTACTTAGCTAATATTATATGTTAATACTAAAATGAATTTAAAAAACCATTAGGGGATTATAAAAAATTATAATTTGAAAAAAAAAAAAAAAAAAAAATACGTTGTAACTAAATACACCTAATAATTTTTGAAATGGAAAAAAAAAAATCATGTTGAAAACTTATACGTATCTATACTATACACACGTATTTTATATAAAATGTTACCGCAAGGAGACATAACAATTTATTCATCTAATAATTAAACACCAAAATATGTGATCATTATCACCATCATCTGATCATCATTTTGAAGGTAATCATTTGTATTGTTGAAGTATTCAAAATTTGTATACCATATTTGTATGCATATTATCATTATCATCTCATCGCAGCACTACAGTGGATATACATACATGGGGATCATTTTTTGATGATCAATTCAAGTTTTATTTTCTTTTTTCTATACTTTATTATTTTGAACGGAAGAAGAACTCTTGAATTTTATCATAACAAATTTTTAGTTTTTTTTTTTTTATTCTTCATCATCGTCATCTTTGACGGCATGAGTAGTTCATTATTATAACAGAAAGAAAGAAAAAATAAATGTATATAAAATTTCGAAAGTAATCTATTAAAATTCTAACAGATATTCATGAAATATATATACACGGGGTTCCTTTTATTTGTATATATATTTTATTTATATATATTTATTTATTTTTTTTAAAAAAATTTTGATTTTGTATAAACAATCCTCATGCCCAATTGATTCATTCATTCATTTTGAACTTAACATGTGGGCTGGATTGGTACTAAATTGCTGTTATTGTGCTATATTGGTAATCTGAGGACGCGATATTGATTGTAATGACGACAACAACAACAACAACAAAAAATACTAATCATTAAAATTTTATACTATTCAACTTCTTAATGATCATCATCATGTTTTTACCATTCTCTACTCCACATACACCATTCATATACAATATACATACAAGCGTACATACTATATATGTATGTAGATTTTTTTAGTAGTTTTTGACGATGATGATGATGATCATCATCATCATCGTGATGCATGCATGCATTCATGCAGAGGGATATTTGATCTTCACAGTATGAGTAGCAGTGATTTAACACCAAATATCTGACATAAAATATTGGAATTTGTGTCAGATCAGTAACAATAATTTTTAATCAAATTGATGTTTTCATCATTTAAACAAAAATAAAAAATAAAAATAAAAAAAATAAAAAACGAACGATGAACGAAGAGTAATTACTACACATTTAAAATGTATATATTTTCAATATTGCACAATTTATTATAATTTTATTTATATTCATGAGATATTCATCATCATGATGTGAGCAAGTATATGTACTCCATTGGATGCATGTGTATATATGGTAATATGCATATATTAATGTATAATGTAAGCATGTTCACCCATTACAGCTGAAATCGTTTATTGAATAACAAAAAAAAAGAATAAAAATAAAAACAAAAATTTATATTAGTGGTGTTGATTATCTATAAAATTTTATATGACATGATGTGACTGTAGATTTGTATTTTCATATTGGTCTACTCTCTAATATACATATATGTATGTATAATACTCACGATAATCATCATTTGTATTTAATTTTTGTGTGTATATATAGAAATATAGACACATACATGAGTACCTAAATATCTTGTGTGTTTTTATTTAATTTTTCTATAAGATCGTGTAATACGATATTCCTTATTCTGGAATCTGGTTTATTTTCGCATATTTAATTGAATTTAAAATGAGTTCTGTTTTATTTGTTTTTGTTTTGCTTTTTTTTTTTTATTGTTTTTTATTTATCAAAGTAAAATAAAAATAAATCAGTGAATGCTCATTTTCAGTCTAATATTATTGTGTATACATTGTACACCATTGTACACATGTTAGTTGATATGTGGAGGGTATCAAAAAATTTTTATAGTCACCTTTTACTTGAAAAAAAAAAACAAAAAATACAAAAATTTAGCATGTGTTAAAATTTTTTTTTTTAGATTTTATCTTGAAATGCTACTAAAAAATTAAAAAATTTTAGAAGCAAAACAAAAAACAACAAATTAAAAGAAAGGAAGTTGAAATGATTCTCAGATTTTGAATTTATATTCATATAAGAAAGATTGCTTTTATTGAACACAGGTTGAAACCCACGGTCTCCTTTTTTTCTAGCGATTAAAAAAAATTAAATAAATAACAAAAAAAATTTTTTGTCAACTCTTTTATCAAAACACAATCCTTTTGCCTTTAGAAGTAAAATATTTTGTTTCTAACACCATGTTCAAAACTATATCAATCAGATATCTGTTATAAATTTAGCATTTCTTCATTATGCCAACAACATATACTAACATCCGTTTTATGTGGCTACTTTTATTACCATCAGGTTACCTTTTATTGTATTTAATTTATGTTTTACCTTCAATTTTATCCGATCATAATAAAATCTTTATTTTTATTTAATTTTCAACAAGAAATTTCTGAATCATGTCATGAGACACATTTCTTTGTCTTTTTTTGGTTAACTTTTAAAATTAATAAGCAGTCAATTATGGAATGAAAATATTTTACAGATCATAAAAGGGAAAACAAAAATAATATAAAAAAAATTTTTAAATTTTAATCTTCTTTATTTGATTTACTTAGCTTTTTTTTTGTTTTTTGATGTTCATCTTTTTTAAACGCCAGTGTAGGTAGCACCTTAAATATTCTTGATTATATTCAATTCATTATAATAATGTGCTTATGAATCAGATTTTAAATAAAAGCTGGTAATGGAATAAACAAAAAATAAAAAAAAATAAAAATAAAAATAAATAAATTAAATTGATTGAATTCAAATTAAATATCTTAAATGATTCCAATTTACATATGTATAACTCAGATAATCTAATTTACAATAATCATTTTATTACAATCAAATTTTCATAATTGTTTCTGTGTTTATTTATTATTGTGATTTTTATACCAGTATTACCTTGAGATAAATTTTTAATTTTAATTTTATTTTGAGATCAAATATTTTTTTAATATTAAGTGATATATGAAAAAACACCTAAGATAATGTATACGTACTGCATATGCGAACGTACATATATATGTAGTTAGGAGTACGTATGTGTGTGTATTTGATTCCAAAAAACAATTTGCATAAAAAATTACTTTTGCAAGTATATTTTATTGTATGTACATTTTATGTAGTACCAAGTATTATCAATGTCCAAAAGCGTGAACTATAAGTAATAATGATCTTTAAAACATGATCACAACGCCCACATAAAACATGTTTAAATTCGATATCAGTGACAACAAAAATATAGTTATGTACTATACACATGTATTTTGGCATGTAGTATGTACATGTATTTATATTACACATATTTATATCAGATTGTACATATGTACATAGTTAATTTAAGTTATATTTTCATTTTTATTATATTTTGTTATTTTTTGTTATACAAATTACCATATTATACCACAATTTATGTCTGGGTACAAAATTTCTTAATATTCAACAGAAAAATTATGCATTTTATTTGGATTTTCTGTTATACATATTTTGTTTTTTTTTTTCTTCTTGAACTTTTTATATTTTTGTTGGCTGTTTTTTTTTCTTTTCTTATGTTGAAGGTAATCTACATAAATACCCATATTTACATTGTATTTAACAAAAAATGAATAAAATAAGAAAAACAGAAAATTAGAGTAAATAAAAAAGTTTAAAAAACTAATAAACTTGAATGTCGTCGTACTGGTAAGAAGCAAAAAAAAAAAAAAACAAAAAGAATTAAAAACACAAAAATTTCAATAATATCAGAGTAATATATCTAAGAAGGTATCTCATACGGACTTATGAGAAGCAAAATAATGTGATATACAAAAATAAAACGATTTTTTTTTTCATTTAATTTACACGTGGAATAAATCACCGAATTTTGTTAGCCCACACAAAATTTTTTATTCTAATTTAATTTTTCTTTTTTAAATATTTTTTCTTGTAGGTACAGAATATCTATTTCACATTATTTTATATTCCACTTCTGAATTGATAAAGTGTCAGTGAATGGTGATAATGAAAACCAAAAAAAAAAAACAAAAAAAAGAAATCAGAAGAAAAATAGAACACCTAAATCGTTACGTACTTAGTGACAACAAGACGTCCGGTTACCGTTGTCGCGTCAAAATTGGTCACTCATCTCTGTTTTTTTTCCTAGTTCGGTCCCATCATAATTATGATCTTTTTTATAGTGTACTCTGTGTTACACTCTGTCAAATTATCCAAAGTCTCAAAAAGTAATCCGAAATTTCAAATAGAATCAAATTAATAGTACCACCCGTAGCTTTATTATACCCACAATACCAGCAACAACAACAACAAAAATATTCATTTGACCATGACATATCGATTTGATTTGGACCATTTATTCAATTGGTAGCTGATTTCTTATTTTCTTTATTTTTATTATTATTTTTTTTTTTAATCGATAAACACTACATCAATTTAATAAATAAATAAATAAATAAAAAAACGAGATGTGTGTATTATTTTCTTCTTTAAAAAGAGATGAAATTTCTTGTCGGTAAACCGATTAGAATTTTCCTTATAAAATATTTTACCGTATTTATTAGATACAGACATAAATGTTAAATTTATGAATTTTGACAATATAAAGACATTAAATACCCATAGTTATGGAATTCAATTTTTTTTTTTTTAATGTACATACATGCAGTATAGAATCTTTATTTAAAGGTAAAAGAGAAGATTGACAACAAATTTGTTTAGCTACTGGTTTTTGAAAAATTCTATAATTTTGTTGTTGTTATTATTTTTGTATTCGAAATAATACGGATTGTATTATATAAAGAACACAGCAGGTTATTTTAGTTAAATGTAATATAAGTAGTTTTCTTGAATGAATTTTTTGTTTGATTTTTAGTATACTATACTCTGTCCACGAACTACATGCAGTTAAGGCGTTATGAGAGTAAGCATAATTGAAGACCAATATTAGAACTTAGAACTGCAATCCTTAGAACTTTTATACAAAATTAGGTGATTTTTCTTAATTGCAAAACAATGATGTAAAATAGTACTACTTCACGTAGTTTTTAAAATCACTTAATTAAGGCCTTAACTAGAAAGGCTTATATAATCAATGGACAGAGTATAAAACTTTGGCAAAAAAATTTTTTTATCATGACAAGAAAAATACTGTACTTTATAGTTTTGATCATCATCAAAATGCAATCAACGTGGTTGAGATCAAATTATAAAAATTATTGTATGTATTATATTATTATTATTATTATTATTATTTTAACATTCTTTTTTTCTTCGTTCTACTGGGTAATTTTTTTGTTCCAACATTTTTTAGTGTAACGATAACAAGAGCGTTGATCGTTAAATTTATGTCTTTTGGACTGTTGTTTGTTTTTTTGTATGCAGGCCTTATTATGCATAAACACATGCATACACTCCCAATATGTGTCCCAATACCAGCCATTAATGTGTGTAAGATAATCTCCTCATTTGAACCCATGTCATAATAAAAAGGTGGCTGTAATGTTGATAATGATGTTTCCCCTGAGACAAGATATTTTATTTAACTTATAAATTTTATTTTACATATAAAAAGCGAAAAAAAAAATAAAAATAAAAATAAATAAATGTAAAAAAAAATCACTTGGTATATAGAATGAGAAATGATCAGTTTTGACAAAAGAAATGAATGAATGCTAATGCTATATTTATTGTACATGTTTGATTAAAAATAAAACATAAAAAACGAATTATAAATTTTATGGAGGATGTGATCCTCAAATAATCCTGTCTTTAAGGTTATTACCCAAAATACAGAAAAAAAAAAAAATTAATTTAAAAAAAAGAAAAAAAAGAAAACGGATTGCATTTAAATCTCATTATTTAATTTTAAATAAATACACATTTTGTATTTAAGTATTTTGTCTTCTCTTTATTTTTGAATTTCAATTTTATTTTATTTTAATTTTTTATTTTGTATAATTCGTTTTTCGTGAATTAAAATTGATATTAAAAAAAAAATACAATTATTGTCATTGTTACATTTTATTGTATGTTTGTATGTACCTGCGATCTTTGTTAAAATTTGATTGCAATGAATTAAAAATATGAAAAAACAAAATTGTGTTTTTAATGTTCTTGTGTTCTCATCAAATACATGATTTTTATTTGTATATAACTGAATTTTGTTGAATTTAGGTAATAGCCTTATTTGTATCTGGTAACATTTTAAAACATTTTCATCGTGATTATAACAATCACTTGTAAGATGTAAGGCCAAAGCACAGAATCTGTATTTTCATTGCATTTGTGAATGTCATCATGATGTTTTGTATGCCGTCAGAAATAAAACTGATCATTTTTTTTTCTTTATTCACACGAATTATAGTGTTTGATTTCTTTACAATGATGTAATCAAAATGAAAATTGATTTCAGTTCTATGGCAATTGAGAAGTTCTTGTTCAAAGGCTGAAGTTCATTTCAGACACTATACCATGCATAGTACATCACAGATCACTACCAAGAGGTTTGCTGGTATTATTTCCAGTTTCATTATCAAAATAATGAAATAATTAAACAATAAAATTTTCTTTTCTTATATTTTCTTCTTCCCATGTTTTCTGTTTGTTTACACAAAATTAAATTACAGGTATACATATAATGATAATTTCCGATTTCCATAATCAGGTCAGTGTTCGGTCGAGTGATACATACGTCATTCTGACACTATTTTTTTCCATTTAGCAACTTTGTTATTTAGTTCAATTTTCAATCCCTTGAATTTCTAAAATTTTCTTTTTGTTTATTACATGTTTTTCTTTTTGTTTGTTTTTTTTTATTTTTGAGTATATTTTCGGTTAATATCAGTATCATTTTAATTTTTATTTTGCTGTCAAGTTAAATGCCCAAAATCTGTAATTAGTTGCTGTATACAACAATAAACAGTTTTATCTTGATTTTAAATCTTTAGAATTAATATATAATTAAAATGTGTGTATATAAAAGAATATTTTTTTTTTTTTAGTTAAATACACATTGAAAATTTTGACTGACAAAAAGTCAAAAAATAAAAGCGATACATGCTATACATATATTTAAATTTTTTTTTGTTATCGTTTTTTTTTTATATTTTATTTTGGTTTTTGTATGTAAAATAGATGAGACTTTTATAGGGTATCATTTTTTGTTTTTGACTATTTGAAGTATGTGATGCGTTTCTAAATATGCACGTTTAAAAGCAGTTTCACTTGAAATATACACCATCATTTTTGTGTATTTTTGCTGTTATTTAATTTTATTTTAATCTTCTGATTTCTTTTTTTTTTTTTTTGTTAATATTTTTGTTTTTATTTATTTTTATTTTTTTAATTCTTAGCATTGTTCGTATATTTATTACACGTATATCTACAACCTTTTGTTACAATATATGTAGTCATTTGCGCATTTAAACAGTTATTTATGCAAATCAAAATACATAGTCCTATATATTTTATTTTTTGGTAAAAAGAGAAAATACAAATATTTAATGAGTACGTATACATTTCAAAACAATTAATTAACATTTTGTTATTTCAATGTATCTAAATATGATGTCAGTTACCATAGGTATAATGAAAATTTTTCTATGTTTTCGTTTATTTGTTTTTCTTTTTTTTTTATGTACATATGTATATAGAAAGGGTCAAATTTTAATGTGATGCGTTTTGTATTGTTTATACACGTACATGATTACATTTTTTGAATCATTTGTGTTATCTATGTTTCAGAAAAAAATTTTTTTAATATGTATATAATATGCATAAGTATCCCCACATGTGTACAAGCATGTGTATCTGGTTTAATATGTATTTAACAAAAAAAAAAAAAAAAAAAAAAAAAAAAAAACAAAAATACAGCAAAAATTATTCATTGGAACAAAGTGCTTGACGATTCATTCGCTTCACCGGCCAAAATATTTCCTTCTTTAAAAATATCTTTCATTATCTTTCCAAAATCTATACATGATGAAGATCTGATATATATATTGTGTTTATTTTATTTTTTTAAGGGAATTAAAGTTATATTACCAATTCATATATTGTATATCTTAAAGAAATCTAATTTTATGGTGTTATTTACATAATAATAGTTTGTTGTATGATTTTTTACAATACATCTTTTGAATGCGTGTATCCGTATATATACAAGTATAATTACGTTATACGCTTTGGAACTTTCTGAGATTTTCATTGGTTTCATAGAAATGAGAAATTAAAATCTTTCACCGTTAGTAAATTGTCCTATATCTAATTTAGTGTGATCCTTTAAAAATTGATCCTTCTTATTCAAAGATTTTTAATATTGATCGTGAAATGAAAATTTATAATTTTGAACATAGGCTAAGACATACTGGAGACCGACCATCATAGTAGACGACCTTCGAATGATCTCTAGTCATACATGCACATGTATGAAGGTACTCAATTACATGTTTGAAAATTTTTATTAATAAATGAATATTCAACCATGAGTTCATGAGGATTGAGGATAATAAAAAATTTTTGAGATGTATTTAGTCTTCCTTATCAAATATTTATTTCAAATGCCAGTAAACATTCACAATAATCTTGTTTGTGTGTTATGGTTGCTAAAAAACCAGATAAAATAATAAAAATAAAAGCAAAACTGTACGTAAACTATGATAAAATTCAGAAAATTTAAAAAATTCATTTATATGTAAATACACACTTGAGTCATAAATCGATCTACAAAATGATCATCATTATTATTCGATATACTTTAATTTTGAAATTTCAACAAATAAACTTTGAGTGTTCATTTATGTACAAGCATTTTATTTTGAAAGTGGCATAAGTCACAATTTTTACAGAAAAATGAATTTTTCTTGATATTGACTTGATTATTCGAAGATTTTACAAAAAAAAAAAAAACTACAAAAATTGTGAATTTCAATTGAATCCAATAGAGTACCCAAATATAAAATTTAAAATATTACAGAATTAAAAAAAAATGACTTAAGCCACTTATAAAATAAATGACTTCATATATGCACATTGTTTTCAATTTACAAAAAAAAAAAGTAATTTTAAATTGGAATTCTACATTTAAAATTTAAATGTTACAAAATTTTAGTATGTAAAATTGAATACTCGTGTCTTTATACGAGAACGCATCCAATTTCAATGCGCTCAGAGTACTCAATAAGACACCAGATCAGATTTGTTTTTTTTTTTTTATTTTTTAATTAAAATACGAGAAAAAATGTATGATACAATTTGTTTTTGTTAACAAAGTATGAAAATTTAGAAAAAAAAAAGAAAACCGTTGTAAATTTTATTTTTAAGTTTTAAATTTTCATTTGAGACAAATTTTAATAAATTCTCGACAAATTTTTTTCATACCTAAATTAAACACGTAGACATTTGAAAAAATAAAAATTAAAAACAAGAAAACAAAAAAATGAAAGTTGAGATTTGAATTCTTACATTAAATCGTATTTATATGTTTGTCTGCCGTAATAAAATTCTTAAACGATGATATATGCATGCATAATTGTGATCATTATAAACTAACATATGTACGTGTAGTGTAATGTAATGTTTATAATGCAACGTATATAATATAATCATGGGAAAATTTAATTCTTGGAAATTTTTAATAAAATTAAATAAATATGATAATAATATACACGTTGTATAAATAACTGAGTAGATAAAATATCTGACACTTGTTTTCTCAGATTTTGTATAAAAGATTTATTTTTTATTTTATTTATTTTTATTATTCATGTGAGGAGATATAGAAATGTGATGTGATATTTATGCATATATCAGCGTTAATGGTACTGCTCACTTACGTAACGTAATTTAATATGGTCAAAAAGAAAAATACGCTTTTTTGTTATTTTTCAAAGGCAAAAAGTCATAAAGTATTGTAAAATACTGTGGCTGAAAAAAAAAATATGTTTTAGATGGTTACCCCTTGATAAATAGAAATCTTGTTTTTGACGTATTTCTAATGTTAATTTTTAATAATCATAATGTGGCAAGGATGCTTTCTGAAAAGAACACAGAATATTTAGAAAATTTTAGAAGATATGTTAAAAACCAAAAAGGAAGAAAAACCAACTGATGTTTTTTTCTACATTCTATTTTGTACAGTTCATTTAACAAAAATAATGTACGTATGATAAGAAAAAAAAAATCCAAACACAAAGCGTATAAGCGTATAGCTTCCGATTATATGCATTTTCTTGAAAAACATCAAAAAGGAGGAATCACTCAATCCTTTATGTATGTTGTGGTCGTTATCATTGTCGTCCCTTTAAACATTTTATTCAATTGACATGAATTTGATTTAAATAAAAGTTCTTTATATTTGCCTAAAATGGATAATGTTATATGCTTAAGAGATTGACGAGACAAACGGTCTGTTTATTTGTCGTTTTTTTTTTTGTTTTTATACTTTGACTGTTGATGTTAATGTTAGGTTTTCACTGTAGTGAATATATAGTGATATACATTACCGCCACACCATCATAGGTACAAATATAGAAAATGTACTGTACATTTCTTTTTTCCTTCTTTTTTTTTTTTTTTGTTTTAGTTCAAATGATGAGTTTTTTTTTCATTTTGTCTTATTTTTTGTATTTTTATTTTAATTTTATTTTTTCACATTATTATTCTATCCAGATATGGGTTGCTACTTGCTAGTTGTCTTAAATATAATATATCTGTTGTAATGATATACATACATACAATTTATTCCATTTATATTATTGTACAAGTTTTAGAGATATGATGCAAGTATTTATAATATAGGCGGCGGCGGTGGTGATTGCCGTATATACATGACATTATATAGGGTGTTGTACCGTCTTGTACATATAGTATTTTTTTTCATAAATAGGTATATATGTATGAGGATCATAAATTATACGTGACTAAAGGTAAAATAAATGTTTAAGATTGACTTAAATATCATCACATCACCAAGGTGGTATCATGTACAATAAATACATAATCGTATTTAGAATTTCAGGATATCCGTAGTTAATGTTCTGAATCAGTAATTTGATAAAGATAAAATTAAATTAATATTATTGCATGGATATATATACACTAAAAAAATAAAATAAAATCAGTTTCATCATTTTTGTTCTGTTTATTTTTGATACCTATTTCTCTTTTTCTTTTTTTTTTTTTTTAAACCGCATGCACGTTTTCATATTGATTTACCAAAAACGTCTTGGTAAAACAGGAAAAATAAGATTTGCATTAGAAAGAATTTAAATTTGAATATTAAAAATCGTTAAATTTATTATCTACATACATATATTTGTATGCAATCTAATTCGTGAATTTAGGATTTAGTAAAAAAATAAAGGCTTTGAAATCCTTTTTGAAAAAAAATTCTCACGCTTAAAACCCTGACAAAAAAATAAAACGAAATCGTTGAATTCTAAAAATCGTTTAAATTTAAATTCAAAATGTGTTAACAAAATTTATGTTTCGACCACCGGACTTGAATTTCTCACAGCCATAATCTATTCATAAGTACATATGTATGCATTCTTATACAATGCACCTGTGTACACACCTTACATACATTAATGAAGTATATATGAATTTAAATTTAAAACAAAAGTTTTTAAATCCCCAGTCGGTCTTTGCGATCTTTAGAGCTATTTCGCACTTTTGAACAAAAAAAAAAAAAAAAAACAATATATATTTTTTTCCAATATAAATTTCTTACATTTTTTAATATTTTATTCTCTAAAAATAACCTGCGTACGTTGAAACATCCTCATCGGAAATGAGAATGAATCCTAAAAATTTTTTATCTTGTGAATTGTCTTAAATCTGATTAATTGGGCTTTTGTTTAGCTCATTGTTTTCTTACACTTTTTATGGTTGTCTTCCAAAAGTGTACATTTTTTTATCCCCATTTGTTTTTTTTTTGTTTGTTTTTTGTATTTGTGTTTTATTTTAGATAATGTCAAAGACAGCATTTAACACACACGTACACACACATATTTTATTTCCTTTTGAACAAAAAGATATTGAATGTGATTTGCCTATATTATATTGACTGGCGTGAAAAATTTTAAATTTTCTTTAACCACGATTTAAGCCATCATTCACTAAGAAACAAATAAGAATAAATCTGTTCTCTTTTCTTTATTTTTTCTTTTAATTGTGAGGTTTTTGTTCGATCGAGTAAACATTTTGTTTGTCATTTTACATTTTATTTTTATTTTGTTATTTCTTTTGCTTTTGGCACAATTCTTTTATTGTATTTTGTAGTGTATCGCGTAAATTAAATTGAAAGACGAAATAAATTAAATTTTAATTGGATAGATATGATCCTCCAAGTACAAAAAAGAAAAGAAAAAAAAAAAACGAATATAACACTCCAAATGTGTTAGGTCATATAATCCTAAGATGCAGATAATATGTGGAAGAATATGTATGTACAATTTATCCACCCACTATCAAAAAACATAAACTTGTTAAATAAGAACGAACATGCTTGCTTTATATCCACTGTTAAGGATGATGTTGAACAAAAGTTTAAGCAATTTTGGATTAGAATCTTTCAATATAAATTTTTTTTTATACATACATATATTTTTTTTTTTATTTTCCAGATGTTATGTACATTTGTATGTACACATGTACCTACACACAATGTACATTTATATCCTCTCATTCAAAATAAAAAGTAAAGAAGTGATCATCATCGTCATTATCATCATCGTCACCAACATCGTTATTCAAACTGATTAAAATTTTTGTCAATTTTATTTATTGTTAAATGTGTGGTTAACATACAAAAAAAAAAAAAAAAAAAAAGCCAGCACAGATCTCCGTGAAAGAGAAAAAAATTTTAAAATAATTTTTGGCATACAGGTAGGTAACATACAAAATCGTGTGAATAAAATCATTTTGTTATTAAAAATAAAAAAACAAAAATTCAAAAAAAGAACAAAAATAAAAAATAGAAAGAAAGCCTTAATAATGACAATTATTGTTAAATGTCATTTAGAATTTAATAAATTTTGCATTTACCTGGTATAAAGGTACAATATAAATCCTATATTAATAATAATAATAGATACGGCGCTCTGCTGTGTATAGCAAAGTATGTACGTGATATATATACGGTAAGCAAAATAAGCCATACACGTATAGAATAGAAAAATATGAAACGTTTACTTACTTAATAAATAAAATGAAAAATATATGAACGGAAGAACGGATAGTATAGATGGATCAGAGGACATGGCGCCAGACCACCCCAATACACATTAATTCTTTGACTACCATTCGTGTTAAAAAGCTTATTGTTTGTTGTCGCTGTATATGATCTTCAATATATATTTTTATGCACATAAATATAGTGCCATAGTACAAACCAGTACATTTTATGCAATTTTTATTTTAATGTATACATATTTTATTTCATATACTTACAACCACAATAATATTATATGCTGGCTGACTTATAACTGAGAGTTGATAATATATAAAATA
Source organism: Anthrax anthrax (assembly GCA_963971155.1). Classification (NCBI taxonomy): domain Eukaryota; kingdom Metazoa; phylum Arthropoda; class Insecta; order Diptera; family Bombyliidae; genus Anthrax; species Anthrax anthrax. The sequence goes on along the minus strand of OZ020120.1, from coordinate 28,112,903 downwards.
AAATAAACTATACATTATTTTGTTTATATGTGTATGTATTTTATGTTAACATTGAATTATGTTTCACTATGCAATTCTTATGTATCACGTGTCTTACATACTGAAAATCTATTGAAATGCTTATTGCTTCGTATATATTATTGCAGAAAATGCAACAATTTTCCTTGATCTTCCTCTTCTTGTTATTCTTTTTCTGTTATGCAGTCGCAGAAAGTTTCAATTATGTATGAATATTCGATATGTTCACGTACACTTATGAATGCTTATAAGTCTGTATATACTTATGCATGTTAAAATTGTTGAATTAAAATTTCTTATAAGTTACCCATTGCCGATTTTGAAGAAATGTGCAGTCACGTTATATTGTATTTAATACAATCATACTTACATATACGTCTACGTACATTCACATGTATATTAAAAAGAATTGTTTTAGTCTCGTTTGTAATAAACGAAAAAAAAGTTGGTATTTTTTTTTTTTTTTTTTTTTTTTTTTTAAGAAGACCGGAAACTGTTCCCAATCGGAATGTCTCATTGATGTTGAATTTTACTGTTGTATCATAAATGCCCGCAATGGGTACAATCAAATCACCTTGATGGCGCTTTTTATTGTTTTCCAATTTTATATTGGTACATAGACCAATACCATTGCAAACGCATACTCTGTGTTATAGGTTTTTATACTTATGTTAATTGACGTTATACTTATGTGTATATCCTGATAACAATGTTTCTTTTGGTTTCTTCTAACAATGTTACAAAGTATCAAGTATTTCATCGAAGATCTACGTTTACTTGTATCACCTTGTATATTAGATGTTTTTTTTTGTTTTTCAAACATTTTTTTTTTTATAGTTAATATTATGTTTTCTAATCAGTATGCAATATACAGTAGCGTACGTTCTAAAATCTGCTATAAGTAATTTACATGTAATACTAAACATGTAAATTAAAAAGTAATTGAACAATAAAACTAAATGTACATAATGATAAAATTACTTGTTATGATATGGGCATATAAAAAATTACATCTACGTATTTGGTTGTTTTATTTTTTTTTAAACATTTTAATGCTGTTATTTTTATTTTCAACATTTTGTCACACTTACGTACTTAAATTTTAAAGTGTACTTTTCGAAATCAATGATCCTTAGCTTTTTATATTTTAATGTACAATAGAATATGTAGTGTGTACTTTATAACATAAATACAGACCACAGTTCACACACAGCATACAGGAAAAGCAAAATAATAAGACTAATCTAAGACAAACCACTCAGACCCCTGACATGTGCTTTTCCAATGAGTACAAAATAAGTACATGTACAATAGCGAATGTCCTTTATACACATATTTTTTTTTTTTTCTTTTAAAGGAAAAGCAATCAGTAATTTAAAATTATTGCATTTTTTAGAGAAACATAAAAACAAAATTAAATCACCCTAAAGAACAAGTATATATACCCTTCCGGGGTCATATCGTGTCGTTGTATAGTTTTCGTATACTGTACACATACACGAATTACATTAAAGATGGTAAACGCATATCAACAACTCTGCATGATAAACACGCATATTATAACATATGGATCATTCGCAAGGATACTCTGTATGTGTGGGTTGTATGCAAACCCCTTTTTCCTGGAAGTCGTTTATTTTAAAACATTTTCTAAATGTTCTTCTTTTTTTTTATTATGTTTATTTTCAAAATAACATTACGCGTATAGTGGTAATAAATTTACAATGACACCCTGTTATTTCTTGTTATATTAACAGGAAGACATGAAAAACAAAATGTAAAAATTACACACTACAAACAAGTACATATGTACATGTGAATGGATTCGTCCGTGTATATAAAACGTCTTGTAATGGGGGGTATCGTACAGGCAAAAAGGTACATATGTACGTATGTATATGCAATAAAGTCAAGGAGTGAAAGGAGTAAAATATAAAAAAGTAACAAAAAGAAAATGCTGGCATAAAAATAAGAAAATTCAATAAAATTTACAAAAATATATGAATTTTATTTTATTATCGTTTTCCCATTTACAGAAATGGTATGAAATGTAATTGAAAAGTTTTCGGTTTTATTTTTCAAAGGATACATGAAGGATAACTATGTAACACACACATACCGGAGTAAATATTTATTTATTTTTTTTTTAGAATTTTGACAAATCGTGAAAAATTGAAAAATAAAATTAGAGCATCCTTTTTTCATGTGAGCATTGCGAATGTACCCCCGGATACAGAACCTGTTATAGTTGATTTTTTAAAAATTTTTCAAAAAAAGGAGTCTATCAATATTAAAAGAGGTTAAGTCAACTTGTTACGGTATTTTGTATGTCGCCTCTGTTCATTATTACAACTAAATAAATTTTTCAATAATGTGTTATGTGTGAATTTTTAATATAACGCAATTTCCCTTCAAAATTGAAAACAAAAGAACGATAAAATGAAAATAAATAATAACAATTTGTAGCACATGTTACCCTTACTGGAAAAATTTTCATAAATTTTACATTTTCTAAAATTGTACACACATTTTAAACTCAATACAATGAGATTTGTTAAAAGTACGAATTTAACAATTTAAAATTTTACAATTTCATAAAATAAAAATAATAATAAATGAAAAATTTTATTCGGTATAAAGTGAATTTTTTTCCGTAGAATATTTTTAAGAAGTCAAGTAATTGCTTTGTAACGAGATGCTTTTAGGATTAAGCACAACGATGGAGTTATATAAAGTGTACTGTAAAAAATAAAATTAATTACAAAAAATATCGATTTGAAATAAGTTGAGTATTTCTGGGCACTCACTCGGTCATTGATTTCTATAATCATCCTTGAGTTTTGAAACATAGAAAAAGTATAATGATACGGTATTATTACTTTTCTGATATAATAATGGTACGATGAATTCATACCTCCTTTTCAGGATGTATTCATACCTCCTATTTATACGTTTCGAAACCAAAGGCATTCGAAATATGCATGAAAAAATTTTGAAGATTTTTTTTACTTCGCACACTGTTATTACATTCTGTTAATATATGCTGCTCATTAACGCATACATAAATAACTCTTTGTAGTACCATAATTAAAAAACAAAAGAAATACAAAAATTAAACATTTTTTTTTTTTTTTGCTTTGTACTGTATCAGAAAATTAATTGCTATATCAATAAATTGGTTGTATTTGTTTGCGTGTTAATCTTTTCGTAGATATCTTTTATAAAAATTAAAAGACAAGATATTTCTCTTGGGTGTTTAAAATTTGATTTGAACAAAAAATAAATTTTCAATCACCAATTTTGTGTGTTTTTCTTTTTTTTTTACTCGATAAATGTTACATTACCAATATACTTAAAAAGTCCTGCCTACATATTCACACGATAATCAGCATAAATTCATGTTTCGACCATTATTTAAAAAACAAAAAAAAAAAAAAAGAAAAACAAATAAAAAATTTACGTGATTTGTGATTTTGAATATTTTGTAATTTTATGTATTTGTACCTTTTACTGCCTACGTCATTGAGAGATTTTTCGAAACAAGACAATTCATTAACATTTTACAACGGCATATTACATCGTATATCTTAAACTTTTTTGAATTTTCACATTAAATTATCACAACATCTTGTTTTGTTTTCATTAAATTCAAATGGATATATGTATGTATGTTAACGAAAAACGTTCACATTATCAAATACATATCAAAGTCATTTCAAGGTTATCGAAATTTTTTTATCGATTTCATTTTTTTTGTTTTGTTTTCGTTTTTTTTTTTCTGAAAGATAATGAATAGATTTTTAGAAATTAAACAATGATTTAAATTTTTTTGTACTACATACATACATTAATTTATACATTAATACATACATTAATTTATTTATCAAGCATAACTCAAAAAAACATGAGATATAATTGTCATATTTCGGACTCGCTTTTTCGAAATTATCGAAAAAATAGAATTAAAAAAATTTTTTTTAAATTTTAGCAAAATTCAAATAAAATAAACGTATAGAAAATTGCATTTAAAATTTAATTGTGTATTTTTATGAAGCATAAAAGTATTGCAAACTTACATATGTATGTTTATAATACGTATTTGTTTCTCTCTTTTGATTGTAGCTGTTTTTTTTCCAAAATACAGAAAACCGGCAATCTAAGAATGAGAATCAAATATGAATTTATTTAAATTAACTGAAAAATAATTTTTTTTTTTGTTTTGGAAAAAATTATCTATTTGAAATGCACACGACAATGCCTTAAAAAATGAACTATAAATCTTTGATTTTTTAATTAAAACTTCAATGGACATAAGAAAATACTAATTCTGTTTTTTTTTTTCTGGAGATAATACACATGTCCTGTCCAATTCAAAATAATTCAAAAATAAAATTTTTAATCATTTTTCTCATTCATGCACTTAAATACCTTAATGCTTTGTACGATATGATTGAATTGTTCACTTATATTGTTGTCATTTCCTTTATTTTATTTATTTATTTTTTTTTTTTTAGTTTTCCTAATCGGATAAAGGTCGTTACTTATTTCAGTATATTAAAAGAAATACAAATTTTTATTAAAAAATTTTAAGATATAAAAAAAAAAAAAACTGAAAACGAGAGTGACAAAATTGAGAAAATGCTCAATATACTGAAGAATGAAGATCTATTTAAATTCAATTTTGAGTCCAACACTATGGTACATATAAATACAATTATGATTTTTTGGACAATGAAATAACACATTTTTTTGTTGATAATAAAAATAGAATTGTTAGAAAAACCAAAAAAAAAAAAAAAAAGCAGAGGAGAAAAAAAAAAACGTGAACTGCACATTTTATGTTGTAAAAGGATAATCGATGTTTACAGAAGTGACAAAAATATTTTTTCTGCTTCTATTGAATTTATTTAATTTTTTGTACTAAAAGAAAATGAAAAACACACAGAAAAGGAAAATGTTAAAATATATTGAAAATAAATTCAACATATACGCATACTACCTGGGCATAATTTTGTTTTTTGTATGTTTGTTTATTATTATCTCCTTGTTGTTATGTGTATGTTGTACAAACAGAATATAAAGAAAAAAAAATTCCAATAAGGGTTGCACAATAATTGCTCTTTTTCTTTTTATAACACTGCAGCACTGCATGTGATATATGTACATACGTGTAGACCTAGAGGACAAAAGATGAATTGTTAAAAAAAAAAAAAAAACAGACTTAAAAATGGCAACTTGGTGGTCTAATTTAAGATTTTTAGGATTAGTAGTTTGACTTTCACACCACAGGAAATATCCATTTTTTTTATAGTTTTCTTATTATTCTACTTATTTTTTTTTTTCTTTTCATTTTCTAAACAACTTAACTTCAAGAATAGAAAAATATTGTTGTCATTTTTATTGAAAACAAAATAATTTTAAAATATTTACGTTACATTTGAACGTTAGAGTGATGTTGAGATCGATTTACAGGCAGGAAAAAAAGGACATTGTAAAAATTTGAACTTTATACGTAAAAAATGTATTAAGTTATGAAAAGAAAAAATTACATTAGAATATGAAAGCAAAATACAAATTGCATACAACATTGCAAATATGTATGTTGACAATAGACAAAAAAAATCTAAATGTCCTTAATATCAGAAGTTATAATTTAATTTATTTTTGGTCAATGTATAAAGTGAGAAAATCATCTACAAACAGAGATTACTTTAAAAAGAAATTTGTGAAAAATTCATGGCAGTATTTGGTCCTTTATTTATCCTTGTATTATCTGCATCATTGAATTAAGCAGTTATTGTTTGGCGAAAATTCAATTTTTAAAATATTGTTTGGCGAAAATATGAAATATTAAAAATATCAATATTCGATCAAATAGAAAAAATTGTAATAATATTACATGTTGGAAGATAACAAATGATTTCTCTAACAATGAATACATCGACAACTTATCTTAAAAACATTTCTTTTATGTATTGTATTCGTATAGTGTACATATATTTAGCTCACGGGAGTAAATATGTAAATGTACTGCATGTAAAACTATTAAGTTGAAAAATCGAATATCCTCTTCATTCGTTCAACTAATGATAAATTATTGAACTCCTGTTGTAAAGTCATCCGAATTGTAACTAAAAAAAAAAAAAAAAAAAAAATGAAAAAATATAAAAATAATTTTATATCAAAATACATACAATTAAGTGATATAATACCAAAGAAACATATAATACATACAACGTATACATACAGATCATACAACACAACATATTTTCTGACCTTTTGTTTTGATGTCGGCATTTTTAGTTTAATTCTTTTTTAAGAAGACTAAAAATTTCACGTCGAAAATGTTTTTAAGTTTCATAAATAATGACACGATGGACATAGAGACATTTTGAATAACTCATTTTCTATACAACGAATAATAAAATAAATAAAATAAAAATAAATGGATTATTGTATGTGTGTGGTGTTCCCATCCCTGTATATTTTAGATCATGTACACTATATATGTATGTATTTTCAATTCATTCATTTTATCATGATTGTCTATAATTTTAATTGATTTTCTTTATCGCTATGCGACACATTATTATATGTATTATATTGTCGTTGTTTTTTATTTTTCATTTTTAGATTCTGTGTGTTATTATTATGAACATTCGAAAGTAATGTCAATTGAAAAATGAATTAACGGTTTTTTGTCAATTTTCAATAGAATTTCAAAGGAACCGCCTTATTATCGATATAATTTATATACATTATCTCTTCCCACACAAATAAAAAAAAAAAATAAATAAATGTAGTGATAACATATTACATGAAATTGATCCTACAGTAATGAAAGTATAATTTTTATATAATGAATTACTAATAATACAATTGAATGATTTATTTAAAAAAAAAAAAAAAATTAAAATATGACAAATATTTTGAATTTTATATTTCTCATTTTAATGTACAAAATTAAATAAAGCACAAATGATTTTAACATTTTTTTTTTGAAATCATCTTTAAAAATCCGATGTATCTGATTTATCATATTTCATGATACTTTCATTTTTTCATTTCAAATAATAAATTTATTTGATATTTAATAATTATAAACAATAAATTAAAAGGTTGAATAAATATAAGATCCTATTTAGATATGGGTGTGTGTTTTCTGAGCAGTCGAGATTCTACTGTAAGTAACTATTTACCTAATATTTAGATACTCTGACGTACGAAAAATTTAAAAAAAAAAAAGAAAGACAATTCATTTTTAATCTAAATATGTTACTTTAAACCTGCAATACACATTTTGATTAATTCAAATGTTATTCGTTTGTTAAAACATTAATGAAAATCAACCGCAAATAAATCTATTTTAAATCTTATCAATATTTTCTAATTTAAAGATGTATACACACATATATAACTATTATCTAAAGTAAAGTTTTATACATTTTCCTGGTTTTCCCAATCAATTATATTTATGTTTGACAGACAAACAATTAAATGAATGATCTGTTAAGGATTTTGTACTAAATCCAATTTGAATTGTTTATAAATTTTTGCATTAATTTTTGTTACTGCTGTTATTGTTGTTGTTGGTTATTTCATTCATTTTATAATTAATTCATGTTTTTTAAGCTTCAAAAAAAAATAAAATAAAATAAATAAGTTATATCCAACTGACATATCTATGAAAATCTTTTATTTGTAAAATGAAAATTTTAGTTTTTGTATTTTGTATTCGATACCCGTATACACAAAGACATTAAAGGCTAATACAGGATTTTTCATTTTTATTTTTATTTAATCAAATATTCTTGTAAGATATACACGTGTATATAGTAATAAATATATTCATATATGTATATAAAGAATAGAATGAAATGAATGAAAAGAAATAGTTGACAATCCTTTAATAAACTGTTATAATCTATTAAAGGGCTGAAAAATAGGCAATCCTCATTATCTTTTTTGGTCTAACCTATACCTATGTACATACATATACAGTTGTCATGTTGTACAGATATCTGAGCTGTTATACATTTTATAGCAAATTGTTTGTATATAAATATACACTTTCTATTAATTTATGTACATAATATGTACAGACAGTATATATGTGTATATAATATGAAATAAAAGACACGTATTAAATCCGACTTCGTGACAATATGACTTGCTGTCGGATAATCCGAATTTTAATTTGACTGATTATGGTTTTTAGGGATCAAGACTCTATATATATGTATATGTACATACAATGTACAATATGTAGACACTTTTTTTGTATTTAAAGGATGTTTAAATGAAAATTATTATTTTTCGATAACAATGAAAATAAGAAAAATAAAAATGACATTATAACAAGGACCAAGAATGAAAACTAATGAAAAACATTTAAGAACAAACAGATAATTGGAATTTAGTTATTATTCAATTATTTATTTTCGTAAATCCTGTCTCTCATTATTAATTTTTTTTCTTTTTTTTTTTTTTGCTGTATAGCTACAAATTCAAACCATCTGCGTTTATCATGATGTATTATAATAAATACCACCACCGCACCATCACCATCATTGTATTTTATGACATCGCATAATAATGTAATTAAATTTTACATTAAAGATTAGTTTTTCTATAACCACAAAAAAAAAAACAAAAACAAGGATATTTTATGTGTACAAGCGTATACAATGTTTATATTTCTCGGTAATTTAAATAAATGTCAACAAATCTCCCTCAAGGATATATGTACAAACATACATGCTGCCTATAAATAAACATGAAGAGAAAAAAAAAAATAGAATTTTTGCAGTGACCCAAAATAAAAGAGATGAGCATCGAATATTTAATGTGTATAGAAATAACAAAAAAAAAAAATTAAATTGCATTTTAACAATTCAATTTCCTTTTCATTGTACCATTTTAACTGTTCAACTTAGTTTAATAGGGTTCAAAACTAAATATTCAAGAAACTAGAAAAAATATTGCTTTTAGGGATGCAAAATAAAAATTCGAAATTACTGCATTTCGTACTGTAAATGGACAATTGAACAAATAATAAAGTGAACAAACTGGCTAACACTTATTTCATACAATTTAACCAAAAAAATAAAAAATAAAAATAAACAACAAAATCATTGTATTGATAAATGGTTTCTAAATTGTTTGATAGACAAAAACACAAAATTAGAAGAAAAAAATTTGCTGTGCTAAACGAACATACATACATACATAAATTTATTCGTATAATTGTGATACATAAATATAACATTAAAAATGGGTGTAGTTTTAAACACAACGGGTGGTCCAGAAAATGACAAATGTATCCATTATTGATATGTCCATTTATATATATTTTTATTTTGATCCTTTTTGGCTGGTACCATTTAACAATATATTTGGTTATCTTTATTTATTCATTATTAAATACATAAGTATTCATCAGTTTTATATAATTTTATATGAAAAATAAAAGAAAAAGAAAAAAAAAAAAAAAAAAAACAACCCATGTTTATCCTCAATTGAAACTGTAACGAAAACAAATCAATTGTTGTTGAAGATGATACATGAGTTTTAGATGTAAAATGCATACACATATGTATGATGTATGTGAATTTATATATAGAGAAGAACAGATGCTTTTCATCTAAATTAATTCTTTTATTTTTTTATTTTTTATCTTCTCTTTTATTTCACCTTTAATTTTTTTTTATATCCTTGTAAAGATAAATATCATCTGTAGAAAATTATATATAAAATACATCAGACAGAATATATGTATGTACCTTAAGATTTATAATAATAAAAATTCTGTATTTCCTCTTCAAGGATATAACAGAGTGTCAGTATTAGAAAATAATGTTGGTAAAAAGATCACATTAAATTGTTTATTTTGCGGAATTGTGATTTATCATTTCACAAAAAAAAAAAAAAAAAAAAAAAAAAACAAAACAAAAAAAAAAAATTCTTCTTCTCTCTGAATAATATATGGTATTTTCCTTCCTTATATATGAATCTATATTTTCTTTCAATGGTCCTTCATTCAATCGTTATTGTGAAGATCCTTTTAAAATATGACAAATGTTTACATTCGAATTAAAAGTATATTAATAAATTACGAAAATATGCTTGTAATGAACAATCGTATCTTCGATTTCTTATCACTATTAAAAACGAAAAAAAAAAAAATTGTATTGTCCGTTTTGAAATGAAAGTAAAATTTTGTTGAGGGAAATTTTTCACAATTTTTTTTTTTTTTTTTTTTTTTTTTTTTTTTTTTTTTTTTTTGGTTACGTAATTGGATCTGAATTTCTCATAAGTATGAAAAATCGATGTTTTTTTATCGATTTTTTGTTTTACATTTTTTTCTTCTACAATTAAATACCTATGGGTTTTCACGAGTTTTCTTTTTATTTTTTTGCAAGTCCTACAATTTGTATCATTTCATCGTATATATAGTATCTTAATGGATTTAAAGATAATATGCAACTCCTAAGGATTTGTATTAAAATAAAGAAAATACAATGTCCATACATACTTATACATACATATGTATGTATAAGAAAACTTGAAAGAATTGGAAAATTACACACTGTAATAATAATAAATGATCTCTACACATTTGTATCTAATATGAGCATAAGTTTACTTTATTAATCTTTTTCTTATATATATATGATATGTAATAGATTGGAGTATTAGAAGAATGTGATGAATGTAAGAATAGAAAATAAATTCCCATGGGCAAATGCATCACATTACATACTTTATACATACAGTTTTCATATATAGAAAAACTAAAACTAATACGATGAGATGTCATAAATAAAAATTTTCTATATGCTATTAGAGTAAAATTGTACATGATAAAATGACAGGATAAATACAATACATGATAAAATGTTAAATGTATACAATATGTACATAAACAAATAATAAATGTATTTAATATAAATGCAACAACAACAACAACAAATGAATGGAAAATATTTACACATATTTTGAAATAAATTTATGAAATACAATCATAGTGTGAGTAATCAACAAAAATGACATCGGTGTGGTCTACAATAAATTTTTTTTTATACATATTTTAATATAAAAGAGTATCCAGAAGAAAAGGAAATATGTATGTGTATAAATGAATAGTGTAAGAGCATATAATGATTTCAAGATGATTATAAAGAAGAATTCCCTCGAGGATGTCTAAACAAAAATTCTACAATACTGAACTAACATTTATATCCTTGATAGTTTTTCTCATATTCATATGTATGATAAATATATACAGAGAATACATTATTAAAAAAATCAAAAAGTTACATACATACATATGTAGATGCATTTACGAATATGTATGCATATACCACCCGATGTGTAAAAGGATCATAATACTTACATACATTCTAATGGCATGTGGATCGTGTGTATTTTTTTATATTATTGTTGAATATAGCAACAAAAAAGCAAATATGACAGAGCATATGTTATGCATTTATATTATGTAGAGTTAAAGTTTTTTTTTTTGTGTACATGAAAATGCAAAGTTAAAACATTCATACATATAATGAATGCATCAACGATGGAAGATCTCTTATTTTCAGCAAGATGACTTATTAACTTTTATCCCTGTGTGCTGTATAATACTGACAAAATAAACTGTATAAATGAGATGAATGAATGGCCCAGCAGGTTATCATTTATAGTTTGCATTATAAATATATGCACACATGCATTAATGTCGAATATTTCTGAAAATGTGTATGATATTGCATTTTAAATCTTTTTCATCTAGATGTTATTAGACAAATGAAGGAGAAAATATTTTGACGCCTATATTTGTACGGTAATTCGTGTACAATGTTACGAAAATGTATATTCCGTGAAAATTGCTTATGATGATAAGACAGGCATATGAAAAAGTACATCAATATATTTATGTAAAACAATGCGTTCAACGCTATTGAATTTTTAATAAACAAACAAATTTGTAGGTATTACAAAATATTATGTTATTTTATAGATAAAGTGTAGAAAGTCAACAACAGATTAATGATGCAAAATTAAAGATGAAAGGGTCAAGAATTCTGTTAAATACACATATGTACATATGTAAGGCAATTAAATGGTAACTCTTTGATTATCACAGTACGATAATATACAATGCATTACAACTATAAAATTGAAATATAATTAAAGACTTCAATGCTTAATTCTTAGACAAAAGACCTTATGTAATAGTCGAGGTAATAGCAATCATTTCAGTTCATTATTATGTAAGTAAATCTGACAAAAAGTAAATTTTATATACAAAGTTTTCGTGTTCTTTGTCCACTTATAGGAACATAAAAAAGTAAAGAAAATAAAAAACAACACACAAAACAAAACAACTAACCATTAAGGAAAACAGAAAAACTTGTCCATCACAAAAGACACCAACAACGTTGAATGTATACAAAAATTCATTTTCTGAGAAAATCATCTAAACATTGCATAAAATTATATACATACATATGTACACAATGTTGGAGCTTTTAGAAGAAAATTTTCAAAATACATAGCCACATGGTATGCATTCATACATATATTAAAACATTAAAAACGTGCATCACACATTTTAATAATGTAAAATGTATGAAAAGATAACCCCAATACGATCTGACTAATGCCATGTTATTTGGCATGTACTGAAAGTGTTTAACAAAACCTACATGTACCTCAATGTAGTTTTTTCTTCTTCTTTTATTACGTAAAAGCAGGCGTAACATACATATATTTTCGTATACTCAAGTATGAATATACACATAAATGCATGCATACATATTTTTGATAATATTAAATCTTAGAGCCTTGGAGCCTTAAAATGATTTTCTCTATAGAATTTTCTTTACATTTCCAATAGAGTTGCATATAATACATAGTATAATGCACGTACTATGTACATGCATACACACATATCATTATGTTTCCATGTAACATATATACGTACAAATGAGTATATAGTATTACAAATGTACCGTAATGGGATCTGTACACAATGATCCTTTTACGTATGTACATATATGTATGTAAAAATTTATATAAATTGCAACTATGTAACAACATACAGGAAGAAAATAATAGAATTTTAGAGAACATTGTAGTGGTTAGTTGTCCAACAACAATTTTTGGCTATATAAACAAATGTTGATGTCCACATACCGATATAGAAATGTATGTTAAATATTTGTACATTTTTCATCTACATGTGTTTGTGTACAAATTTTTAATAGAACAATTCCACATTTTAATATAAGTTGGTTCATGTAGTGGTCAAGTACGTACATATGTATGTACCATCATAAGAATATCCGTATATGTAAGATATACATACATAACACCTCTTATAAGTGGAAGATGATACTTTTACAAGTAAATATATGTATAAGTTAAACCAAAAAAAAACTTATTTTCAACGTGTTAGAGTTAACACATGCATGATTAGATTCCATCTATGTATATAAAAATGTTCGTATAGCGAATGCATTATATAGATTTAAACATATATATACATTATTGTATATACATGCATACATACATATGAACTTGTGTATTTATTATGAATACATTTTATAACACTATGTTTTTCCTTTTTAGCATTGATATGATACACAAAACACATTTTATGTTTTTCTACATGATATTATGAAGAAAAACTACATAAATGTACTAAATTATTGTACACACATACTTAGTTAGAGAAAAGTCATTTGAAGAAGAAGAAAAAAGGGAATTATTTTTTTTTTGTTTTTTTTTTTTAAATCTTTCATTTATGAAGTAAATTGTACATACACAATATGTACTGTTCTGTTTTTTTTTTTTTTTTTTTTTGTATGTAATTTCATGACGATGGTCATATTAATTTAGTTCAAAAAAGTTTCAAGATGAAAAATTTGAAAAAAAAATATATTAAACATGATCCTAGGGGATATAAAAGAAAAATTTAAAAGATGAAATGAATTGTTTTTTTCCTTATTTACATTTTATGTACATATACTGACAAAATGCAATCATTTATGATACAAGTGTACAGCGGTTTGTGAACAGTATGTGGAAAATACAATGTACATACATAATATTCTCATTGTATTAAATGATATTTTGACGGTATTAAGTAGAACATTTTTTTATTCATTTAAATGTGTTATATCAATTTTAATTTAATTTATTGACAAAACACATTTTATAACACATACATATGTATGTATATGAGATGCTTAACCAGGATAAAACCAGAAGGGGATAAAAACGCCTATAAATATGTAATAAATGAATACATATGTAAAATAAGGGATACTATATTTTCATATATGCAATATGAGAGGATAAATTATTTTGATACTTGTACATGCATTTATAAAATACACGCTACATATACATATGTATACATTATGTATATATACAATAAAATAAATTTCGTTATATAAAAGTTTCTGTTATAGAAATACACACACATATATGTATCTTAAACCAATTGTCCTTTATATGTATGTTAACTTAAGAAATATGCTAATTTTCTTGTCCTTTTAAACATTTTAAGTAATTGAATCTCCATTTAGGTTTTTGTTAGCGAATTTGTTTATTATTCATAAAAATAACTAAATGATACATATACATATGTACATATGTATGTGGTATAAATGTTAGGAGGGTAACAATTTCTAGAGACTATTTTCATTTGTCATTTAGAGCTTAGTTAGGATTTCTAATAGATTTTTGTATGAATGGCATTTGTACATGTGAGTAATTGAAATTTTGTTGTAATGAAGTGCAAAAGTGTCAACTAAAATAATCTCTAAATGAAATATACATATTCTCTGTTAATATATTAAATTTATATAATATGAAAAATTAATACCACCAGATACATATATAATACACTTAACATTCAAGGATCTTTATGTTAAATTGATTAATTGTACATACACACAAACACACACTATGTATGGTGTATATCATAGGACGATGTCAATTATATTTGTTAACAAATGTTACTACATAAATACATTAATACATACATACATATATGAGAGATAAAACAATTTAATTAGTTGTCATGAATTTAAATTGAATAAATTTTAGATAAAAACTTTTTTGTTTTAATATTTGAAAATTTTAAATTGAAAAAAAAAAATGTATAATCGTTTTGTTTACAAAAAAAAAAAAAAAACAAAAAAGGAAGAAATAAAATCTGAAAATTGAAAATTAACACGACCGTTTTTTTTCTTTGTCCTTCAATATAACGTCTTAAGATTTATCTCTTTGTGAAGTAGAAGTGGTTTGCCCAAATACACTTGATATGTCATTATGCGATTAACATCAATTTTCAATCATAAAATATTGTATTATTTCGCTACAATAAATCCAAAATAAGAAAACGACCAACATTGATTATAATAAAATATTTAAATGGCCAAAATGAAAAACAAAAAAAAAAAAAAAACAGACAAAGTAAAGTTAATCTCTCTATCAATTTGGTTAAAATATACCAAAGATACCACCATCATTTTCAATTGTAATTTCCTTTTAAATGGCTTTAAATATAAAACTAATTTGAAATAACTTTGTTTTGAATTTGAAATTATTTTTGTCTTATAACAAATAGAATGTATTCTGTTAAAAACGTAATATTTATTAAAATCCTTGATACATAATGCATAGGTATATATTTATATATGAAAAATATATTCATGTAAAATTAATGTTTATGCGTATATTATACTATACATATCGCAATTTATTCTAAATAGATCACATTTACAATTTACATTTTTTGGTTTTAAGTTCTCATTTTGAACGTTTATATGTGGCCAATTTATTCATCATCATCATCATCATCATCGTCGTCATCATCATCTTCATCAAATATGCATGCATAGAAGCTACATATATAGAAGCTTAGACAATTTTTTTGTAAGGATGAGGAGAGTTAAGTATTACAATTTTCACGAATACACAAAGACAAAAACTTAACAGCTCCAACAAAATAAAAAAGAAAAAAAAAAAAAAGAAAAACGACGTGAAAAGAAGAAGAAAAGATTTTACTCATCTGAAAGTAAATTTTTATCCATAAATGAAATATTCATTAGCACCCACCTTTTAATATACTTAATATATCCTTCATTTAAACTGTATATATATACAGACTTTAAATATACTGTGGTAATTTTCTTATTCAACAGAATATGAAAATAATAAAAACGAAAATAAAATAAAGAAAATGAAAGAGACAAAAAACAAAAGACACAAAAAAAAAAAAAATACATATATAATAAGCGACAAGGAATACTGAATATTTAAAGCAAACCAACAATTGAATTTTATTATTACAGATTCTTTTTTGTTTTTTTGTTTTTTTTTTTTTTTTTTTGTTGTTTTGAGTAATTGTAGTACAGTTACAAAAATATCTTTTTATATGAATACTAAGAAGACATTTGATTTCATATAAAATCATGTATACATATAGTAGCAAATGAAATTGCTGCAAAATACTAAGTACCCCCAAAATAAGAAGAAAATTTTTATATACATATATACATATACATATATGTAAATACCTAAGAGGAAAAAGAAAAAGAAAACTCAATTTAAGCATCTTAATAAACTTGAAAAGCCAAAAAGATTTTGTATTTGCGACTTTCTGAATTGCAAAACTGTTAAAACAAAAAAAAAAACAACAGTTGCCAAAATGATATAGAAAAGATAAAAGATAAATGTTTGCATCTACACATAAAATTGTGTATACCATATTACGAGTATATAGATACGCATAGATAAGTCAATTTAAAATTTATACTGAATTTTATGTAGTTATAGAGACTTAAACAGCCTTGTGGGTGTGATGAATTAAATGTTTTCATACGGCGATTCTAAATAAATTTTATTGTCCTTGTAGAGGGGAAAAAATGCGCGTTTACATAAAGATATCTTATTGACTATAAAATGTTAAAATTTTCAAAATTTAATTTTTTAAGTGTTACCAGTATAAAATTCTAGAAATTCTTGATCATAGAAAATTTTATTTTATATTAAATTTTCTTCTTTTGTTCAAATAAGATTTTAAGGAATATGAGAACCCTATACATTTTTGTGGTTTTCATTAACTTCACCTATAATGTACATTTTTATGCAAACAAATAAACTCTACATACATAGTACAGTGTCTATATGTATAGAAAAAACACTGTGTAATATCATGAGATATTGTAAATTATTTGTGTGCTATTTAATCGTATTTATTTGATTTCTTGCGGATGTCTTTTGGAAATTCAGTTAATATTGGTTGAATTTTGTCAAAAAAGGAAAAAAAAAAATCATTGGATATTGTGTATATGATAAAATATAAAGATTTACGCATGATATCACATTCTCATTAGAAATCTAAAGTTTATATTCGATTTATTCTTGAGTGAATACGATTTCAATTTTCAGTAAATTTAGTCATCATTATTGAAGGACTCAATTAAATATGATATTTGGTGTGCGAATGCATATCGAAGAAGTACATAGTTTATGTTATTTTTAGATACTAGTAACATACAATAAATTACTTTTATCTATACACGTACAACAAAATACAATTGTTACTTTTTAATGCTGCCTATACTACATTGACAATTTTATGATTGAAAATATAAAATATAAAAAAAAAAAAAAAATCATCAATTGAAAATGTTTGGTTTTTCTTAAGAAAATTGAATAATTTCTAAGATTTTATGCAAAAACGTATTATAGAACTTTGAAGTAGTTCATTTAAAAATCATTTATATAAATGAAATGCAACTGAATTTTCACGTAATGTGCAGTGAACCGGTTATCTTCAATGAAAAACAGAAATGATTATTTTTTAGCGAAATTTTCACTTATACTTGATTTTGATTTACCACAAAAACAAAAAAAAAAACAAAAAAATCGTCTTTCAGGAGACAAACTTTTTTATACTTACCTTAATTAATAATTGATATATGATTTTGTAAGACAGACTTTTATTTCTAACAAAAATATGCTGAAATTAATTCTTATGCGCCACGCCGGTTATCGATACAATGATACCCTGTATGCCAATCTTATGCATGCGGATAAAGTTTTATGAAATTTAATAATATGCTAATTCTTTTATTACAATTTTTAATTATTAAAATGCTTAACAAGGTGTATCAGCACAATCCTTCAACTTTCTACATAAAATCAGATGAATTTTTTGAATATCAATAAACAATAATACAAAATTGTATTACTTTAGGTATAGTTTCCATGAAGCCTTAACTGCATATAATTAGCGGACATAGATTACAAATTATTTTTCTTATGTATGATAAAATTTGTTTATACATAAAAATGTAATTAAATAAAAATTTATCTTTATTTTGACATATGTTAAAGTAAAATACGATAATTTATTATTTTTCAATATAATTTTTCTTTTGGGATAAAGACCATTTATACACATTGGGAACAGAAAAAAAACAACAAGCTGACACATATGAAAGTACTTAATATACGGAAGAAAACAAAAATCATTTGTAAATTTCAATTATGTACAATGACGATCTCTTATTATTTTAAATAAAAAGAAGAGGAAATAACTACAAATTTTTTTTTAAATATACATATTCATATAAGTATTTGTTTTTTTAAACAGAATTACTTTTACACATATTTTGTTTTTCTTTTCTTTTTTTATAAACACACACGATTATCCTCATGTGTCCTCATACTGAGTCAATGAAATTTAAACTCCTAAAAATCTGTTTCCATTTTCTATTTTAACACAAAATATGTATGTATGTAGTATTTCATAAATCTATCCATACATATAAACAAAAAAAAAAATAAATAAAAAATAAAATAAATATTACATACAAAAAACATGTATCTACATAACTGCATACAACTAAATATCATACATACGAGTACATGTGTATATATATATTTATGGATAATTTTAATGTCATGTTGATAATTTGACAGAATTCAATAAACACGTGCGTATCCCCATAAATTTAACACTGATGATAGTGATGTGATGGTACTGTACAATAAAGATTTTACCATATTACGTATAACAATTTTTATTTTCTTTGTATCCTTTTTTGTATATGCTTATTTGTGTAAGGATGATGATAAAACAAGTAATAGAAAATAGATAAAAAAGAAATCAAATCAAACTGTGTATAGAATGGTATATGAAATTGAAAATAATGGACAACTTTAATAATGTCCTTTTTTTTCTTGATATCATTATGTATACATTATCACATATTAATATCTTGAAAATGTCAAATTTTTTATTCATCGATACACGCAGATTTTTCACATTTTTCTTTATGTTGAAAAAGAAAATCCAAAAAAAAAAAAAACAAAATCTAAAGTCTGTCTGAATATCTGATCGTTCCTAGGGGATTATTTTTAATTTTTTTTTTTAGCTTTTGTTTTACCTAACATACATTATTGGGGGACAAAAATAGAAAAGATTTCATATTTTTAAGCTTGTAAAAAACATTAAATTATGTGTTAGAACCTTTTTTGTCTAAAGATTTTAAGTTGTTTTTTCTTTGTTCGTTTCTATTTTTTATGTGTATTATGTCTCATACTCAAAGCCCAAAGGATGTATAGAAATGTTTATGTTGTTATGAGTATAGTGTGCTCCATGCTTTAAGTTTTTATTTATTTATTTATTTATTTTTTTTTTTTTTGTTTTGTTAATTTTATTTAATACAAAAAATGATGTATGAGAGGACATCAAAATATGTACATTGTGCGAGTATAGAGGCAATATGAATTTTAAAGAATATCATAATCTGCCAACAAAAGATTCAATAAAGAAATATGATTATTGAGGTCCACACATGTATACATTTCATTGCTATTATTTAAAATTATTTTTTCCTCCCCATTTTCTACGCTAGTTTTCTTCTATTTTAATAATAAAATGATATCAATAAATAATGTGAGAATGTTTTAAATAGTTTATTGAAAAATATTTAGAATTTTTCATGGCTTTTTTAAAATGTTTACTCCTATAGATGTCCTTGAATGTATTCAGTAATGTGAGTGATGATAACTTTTATTTTATTTTGGATGATTTAAATAAAAATTCGATACTTTGAATTTATACTATTTTGTAATTATGATATTAATGAAAATAGATACTTGTAATGTTTGAATTCTATAAGAGAAAATTGAATAATTAAAATTTTGTTTATCCTTTGTGGGGTTTTTTGTCTCTGATAACTGAAAACAATTTGTTTTGAAAACAAAACATTGATGTGTGTGATGGCTCATTGTAAAATTATTATGGTCGTTAAAAGTTACAACATTTTGTACTCAGGGTACATACAGGTATACATATAGATGCAACATTGTGCATGTAAATTATGAACAACAAAAATGGCTGCTTCTGTGTGCATGCATAATAATATGCTGCATTTATATTGCATGCATTTACCTACCTTCATGTTAATGAAAGAACTTTCACTTAGGTGTCACCTAATCGTTGTCGCTATGCTTAAAGAAGCCACTTAACTGCATTGTTATATGTATGAATGTATAGTATTATATCAATGATTGGACTGCGTTTTAACGAACCCATTTATGCTCTAATTATTTGCAAATTTGTACTCCATAATTGCCATGTAAATATGTATATAAATTTGTATGCATGAAAGTTAAATATTGATATGGCTGATGATGATGATGACTATATACATACATGTTTACGTTATTACCTATGTATGTACACAATATTACGTACCTATACCTTTTTACCACGATATTTTCAAGTGCTCGTAATCCAACAAATTGATATTTTATTGGATTAAAAACCACACGGATGAATGAATTGCAATGAAATTACGATGATGATGATGATGATGTCAACTTTGTGTAATTTTCAATATTAATTTGCTCCACCTTTTTTAAAGGAGGGACAAAAGTAACATGTCTGTAATTAAATAAGTTCCTAAAAGTAAGACATCATATACGTATACGCTGGCTAGATGAATGCATGTATAATTAATCAACATTTTAAGCTAGAAAAACTAGAAAAATGTTTTGCATACAAATTACAAATGATTTCATGCTAAACTACATATACATACGTACGTACATAAAGTATAACAAAAATATAAAATAGTCAAGTTAGGATTAAGATTACATTATTATGTATGGAAAATGACCCATTTTTATGGCGAAAAATGTTCTTTTTGTTTCTAGAAAAAAAACAAAAAAGGTGTGCAATGTCACGTAATGTATACAAGTCAAAATTAATAAAAGAAAATTGCTGATAAAAATAGTGAAATAGATAATTTATAATTTCATTTTACAGCTTGTTTAAAAGCACTCTGTAAGCTTTGTACATACAAAAATTTTTCATTCAATAAAAATCAAATTCAAAACTGGATTAAAAACAAAAATTCAATGTTTTTCATTTGTCTCCAATGTGTATCAAGGATTCTTCAGATTTGAATTCTTTTACATTTTAAATACGTTTCGTCTGTACTCAAAATTAAACACATAGGTATATATTCAAATATGTAAATCGTTTGTTAAATATATAAAACATCTAACTAATGGACGATCCCTTCAAGGACTTGATCCTTTTTCTAATACGATTTTCATGATTTGTGGTTTTCAATTTAATTTTTATTTCTTGTTTTTTTTTTTTTTATACGTATCCATATTAGATACAGTATAAATATATTCCATCACACATATCACATCGATTTACGTGTAATAATACTGAATATATATACCCATTAAATAAAATAAAATTGTGTAAATCTTTCATATCAATGTATATATATAAAATTTATGTACAATTTTACTTACCTTTTTAAGCAAAGCGTATGTACACTGCAAAATTAATAGAATGAAAAAAAAAATATTGTTACTATAAAACATATTTTTTGAAATAAATCAAATAGAAAAAGAATATAGAAAAAAAAAACACTGAAAATAAAATAAATAGAAAATCTTAAAAGGATTTGACTATAAAAAGTCAAATTCTAATCCAATTTGAAGAGGGCCATATAGAGCATAACACCGTATATAGGAGATTTACCTTTTGTAAGGATATTAAATAAAATCACAAAATAAAAAAAATAAAAAAAAATCTAAAAAATTGTGAAAAGAAGAATATTTTCATTCAATTCTTTTTTTTTTTACATAATCGTCATCGTAAGTCATAAAAATGTCTCACAACAAACAAATATACCTAATAAAAACATCAAAACATTCAACTCCAATAAAAGAAAGATTTGAGCTTAAGTCTACAAAAAGAAAAATCTAAAAAGGCCACCACTGTCGTTTTTTTTTTTTTTTTATTTCTTAGTTCTGCTATATGCATTTGCAAACATTACATTACAATGTACCTATATGGAATCGAAACGAAAAATCATGTAATAAAAGGGACAATTTTCATGGTTATACACGTATGCTCGTTATACAATATATTAATTCTAAAAATAAGTTTTTTTTTTGATAAATTTCTAATGTTAAAAAAAGTGAATAAAATACATAAGAATAGTAACAGTAACAGTTATGAAGAAAAAAAAACTATCGTACACACAATACATTTACTAAATGTAAAAAAAAAATATATTTCAGGACATTCAGGGCGTCATAATGTACATACGTATACGTTATATGAAGGGTCTAAATCGGATCAAAATCACAATATGATGAACATATTGATTCTTTGGACAGGATTTATAATCATAACGAAATGAAAATGGTGACAAAAAAAAAATTGTGTATTAACAACTTTTCTTATTGTATGTGAAAAATAAAAAGGAAAATATCCTTTATTGTGAGAAAAGCTTTTTTATTGGAAAAAAGTCCTCTTATTTTACTTTCTTTTATATGTATAGATAATGGTAATGGCAACGAAGGACATTTAGTACTTACAATATGGTTTTTGCTTTTAACTCAGATTATTGCAATAATGCATATGTACATACATATGTGATAATATCAAAAATCTCAAAATTATTAGTACACATTCAGAGTGAGTATTTATGAGATGATGGAATTTCATGATGCTATTGAAAGACAGAAAAATTAATCATTGTCGTCCCCCCTCAATTAAGGTATTAATCTTAAAATTTTAATAAGTTATGATATATTATTAGTCAAAAAATTTTTATTGTCCTTTAGATGCATAAAAAATTTTTCATCGATGTTTAATTAAGGCAATGAGCCAAAATAAAAATTCAAAGAATATTTCAAGTCCTCAGAAAAGAAATATAACATCATCAGATATAACTAAATTAGATCTGGTCATTTTTCTTTCAATTTCTAAACACATTTGTATTTTGTATATGTACAGCTCCTTCAATTTAGGAAAAAGTGTAAATCAATTTTCAATTTTAAAATTTATGACTTATTTGTTTTTTAACATAAAACTACATTAGCCTGTATTTTCTTTTTCAATTTATTTCTAAATATTTTTTTTTCGAGTTTTATTGTTGATATCAATAAATAAAGTCTCAAAATTGTATTTAAAAAAAAAAAAAAAAGAAAGAAAATTGAAAATCTAAAACATTTGTAGAAAAAAAAAGTCCAATTTTTTATCCTATAGAGAACCTTTTGGCTTTTATCTGTTATGTTATGTATTAGCTCTTGAAAAAATTATAACAAACATTGTAAACAGTACTTTATTATTTTTTTTTCTTTTAACTTTTTGTTTTATTTCTATTGTTTTTGTTTTTGTTTTTTTTTTTTTTTTTTTAGACCGGAAGTGTTATCTTTGCGCCATCTGAGAGGGTCATTTTATGGTTATTGATGCCATCATTTATAACCTTGTCCCTTTATTATATATTACACATGCATACAAACACTCATCATTTATTTAGTGTCTGTCCGAAATCGAGATGTGTGTGGTATGATGATATTACGACGAGTATATGTTTCATCCCACACCTATATCTATAACGTACGTATATCCTACATATTCATGTATCTAGGTGTATTATATTATATAGCCTTATAGGTACATATATAAATTGTATAACAGAATTGATGATGATGAAGAACCTTTTTTTTTTCTTCTTTTTTTTTTTTTTTGAGCCATTCAGTAGCACTCGTAATTGGATTATCACATACAATGGACATATAAAAACAGATGAACGAACAACACAAGAATATAAAAAAAAAAAAAGAAACATAAATGAACAACAGCAACAGAGAACAGAAAATTGAATGGATCTCTATCTTTCAATGATGAGCGAGAAAATAGTTGAACATCATATGATATACAGTATCAGCTTGTAAACAGATATAAAGAATCTTACCAGTATTAATAAAGGACAAGAAGGATAAACAATATCATAAGATATGTATGTGCGTATGTAGTATTTACAATATGTGTATAGGAGGTAAAGTGCTTTACTATAATATTAAATTTTAAAAAAAAATAAATAAAATCAAATTTAAAAAAATATACAAAAAGAAATAAGACGACAAGAAAATTGAAAAGAAAATGATGGAAGACAAACATCGTCTCTAAAATTATACACATTTTTGGATAAAAAATGATTTAAGGGATGAGATATAATCAGTCTTGTTCCAGTCTTTCATTATTTGTTGTTTTTTTTTTCTTCTATTTTTAAAAGAAGACAAAAAAAAAAAAAAAAAAGAAAAATGAAATAATAAATCGATATCCTAAAGTAATTTCACACCTACTTAAATTTATTTGGAAACAATTTAAAAGCATTGTGTTGTGCATTTATATACAAGCTACTGTTTTTCAAATTTATTGTATGTATACAATATTATAACACGTACATCCTCTCTGTATCTGAAATTTTCTTTTCTTCTTTTATTTGGTTGGAATTGTATGCAAATTAAGTTCATTATACCACCATTTTATTTTTGTATTTTTCAATGTTTTTTTGAATGAAAACAAAAAAAAAAAAAACAAAAAAAATATTATTATATTTTTTAATGTAGTTTTCTTTCTTGATGTCTGGTTCACAAATTTAAGGGCTCATCATTCTTTTGTTATAAATTTTCATTATGATACAATGTCATTTACACTATAACCATATGACTGATATGTATATGCTTCCATCAATATCTATTTTCTTGTTATCATTTTTTTTTTTCTTTTAAATATTTTTCTTCATTTAATTGAATCACTTTTGATCCTCATTTACTGTTCAAATGGAGAACTATTAATTATACCTGAAGTCAGATATTGTATATTGCACTTGTCATAAATATAACAAAATATATACACCGTATATACATACATATAAGTTTAAAAAGTATATAAAGAGTATATGCATGTAACCAAGTATACAATTATGGGCCACAGAGGAACACCCAAGATTTCATTCTTATCTAAAAGACAAGATCTTAAAATTATATTTGCTTACAAGTAATGACAATTGAAATCATGCATTGTGTATATCTTATTGCTTATATAGTTGAGTTATTAATTTGTTAAGTCAGTTATATACCATGTATGTGAGTGTATGAATGAAAGATCTTTTCTCCTTTATGATATTTTTTTAACCAAATAGAATTGACTTTAGTTTATCTTTTCGTGTAAGCTATGCCATATGAAAGTAATTTCAGTGCAATGTTTTTTGAAAATTTTTAAATTATTCAAATTGATAAATTAATGATAAAAGAAAAAAAAAAATTAATAATTTTAAATCCGTGAATGCCATGAATTTTTATTTTGTTAGCAATGGATTTATCGTAATATCGGCATAAAATTAAAATGATTAATAATAATTAATTTAAAATATTAAGATTTAATTATATTCATATTAATTTCATATCAATGCAAAAATACATTTTATTATGTTTGGTGTGAATTATTGGCGATAGTGAGAGAAAAATTCATAATTCTTAACGTTTTATGTAATAAATTTAAAAATTCTATTTAGCATTTAATAATAATAATAAAAAAAAGCCATCGTTTACAAACAAATTTTATTCCTTTTAAATTTCCCTTGAATGATAAAAGATAATAAGAAAAAAAAAATGGGAATGATTTCTAATTAAATTATAGAATGTTTCATGGCACCATCACCACCAAATTGAATCATTAGGATATTTGCTTACCCTCATTTTGACGATATATACGATAATGATTATGATATGACATTCATCTTTTGCATATACATATATACAAATAAAATCGGATTTCTCATAATATTTTTTAATATCTCTGTCTGTATGTAAACGTTCATTTGTGTACATTTTGTATATACTACATATTATGAATACATCAAAATATTATCTACATTGTACACATGTAGTATGATCTGTAAGTACTTTTATGTTTGCACTCAGTGGGATGAGAATGGCAGACCCTCTTTAAATGCAACTGCTAAAAAAAAAAAAAAAAGAAAAAAGAAAACTCCAAGTAAATGTGAGAAACGAAAATGAAAATTGAATAAAAAAGGATCGAATGAAAATGGAATTTATTATCATTATTACAGGAGTAAAATATAATTTAATTCAATGTTAAGGGTATATGTACAAATATATGTATATGTAAAAATACAATCGAGAGTGTATGCATCACTGTTCTGTGCTACCACAGGTTTGTACCAATGATGATAATGATGATGAACTCAAATTTAAGACTAATCAGATTCTTTCCCTCATTTCAATTTTCCAGCTTGTTATCTTATCACAATTTGACACAACATATCATTTCGGTTATAATATACAATATTGTACTAACATTTCATACAGTTACCCCATGCAATTTCATTTTTCTCAAAATTACAAACAAAATCCTCTGTATGGTATATGTTGATGTAATATATTTTAAGTAATATGTAAATGTGTGTATTGTAAACAGTATAACGTATTTATGTTTATTATTTTATTATATTAATAAATAGGTTACATATGTATATAAGGGAATAAAATTATGAACGCGCGTATACGATTATACAAACCGGGACGGATGCTAATGTTGACAATCAGTAATTGAATTGTTTATATTTGCTTATTTTTTTTTCTCTTTTCCTAATACCATGATATTATTATTAATTTTTTTTATTGCTGATGAACACAATTTACAATTAATTTATATAATAATTTTGTATCAAATTTATTTTTTATTTGAATTTTTTAATTTACTGAGATATAAAATAAAAATTAAAAAATTTAAATTAAAAAAAAAAAAAATTCAAATTTTTCATTAAATTCCATACAAAGTTTTTCCTTATAATTTTGGTTATAAACAAAATCTGGAAAATCAGATTATTACAAAATTTATTCAAAATTCAATGATAGAAAACACAAAAATCAAAATGTCATTTATAATGGAAATAATGTAAGACATAAAAAATTTATCAGATATGTATTTATAAATAAAAATAAAATGAATTTCAGCCTGGACATAGGTATTCTGTGTATACTATACAGTCATGTCCTTGTAATGTCCATAAGATTTTATGTTATATTAAAAACAGAAACTTTTCTATAAGAATTCAATTTGTACAATATAATTTATTTAAATGAATGAAAATAAAAATAAAAAAAAAAGTAAAATGTAGAAAATCATCTTGAAATTTTACAACCTAACAAAGAAAATTTTCTTTATTTAGGTACATATAAATCATGTTATGTATGCATACATCATGTACCTATCTATACAAGAAGGAAAACCATAACAAGGATATAAATTCGATTCGGACATTGTCCTAAAGATTCTAATAAGATTTTCTTATAAGTTGAATTTTTAATGTGATACCTTTACAAATGTAATTTCTTTATATACATACGTTACATCTTGTCACAAGAGAATGGACATTGACATAAAACATAAAACATAAAATATGTAACATAATGAAAATACAAAACTTGAAAAAAAAATTTTTTGTTGTTATTATTTTCTATCCATTAAAATCTTATAAATGTTTTATGAAAATTTTTGTATTTTAAAAGGATATGAAAATTTGTTCTTATAAGATTTTCAAGAAAATAATAATAAGAAGTTTTTATATATTTTGGTAAATTCAATTAAAAATTGTATTTTAAAGTTTATTTTTCGGTTAGAAAAGTTTAAAAGTTTTAATTTTATAAATAAAATCATGCAGGACGACAAAATTAAAATTGAATGATGGACATTTAATTGAAATCATTATTATATTTAGTAATTTCTTGTTTTTCTTAATGGTATAATGAAAATGTATATACTCAACACGTGTACAATATTTGAAATATAAATTAATTTGTCACAGTTACATTTTATCCTTTTACATAAAATAGACGAAAATTTTTCTTATATTTTTTATCCTTTTTTTTTTTTTTTTTAAATAAAAGAAAATCTTATTTTATTTGTTCCTACTAGAGAACATAATGTATACAAATACAACAGAAAATATATTACGGAAAATGAAAAACATGTAAAAGAACGATGCATACATACATACGACTGGATACAAAATTTTAACAAAAATCAATAACAATCGAAAAAACAATTTCAAAAACTTTTCTTATATCAAATAACAAGATATTGAATTTTCCAAAAATAAAAAAAAAAATAAATAAAAATAAAATAAAGAAAACGAAAATGAAAAAAAAAAAGAAAATTGAACAGAAAGTAAACAAAACATATAAAAAAATTTGAGTGTATTTTTTACGATTTTCCTTTTTTTTTTTTTTTTTTTTTTTTTTTTTTGAAGAAATCAAACATGTACAATACACACATGCATTTCATGTACAATACAAAACGAAATGGGCGAAAAATTGTAATACTAGAAAAAATAACAATATAAAATGTTCTAAACAACAACGAAACCAAGAAAAAAAAAATGAATTCAAAACATACAAAAATTTTTAAAGTATATACCTATACATTTACACATATCCATGCATGTATAAAAATAAAAATTTTCTTCCACATATGTATATAGAATTTTCTTGGCAGTTTCCGACACCACCCACTAAGTATATTATAATATGAGCCCAAAAGAAAAACAGAATATATCAGATCTCATAAAAAAATGTTCATATAATACATGTACATACACATGTTTTTACGATATACGTACATATACATATGTATGTATGCTTGTATTTGTTTGTAGATAAAAATGTGAATGATAACAATGCACATTTGTATCACATATAAAAAGATACACAAACAATAGTTAGATTTTGTGAAAATAAAAAAATGGAAGCTTTTGTGACATATAGGGCAATTTTTGTATTGTCATACAAATATTCTGTATGTAGCAAAATGATATAATGTTTTTTGTTACATAAAATAAATGACGAAAAGACCAATTTACAGGGCGCACATTAAAGAATATGTTAAAATTTTCCCAAAGGTTTAGGATTTTACCCGAAAGCATTTATTTTGTTTTAACATTAAACCAATATACACGTTGGAAAATTACAAAAATTCCAAATTAACGAAATAGTCTTGAATTATCAAACCGAATCCTCTGAATTATACATATGATGCTATATCACGTTATTTAAGGTTTTATACGGACGTTATTGTTTCACAAAATACGATTATGTATTTCTATGCATTATTTTCTCAGTATAAATTTGATAAGTACGTTTTTACAGTACAATCACGCACCCTTTGACAAATTATTGTGCTGTAAACACGCACATACAAACATATGAATATATCGTTCCTACTGTGAATAAACAAGGAAAACTGTGTTCACTACTTGAGATGAAGAAAAATAACATATTTTTTCTTGTTTCTGTGAAGAAAAACCAATCTGTTCACAAAAAAAAGGATACACTTTTAGAACGTTGTCATAAACATAGATACAAATATGTCTACACATGTATGTATGTATATAAGTTCCTAAATATGTGTAACTCGAAATGATCGTCTAACTAAATTTCATTTTTCTTTTGTGCTATCCACCTCTTCCACCATTTCCTATAATCATTAACTTTTAAGAGCGCCATGACACTTTTTGGGGCGTATAACGGAAAATACTTAAATAATCCTGAATATACACATACGGGTACAAAATAAAAATTCAAGTACACAGATATGTACATATAACATATGTATATGTGTATCCTTTTTATATTATAAAAATTCTCTATATGTGGTCTGAATAAAATGTTAAAGAAGAGCTTTATTTAACTAGAAAACTCTTATGTAGACACTCTGGTCGAACAATTTTACTGTTTGTACAAAATTGGGAGTCTATATACATATATAGCTTAAATATTGGGGATGAAGGGTGAATATGTTGATATTCTTTGTTGTCATATTACTTACAAAAGTCATTCATATATTGATTGTATTCTATGTTATATACATATGTAATATTGTATTTGTATTCATGTGATGATGTTCAAAAGATTTTTTCCAGGTTAGATTTTTTTAGGAAAATTTTGTGGTATGTATTGTATACTATATAACATTTTAAGGATATTTTAAAAGTTTGGTAATTTGGTTTTCATTTTGATATCATTATGTGTGTTTTGTACTGTATTTTTCTTCTTCTTTTCGATTCTTTTTTATTAAAGATTTTTTTTTTTCTTGCTTCCTTTTGTACAACAATGTCAGACTAATAATACATTATATATATACAATGTATGACATTATATCGTTCTGTATGTGTATCCATACCAAAATTTATATAATATGCTCTTAAGATTTTTATACGCTGATATCCTGAATTTGAGGAGTTGTATTGCTGATATTGTATGTTCACGGCCGCGTCATGGGATTTCATGTCAGGCTTTTGTATTAAAGATGAAAGTTAAAAGAATTTGTCGTTAGTGAAAAATTGTTAGCAATTCAAATTCAACAATAAGATTAGATTTTTGTTATAAAAAGAGCATTGACATTTTCTTTTGTATGTTTTACGTATAAACATAATAACATCAATATTGGATTTAATTTCTTTAACAAATTTTCTTTGCTTTTACATTTTATTACATGTGTTATGTTATTATATGGTATATATATGTTACGTATAATATTGATTAAATCCTTTAATTTCTAAATTTCATTTACATGAGAAATTGAAGAAATAAATCTGCCTAGACGTAAAGTAATCGTGAATTAAGGATATCAAATTTTTAGACAATTAAAAGTTATAGAAATTTGGTACTTTAATTTGGTACTAGTCATAAGTCAACATAGCATCAGGGTAAGAAATTTTAATAACATTCAGTTCTTATAATAATTACACAGATCGTTTTCATTCCTTTCTTTTTGTCTAACTGTAATATGGATCCAGATGTGATTGTGTAATAAATCATTACACTATTTTCTTTTATTTGAACTTTTCTGAATCGTTTGAATTTTTTTTGTTTTTTTTTTTTTTTTTTTTTTTGTAGCTAAATAACGTATTTGGTATGCATTTATTTAAAAATTTTCACGATTGATAACGAAATTGTAAATTGAAATCAAATCATCAGATACTGTATATGTATGTGTGTATAAAATTTATAAATTATTATTGCTATTATTATTGGCATGAATTCATGAAATAACAAACAATTTACGAAACAATTGTTGTAATAGTCTGAATTTCTGATTATTAAAAAAATAAGTAAAAAAAAAAAAGGTAAAAATAAAAAACACGAAAAGGAAAAAAATTAAAACAAAAACAAAAAAAAAAGTTGAACATAGTGTTCAATTTAATGTTCAATATTATATGAGCATATCATGATAATGACGACAACGACAAAAACGACGACGAAGACGACAACGTTTAATACCTTATTGCCATTGTTGCTCGTGACGATGTCACATTGGGAGAGGTCTAGATGGCGCCACTGATACCAACTGTGAAGAATTAAAACAAAAAGAAAAAAAAAAATAAAAATAAAAAAAAATTAAACATATTGTTAACAAAAAGAACTTCATACCAGTATACTTGTTTGTATACCCCATAACATTCCAAATATCCAATTCTTTTATGTGTAACTTTTGTAGTATATATGCATGTATGTTGTACACATGCAAACATGTATTCGTGTACGTACATGTATGTAGATGCATATGTACTGATGTATATTTTTTAAACCCACTATATGGCAAAATCAAAATCGTTTATTTGCCTATAGAAATATCATTAGTTTGCTCTGGTGTATATCATTGTCTTTGTCATCATGGAAAAAACAAAATTTTACATACATACATATATAACGCTCGTTAAGGTAAATTGGTAACATGTTCAACTAACCGTGTACAATAATCCTCTTCAATTTAACTATTTTGAAAGAATTTCAAATTCAATTTTAATGTTTTTTCTTTTACATTTTTTTTTCTCAATTTTGTGTTTTATTTTTTATTTTTTTTTTTTTTTTGTTTTATTTGTTATTATATCTAATCCCTTCAGCTATGCCGGACAGGATATCACTTACCACTGAGATAGATGTCATTAAGATTTGGGAATTGATATATAAAACATAAACAAAGTACATTTTAAAAAATATAAAAATGAACAAAAAAACAAACATGATAAGAAGAAAAGGATCCATAGATAGATCAAATTAAATAACAAGGTAACAAGGTATATACATGCATGTACATAACAAGCAGATCACAAGATTTTTGTTTAGTTAAAGGTGTATGTAGGCTAACAAACTTATCAGTTTATAAACGCATTAATGTGCATTTTATGTATGCATGTATTGTATTTATATTTTTGTATTTCAATGAGATGTATTCAATAACTGATAAGATATAAAACATTTGAGAACAAGCATCTAAAGAATGACCTAAGACCTCTGGTGCGTCTTAACAGCAAATGTATGTATATGCATTGTTTAAAATTTGTATTTTTTTTTTTTTTTTTATATATTTTTATTCTTCGCTCTTATAATATGGATTCGAATATAAAGTAAAAGTATTTTGTTATTTAAGTTGTAGCCCGTATAGTTATGCTTCCTAGGATTTCATGTTCTTTACTGGTTCCTGATTTGAACTTTACATTATAACAATATTATGATATACAAAATATTAAATCCAGACATTTTATTTTCATTCATTTATCATTAATAATACAAAATAAACACAGTTATATCAGTTATACATTGCACTATTCATCCTTTGATTTTTTGTTTTTGTTTTTGTTACATTGTAGTATCCAGCTGAGTACAAAGTTAAACATAAAGAGATCTGTTCGCGAAATCATAACATGAATCTATACATCCATGGGCTTTTGTGTAACACAGCTGGAAATCGATTTTATATATTAAAAATGAAAAATAAAAATAAATTATTATTATTATTTTTTTTTTAATCTCATCAAAATATTCATGATTGCAATATGTGTACATCTGTATATAATATTAAAATTCAAGAAAATATTTCATTTCAACAAGACTTTAACTTAACTTCTTACGAATTGTATATACACCATATCAATGCATAACTTCATATTATATACAACATTGATATTATTATTGATAATCTAACTAATATCGCCTTTTTTAAATTGTAACATATTTTCTTTTCATTTTTTTATTTTATTTTATTTTATTTTTTTAAATGTGTACAAGTTATGTAGTTACAATATTTATAATCCTTTTTGATGTTTAACCAGCACTGATATTTTATTTAATCTGTATCTATGAAGGA
The DNA here is from genome assembly GCA_963971155.1 of Anthrax anthrax. NCBI lineage: Eukaryota > Metazoa > Arthropoda > Insecta > Diptera > Bombyliidae > Anthrax > Anthrax anthrax. The sequence continues at coordinate 28,079,299 of OZ020120.1, read as the reverse complement.
ATTTTTGTGTGTATACAAATGTATGTGTACACCGTTTTTTTGAGATATCTACTCAGTCTATAAATATAATGAATTAAAATTCACAATGATCAAAATTTAATGTTTACATGCATGTGTATGTAAACATGTATAGTAAACGCCTTTTGTTTCATACGGATAGAATATCGTTCAATTAATTAAAATTTACTGATTATTACATTTAATTTAAAAAAGAAATCATTTAAGATACGATATCGAATATCTATGGTCATTAACGAAAAAAAAAAAAAAAATGAAAACATTCTATTTGTTTATGTGAATCTTCAATAAATATCGCATTTCTTTTAATTCATTCATAAACGCCCATAAACTTTTATAAATACATGAAAATAACAAAATGTTTATATGTTTACTTCTCGCATAAAGAAATTCATTGTCATCATCATCATCATCATCGTCATCGTCTAATCTTCTTTTTTGGCTCTTAAAAATTATATCAAAATTATAACAGTGTAAATTAAGATTAATTACAAACTCATCATCCAGTTTCTTGTCAAATAAATCCTCAACTTTATGAACTTTCGATTATATTCGTTCGTATTTGAATGCGTATGCCATCATATATGCGATTATCTAGATGTGTTCTAACAAACACGTACTCTACACACATATTAAACAATTTAATATCATTTTTATTATTTTCTCCATACATACATGTAATACATACACTGTATATGTTGGGTTTTAATAGACGAAGATGACTTAGAAATGAAGGGATTTCATTTTATTCGAATAAAATTTGAAATACTCGTTAATTATCTGTTTACGATGGGTTGCTTGTTGGAATGGTTTTTTTTTTTTTTCTTTTCAAAATTTTAATTCGAATTTTATTTATCTGTTTATTCAATTTATTTTAATGTTTAAAATTGCATATATCTATAGCTGTTATGTATTTCCATGTAACCATGTATTATAAACATTTATATTATGTACTATGAAATGATATAATTTTCTATTACACTACATGTGTAAGTTCTCTATTATATGTAAAATGAATTCGAATACATAGAAAATTTGTAAAAATGTGATAAATTTTTAAAATTATTTTACGTTAATTATGACTATATAATGTAAATGGCTGCATACTCGTAATTTTTATCGATGTATTTATGTAGGCTTCAATATGAAATGGCCGAAGACATTAATAAATTATTATAAAACATTTTTTTAACAACTTAGTTTGAACAACAAGAATTATATTGTTCGATCATCAAATCCATGTAATTTTATTTCATTTTCTATATAGCTAATCATTTGGTTAAGAACTCTAGAAAGTATTCTCTTTGAAAGACAATCACTTTTTTTGTTTGGCAAAAGATGACTTCAAATTTTCTGAAAATCTAGAAATTATTACGATTTTCATTTAGCGATTTTTCAAATTTTTTCTTAACACTCAGAACAAATTCTATAAATGCTGCAAATGGTAATACAATTTCATATCGAAATCTGAATTTAAAAATGAATTTAACTATTAATACTTAATTAATAGATTCTTTGTAGATACAATTTTGAAAAATTGTTTATCTTGAATTTTTTTTAATGATCAAGAACAAAAGATCGACTTAAGTTATTTGAATCTATGAATCAGCCCATATCGCATACAATGCAAATTTTGTGTAATTTTGCATACACAGATTTTGTAATTTGATCTTAATAAAATTATGATCTTTTTTATATATAGGCCTGATAATAAATTATCTGTGTAATAAAACATTATTGCACATTTATTTTGATCTTTTAAAAGCGTCAACTATTTTTAAAGTTTTGTCTTGAGTAGATTAGTGTAGCTTCAAGCTAAATCTTACAGAGCATAGTATTAAAAGTATACCAATATTGCAAAAATGTGTGTACTCGAATGATGCTAGTACCACATCAAGTAGCAGAAATAAAGCACTTCAAGATCAAAGAGTATCCATGAAAGTTTATAAATATTGTCTACTACATTCAATCCAAAATAATACGTAAAAGGATTAGAATTCGCGATACATTGTATAAAAATTAAACAATAATCATTTTTATCTCTCTAAATTCATTTATATGTTGTTTCTATCGTTTATATAAAAATAAACAAAATGCATATAGATGCACCAGTGATGCATAAAAAAGACAATTATTATATTCTGGCAAAACACACATACAAATGTGTACAAAAAGGAAATTTAAAAAAGACAGAACAAGTCACATATCAGAAATAAATAAATAAAATCAAATAAAATATGTACACATAAAATGCTATATCAGATACAATGAGATGAAAAAAATAACGACCATAAGCCAAAATGTTTGATTTGAAAATGTCACAATATTTCCTATTCGATTATCGGTTAACAAAGATTGGCATCAGCATCATCGTTCGAATGACGCCATGTTTATCTTTATACATGTTCAATATTATACAATTGCATTCTGATGCTGATGATGTTGATGATTCTGTCTATTGTTTATATCATATATATAATGTTACATATATGTAATTCAGTGCAACTACAAAGTATCATCAGGCAAAAAAAAAAATCAATGGAGTCAGGAATAAAAGAAATAACGAATAGAATATTTTGGAAATTGTTTTTTCTTTTTTTTTTAAATAGTTTCCAAAACAGTTAGTAGGTACCTACACAAAATTAAAAATTTTATAAAAAAAAATATAAATTCAATTTTCCCACACACAAAATGAACAAATTTTGACTTTTTTTTTTTTTTCTTGTATTTTTCAATTTTATTTTATGTAAAACTAAGTATACATTTTTGTAATCTGAAAAGGATAAAGAACAAAAGATTTTAACTGATGTATACAAGAATTAAAATGCAATTTTGCAATAAACAATTAAAAAATTTTTTAATTGTCGTTGGTTGACATGTTTTAAACATATCGTTAAAATATTAGAATGATGTTTATTGATGGCAACGAACTTTATAATTTGGGTTATGCATGTACACACGATGTAGTAGATTTTGTTTTTTCTTCATTTTAATCATCTTTGTAACAATTTCAGGATAAATATGGAAAAATAAACAACAGAAAATAATTGAAAATACTTTTTGACATTTAATCGACAGTTAAACTTTTCACGAAAATCTAACCAAAAAATTAAATAGAATTTTATGTGAATATCATTATTTTAGATTTTGTACCATTTTGGCTGCATCAATAAAATTGACCGAAATTAATTTGGGCCTTTCAAATCAACATTTAACAAGAAAAATGTTTAATTTTGAGATTTGTCTTTGACATTTGATGTTCTTAATATTATCCCAAAAATTGAAACCAATATATGTATCTGTATGTAGACATAGATTTAAATATGTGAACAGTTGAATACACTGCAAGTCGTATAAATGAAATTAAAATATAAAATCGTATTACAACTTCACCCTTAAAATAAAAATTTTATCGTATTGTTATGTTCTGATCATTACGTATATAGCATCGCGTATGTACATAAATTTCGACTTTATTCTATTTTTCTGTGTATTATAACCGTGAAAATAGGATATTTTGAGGATATCATAAATTACAATAACCTATCGCTAGCAGCTTTCATTAAATGTAGTTACATGTGCTTAAGAGGTCACGTGTTCATTACAGATATTTTACTAAATAAACAAAAATAATAATAATAATAAGGACAACGGAATCCATGTATATACAGAAAATGAAAATATATGTAACACAAACGTTTACAAAATAACTTTTATAAGACATATTTTGAAGAGTCTTTAAAAATGTAAACATTTCATTGTATAAAAATAATATCCACCGTATCAAAAATGAACGCGTGTTGATTTTTTTTTTTTTTTTAATATATATATAAAAAACATATTCGAGTACAATTTCGTATTTTTCTTCTTTTTTTTTCAAGGATTCATCTGTTCTGCCTGTTTTATACAGCCTCAAGGGATGTTATTTATGATTGTATGTATTTTAGTTATAAAAATTTTTTTTTTTGTTTAGTTACGAAAAGTCATGCAAATAAATTTAAGTAAATGAAAATCAAAAAATATATTTTTAAGAAATTTCAGTCTAATCGTAAGGAATAAAATTTTCATGTGAAATATTTTCGAAAAGTAATATACAAAAGTCCAACGGAAAATGAAGAAAATCTTTTTAAAAAAATTTCTTGAATTTTCAAAAGATACATGTTCTATTGTTTTGTATATATAAAAGAGGGATTTCTATATATTTTATTGCCATTACCGACATACAGACACATCGCCTTATTTTTACACCTTTTTTAATAACATTTTTATGTTTACTTTAATTTGTTGCAATTAATTTTAGATAAAAATAAATCAAAAATTCAAAATAATAAAATATATGAACTGAATTAACAAATAATATATAGGGAAAATTAAGGAGAAATTTCATTTTCAGGCCAAAATCATTTATCAGTTGCAATTTATACATAATTCATTGTACCGCACCGAATACTATACACACTATAATTCGTGTGTATACGTGGTATTATCATTTTTATTTTTCATTTTTTATTTTTTTTTTTAAATTGTATTTGTGTAATTTTTGTCTAAAGGCCCATTTATTAAAAACTTATCTAAAAACTGGTACTATAAAGCCATGTCCTTTATAATGGAGGATATATTTTGTATATAGTCCATAAATAAATAAAACGAATTACATATTCGTGAACATTGATGCCAAAAAACTGCGACGATGAACAAATGCAATAAATTTACAGTCGTTATAGAATATATGTATGTATGTATATGTATGTATGTATGCGCATTTATGGTAAGGTTTAAGCCGCTATAACAAATCCCTAATTCTTTTTAATATATTTTATAATTCAAAAATTTTAATACAGCAACGTATCATATCCCATATACTTAAGTTTATTGGTGTATGTGTGTGTGTTGATGTCCTCATGTAGAGAATTAAAATTAAAACTAACAAACAGGATATATGTATGTACATGTATTAAAATATAAGAAAATTTCATACCATACATTATACAATTAGAATTTGTACGTCCAAAATATTATTTGGACGTAGACGTAGACCCTCCTACAGTTTTAATTTTTGTCCCATTGAATTTTTTAATATTTCTATTCGATACAGACATAAACATACACACACACATATACATTCAACATATTATACGTTCATAATAATAATGATAAAAATAATAATAATTTTGTAACGCGAAAAATGAAAAGCATTCATGTCAACCCTTGTATTTTACTGCATATATATACGCACACACACACATGTATGCAATGTATGTATGTATGTTTATGTTATTATACATGGTGTGATTTAAATATTAGCATAATTATCGCATTATAACCAGAGATCTCTGTACCAATGTGTCCTTTGCTATTAAAAAATGTTCAAAGCAGAAAGAAAATTACGTTTACACTTCGATTCCCAGTTTATGAATTCGTTTTTCATTTTTTCATGATAATCTTTTAAATTGATGTTTTTCTTGCTTTTCATACATTAATACAAATACACATAACTGGTACATGCTTAAACTTTAATGTGCAGATGGTAATTTTTATTCGATCTTTTTTAGATTTTTAAATACAACATAAAGTGTTCTTTTTTTTTGTGTTTGTTTTTATTTTGATTTTACTGTTTAAATTCAATTAATTTGATGGTTCGTTGATAATTTTTTCTTTAAAAAAAAAAACAATTTTTCAATTTTTCTTTCTTACCTTTCTTCTTACGCATACTTACATATTTGTTGTTTGTTGTTTTTCTCATTTCTTACCAACCAATAAAAATAATAACAATAATTTCTTGTTTGTTCAAAAGATCCTTTTTTTTTTTTAAATTTTTGATAATTAAAAATATTTAAAGTGACATTCTGCGCGTATACTTAAACATTAATATAATGATCGGTATCCTTAACTATATCTTCCTTGTATGTAATTTAAAACTTTTATTCTAAATTATCATATTTTGATGCATCTTTTGATCTTATTTGTGTTCTTATTTTGGTTTTTTTAATTTAATTAATTTTTATTTTTTTGTTTTATTTTTTATTTCATTTTATTTTTTAATATAAAATACCAATGGATACCATGTGGACTGAAATTACATTGCATGGTAATTACTATACAACGGTGTTTTTTACTTAACAAAAATCATGCGAATAACATTTATCGTAAACTTATTTCGAAAAGTTATTCAATAATATTTGCTCCTAAAATTATGACATTTTTCATTCTAAATTATCAAGAATATTTTAATATACATTTAATATTGACTCCTTTCATGTTATACGATTTCGTTATTTTTATGTATATATATTTATTTTCCATTGAACTTTCCATTGAATTTTCCATGTTTTCTGTTTTATAAATATTTTTATTGATCTTTTTTCTCTCGAAATTAGTTTCAGTTAACATAATAAAATTATTATTTTGTAAAGAAATGAATAAATTTTATGTATAAAAATTTTATTTATGTGAATTAACACTTTGAGGAAAATAAAAATTTTTATGTTCAAATACAAATTTTCTTTCTGTATACAGAAATGTTTATTGTGTAAATTAGGAATTATGACATTTTTTTCAAATCTGTGTGATACATTTACAAATAATTTTAATTCAATATACAGTGAGTTACGCTTTAATATTTAAACGATAACATGTTTTACAGCTGATAGTAGATGATAGAGATCTGATAGTAACAATAATGGATAAATGATACTATAACAATATGTGTTATTTAGTTATCAGTAAAACTGTTCCGTCATGCACCAATCCATTTGAAACATTTTAAACTTTGAAGGACTTTAATTACTGTAAATACCAAAATCATGGATGCACACACTCATCTTGTGAATATTATTGTGACTAACTGTATGTCATTACATAAAAATATTGATTACTTTTTTTTCTGCATAAACGTTCTGTAGGGTGTCCTAAAAAAAACATTCATAAGCCATTCACATAAAAAATTTTTTCTTAAAATTAAAAATGTTTCTAGCAAAAACAAACTTTGAGTAACTCCATTAATTTAATTTAGTTTTGGTTGGCTTGAAAATTTTTTGGGTATTATGAGAATGAGATAAATGAACCATAAGAAAAATATACTATGCTGTCTTTTATTCTTGGACATTCTTCACATGAGTACAATATAAATTGAATTTATTTTCTATTTATCGCATATGTACACATGTTTATGGTTTTTATACAAAAAGTAAATTTGATTTTGTTTTGTGGATTTTAATAAACAAAATTGTTATATCACCATATTATTATTTATCCATATGATGATAAACGTTTATATGTACATGAGAGAACATAAAAGAAAATTTATTTATTTTTCTAATAAAAATAAAACACAAATAACCTTATTAGAAATACATAAAAATTGTATATATTATGTACTCTTATTTTTTTTACGACTGATATTAAATAAATTCTTGACTATATCGTATGAACAAAACTAAAAGTTTGTTACATGTAATGTAATGTAAGTATATTTGTTTATTATAATGCATAATATTTTTATATGTGTTTGTTTACGTTTTTATGTCCTATTTTTATTTTCTATTACTCAATCACTTTCCTTTTTTTTTATTATTAGAATTTTATGGCTGAATGGACAAAAGTTTCTGATAATATTGAACATCGTATCCAATTTAAAACACACGTATGTCACACATATACACATACATATGTATTGTATTTACATAAATATTTTTTGTTTTTACATTTTACTAAAACCTATACGCATAATTTCTTGTCTTTGCTCATTTTTAGTTTTCCTAGGTCAATATGATAAAATAATTTATGTAAGCCTTAGTTGGGATACTTAGTTAAGAATTTTATTAAATTAATATATTTTTGCAGATTACACAGACAAAAAACAAAAAAAAAAAAGTAAAAGAAAAATTATGAAATAGAAATTTATGTAAAGAATTTGGCATTGTACTAATAATTATGTGCAATGGTTCATGGGAAGCTTTTGTCTAAATTCGAATGTTCTTATGATAAAGATATGAGAATTTTTATAAAAAAGCACACATTGACCATAGAGTAATTATTATTAAAAACATTATAAATTTATGTTTGTTTTTAATCTACACAATTTTAAATTTAAAAAAATTAACTTTAATTAAATAGATGTAAAATGCAAGATTGCAAGAAGAAAAGGTACTATAGAAAAATTTTCTTCTTTATGAAATTCCTCCTTCTTTGCCTCTTGTTGAACCTTTTAATTTCACTTCAAATTAGTTTCATGAATACATTTCAGTTTGAAAATACAATGAAATTTTTAACAATCGTCAGTGTTGATGTCCTTTTTATTTTAGATCATTTATTTTTTATAACCTAAAAAAATTTTTATTCCTTTATAGAATAATTTTTTTGTTCTCCAAAATATAATTTTTATGAATTTTAAATTTTTGCATTTTGTAAAAGAAGATTTTAATTTTAAGCCTGATGAATCTATGCTCTATATTGCATGAAAGTACAAAAATTTATGTTACATTACAGACTATAGAAGAAAAATAAAAAAATTAAAAAATAAAATATGAAAATCTCCTTCAGCTTTCTCATAGAATTTTTTTTTTTTTTTAAATAACATTGATATTTTTTGTATGTTTTAAAATAAAAAATTCATTAATATACACATCTGTATACATACGTATGTTTGTCTATCCGTATATATAGTAATGTAATAAAATGTAATATGTACAATATTATGAGAAATTTCAATGTAAGAGATGAGAGGGTGGCTTGATGAGATGATTATACAGTACAATAATTTCACATGTTACTTTTAAATTATACACAATCTGAAATTTAAAATATATTCAAAAAAAAAAAAAAGAACTTTTGTATTTTGCTTTATCATATGATATTTTATTATGTATATTTCGTCCAGCTATCAAATATAATCCGCGTAATATAATTTGTATGTAAATTTTTCTCATGTTTTATAGCTAAAAAAAAAAAAAAAAATAAAAAAATAAAAGAAATAAAAACGAGAGGGATTGATGAAAACCACACAGTGTACAATTTGGCATAACAACGATCTGCTACTGTCAAGCAGTAATCGTAAATCCAGAGAATTGTAATTGAAATTATTATGAATTTTATTTTAAGTCCATTTTTAACATTTTCATTTCAATTTCATTTTTTTTCTCATTTATTGTTATTATTGTCATTTTCTTCTTTTTTTTTTTTTGTAATTGCATTAAAATTATTTTAACTGAAAATCTTTGTTTGTATGCAATGTTTTGTATATAAAAACTAAGAATAATTTAAAAATGGTTGTAATAAAATTTATGTTGTAAAAAGAAAGTTGAATTGAAAGACAAAAATATATACACACAATACCCATGATAATTTGTTATATAACAATCAATTTTAGAAAATAAAATTTGTTCGGTATTATCAAAATCTCACAATAAACATTTTTTTGTTTGTCGCATTATGTTTATTACCAAGCTTAAAATCATTTTTCTAATTTTCATTTTTATTTTCATTTTTTTTTTTTTTCATTTTTGAAAAGTTTTCATTATCCTTATATTATCCTAGCTGTTTATACTGATGATTGTGAATTTTTTATGATGGTCAAAATGATACTATACAATTGTGCAATTTTACGATTATATGCATCAAATATAAACAGAACATCAACTTTGAAATTATTTATATATGTGTATACATATGAAAATCCATTAATTTTTATAATTTTTATTTCGTAGTTTAAGTGTCAGTTTTTTTAAATATTTTGAATTTAAATTTAATTTGTTGGAAAATGAATTTTTCTGAAATGTTTTTTGTTGAAATAAAAGCCTGAATTCTGTACCCACATTGGATTAATCAAGACGAAATGAAACAAACAAGAACATAAAACTGATTTTTTTTTTTTTTGTTAACTACACTAGAGAGTCCAAAGACACAGTCAAAGAGTCCTTAATAAAACAAGTTATAATAAAACAACATTAAGCAAACTTTGAGGTTATTACACATAGTTTCGTATTACCACGCTTTATAAACATGATTGAAACTGTTTGTTTAAGTTTTGCTTGATTTGCTATGTATTGAGACATTACTTCGTTTATACATTCATACTTTGAGGTATGAAATATTTTGCTTTACAAAACTGTTTGACTCAATGTAAGCTAACCAATTTAAAATTTCAATGTATTTTCGTTTTGTTTCGCCTAACTCACTGTGGGTTCAACCAAAAAAATTATGATTTTTTAGTTTTCAATATTCGTTAACATTTCCTATGTACATTTCTTGATGTACTCTTCTGTTTTCTTTTCTTTTTTTTTTCTCTAACACAGTACGTATACATATTACGAAGGTATTACAAAAAATGAGCACAAAAATATTGTAAGCAGAAATGAAAAACACAAGAATTTATCAAAATACACTATATACTATCCTTTAATTGGATTTAACTCTGTACGTACTAAGGTTGCTATACAATATAGTACACAATGAATGTATGCAAATGTATGCTGATTGTTGATAAACAAAATATATAAAAAAATAAATAAATAAATAAATTTAAATTTAGAAGATTTAAATGTCATATTTCTGGTTATATATGAAAGTTCACGCACATACTAGTACCATGCGTAAATTCTAACATTACACCAGCTAGATAAAATATTTATAAACGTAAAAGTTTACAGTCTTCATTTAATTTGTATGAGCAAAAACAATGTCAGTGTTATATTTTTCTTTTTACTTTCCGATATTTATACTTTTCATAATCCAATAAAAAATGTGAAATACATATACATGTGCATGTGATAACAAAAATACTAAAATAATTGAATTATTAACGTATTTCCAATGTAGACACAAACATTTTTCATACCCGATATCGCTTCATTTATTCAAAGAACACAAATTTTATATACAAATATGTAGTTAAATTTCATTTCTATGCAATTAAATAAATTTTATTTTTTTTGTATTTTTAAATTAAAAAAAAAAAAATTATTCCTATTTTGTCCATTAATTACACAAAATGCACCATTAAAATTTTTTTTTTTTTCAAGATGGTGGTAAACTATAAATTTCCAATTACAGTCGACATATTTTAATGGCCTAAATTTTTTTTTTTTTTTCAATTGAATTTCTTTAGAAAAAAAAAAATTGAAATTAAAATAAAATTCCTTGTACGTAGTTTCTTAATGTCCTTTGGTATCTTTAATAGGAGGTAATAAATATGTATGTACTTAATTATTATTGCAACATTTTTTGTTGGCTTTTTAATTATATTCGGCATGATTTCCACATTTATTCCTTTTTTTATAATTACAAAAAAAAAAAAAAAAATTAAATAAACGTGAAAAAAACTCTAATTTATTAACGCAATTAAAGAGAAATTTTCTTGGACTCTGCATAAATATACCCATACGGAAAAAGAAGCAACTAAGAAAGGATGAATAAATCGAATATAAATGTTTTACTTAGACATGTAATTTTTTTTTTTTTACTTTAAAAATCCTTTACAGATTTTCATAAAAGAAAATCTTTTCATTTTGTTTTTCTAAATTAAAAAAGAGAAAGAAAAAAATGAATCCTTCTAAGCATTAATTTTTACACAAGTATTCATGTATAAAACATAAAGTACCTGCTCAAAAGAAAATTCGACAACAAATAAAAATTTCTATCATTTCCTCTAAAATTCATTCTTCTATACAAAGCCATTTACATATAAAAAAAAAAAAAAAAAAAAAAAATTAAATATTCGACTTTGAAATACATAAAATTAATTATTGATTATTGTATATTCGATATACTTTGTATATTGTACGATACAATACATTTTTATGTATAACAATCCACTTATGTATATCATTAATCACTCATCACATTTCGAAATTTTCTATACATAAAGATTTTTAATTTTTTATTTTTATTTTCCATTCAGATTCAGTTTCATAAAAAGATTCTTTTAATTCTGTAATCATTATTAGAATTATGTTGGTTTCTGTTCTCTATTGATACATCGATAAGAGGAATATTATTATTATTATTATCAATTTATTCATTTTAAAATTTTCAATCATCATCATCATCATCATCATCATTCGGATTTAGTGAATGGTTGAACGAATTAATTATTCCTACTTATTTAGACTGATGAAGAAGAAATTTTATATGCATTAATATATTTAATGTTGTTTGTTTAGTTCATTTTATAAATATACACATTATACAAAAAGATTCAAAGATTTTTGGGCTAGACCGCAAGACGTCTCGATTTTTATTGTACTATATATACTCGTATGTATATGTACATGTAAAAGAGTCTGATTATATTGATACATATGTACATTCATTTATGTTTATAAGGCATGTATATAGTCAGTTATTTGATTAGCTGGTAAAAGTGTAAACAGTTAATGGGCATAATGTTAAGGGGCAAGAGTGAGAACGATGGTAAAAGTCATTTTTGTATTTATTTGGTCATATCTCTAAATGTCAGACACAAACACAATAATTGGCTTTTTGAAAAATCATATACACCAAACCATCATCATCATCATCAGCTTCATCAGCCTCACTTTGTATCAATTCGGTTAATTCTTATAAATGGGCTGCGAATGACTAGAAGGATTTCTCATCGATTTATATTAAATACTATATAAATGCGTGCACACAGACATCTCTTCTAAATGAAGTATCAATCTATACAGATTGTATTTTTATTTTCAAATTTCTGTAATTGTTTATTTAATATTTTTATTTGTTAAAAATTTTGTTCAATATTCGATTTCTCATTGACAAGGAATTGAACAACAACACATTGTTTAAATTGAACAAAAGTAAAGGAATAAGTGAAGATAATTGTCAATCGATATTCGAACACATTTAACCTTATTTATAACATTTTTTTTTATGTACATATATGTATATTTGATTGTACATAAAATGTATTTGAAATAAAATTCATATTGAAATGTTTTTCTTTTTTCTTAATGTACATTGTACAGTGTTCGGATACTATCATAATATCATTGGTATTGTATACACGAAAAAAAAAAAAGTGAAAAAAAAACTCCTTCATATTGACAATGTCGATTAGTGGTCTTCAAGGGATTACATAATCTTTTTATTCAATATCGAAAAAGATCATTTATTATTTTTGTTTTGTGTTACATTTTTTTTTTCATTTCCTTTCAGTTTATCTTTTTCTTTTTTTTTTTTCTAAACTTTTCACTTTTTTCTTTTTCATTTTCCAGCGACCAATCAGCATATTTTAATGTAAACAAAAATTACTTTTTTGAATGAACACTTAAATCATATTTTATACAAAATCTAAATCAAATAGTGTGTTTTTTTAATTATAAACATTTTTTTTTGTATGTATGTACGATTTTTAATGTTTGTGTACATTAAGCAAAAAAAAAAAAAATAAGAAAACAAAAATTGTTTATTGTATGTAACAACATTCTGTCAGCGGTATTAAGTTATAGCTGGATGATGATAATGATGATTGGGTTACGAAGTTATAATTGAAATTCGTGATTCTTTTGATATTTTGAAACTTTTATGATTAGTCAGCATAATTTCCTTTTTTTTTTTTCTTATCCTATGTCAATCTTATATGTAGTACGTAAGAAAATCTAAAACACAATCAAAAATGTTTCATATAAAATACAACATAATTTACGTGTATTTATGTGAGAAGATATAAATTGAATTTTCATCAAAATACAAAAAATTTTTGTAATCTCTGTATTGTATATTATGTACTTTCTAAATACATGAAAATGCTTAAATGATATTTAAAAAAAAAAATTTTTTTTTAATTTAGTTGCATTTATTTATTTATTGTACAAAAAAAAAATTAAAATGTGTTGAACACAATCATGATTCATGTCTATCCTTTGTATATAAACAAAATGTTTTGATACATGTATATCTCTTATAAAACAAGCTATACCAGTGTTGATTCAATTATAACATGATTTCTAATAATCCTAATTAAAAATGAATAATTTTTCTGTTAAATGACAATAAATTCTTCAAATGTCGTATCAAATATTGAATAAATTTCGCTTTTATTTTTCAACATTATTTCTTCATTTATTTCACATTAATAAATGTACATTGTATTGCGTCTATGATACACATGGCATTTGAAGTGTACATTTTTTTTTTTTTTTTTTTTTTGTTTTCATTTTTTTGCTGAGGTTTGTTACAATTAATTACATACAATAATTCAACAAATAAATTTCAATTAGACGATGACAATTTAAGACATAGCATAGAAAATTATTATTTTGATTATATTTACTTTATTGCATACAAACATGTATAAGTTACTCATTTTTGCAAATTAGATACATCGGTTTGTAAAAAAAAGTAAAAAAAAAAAATTCTTTAGATTTTTTAAATATTGTATAAGAAATTCACATTTAATTGAATTTAATGAAATATCAAAAGAATTTTCACAGTAACATTAAGAAAATACATTCGCATGTAGAATAAACGATGCATAAAACAGTAATAATAATAGAAATTCTTACATAGAGCATCGGTTATACGATGTATGGAGTTTATATATTATGTGTATGAATGAACATTGTAAAGTGCAGTACAACATGATGGCATATACATAGTATATAGAAATAATTCATGGATTTTATAATAAGAGAAATACAAATTTCCGTTAAATAATTTAAAACATTTTTTTATTTTTTTTTTATTTTTGTTATTTTGTAAAACGAGAATTCTATTTGCTTAAGTGCGCAGACCTTATGTTGTTTATATACGATTTTGATTTAATGCCGCCACACTGAATGCAAATGTGGCCTATCTGCACATAAGAATTTACATGTACATACATGTGAATCTATGTATGTTATTTATATGTGTATAATAACAACAGAAACAGCTAAAAATCACATGAAAGATTAAAAAATTCCAAAGTTTTGCCGTTCATTGCAAATCAAAGAATTTGACACAAAAAGTTAACAAGAGAGAGACTATGTTCAAAAACATGTAAATGAATTACTTTATGTTGACCTCAATGGCAGCAATAAATCGAATTCTGTGACATATTTGTGTAATTTTTTTAATCAAAATGGAACATACTATACATCAAATAAACATTGAAAATATAAAAATTTGTTAATTTATAAGAGAAAAAAATAAATGATTAAATATATAAACATAAAAAATTAACAATTTAAAAATAATTTTGAAAAGGAATTCATTGCACATATGTATGTACCCCGAACCGTGCATTCGAGAATATTGTATGTAACAATTGATTAGAAATTTAATTTTAAATTTAACTTTTATGTACATAAGTATGCACATGTGGTAGCTAAAGTTCATAACCTTCTTATATTTGGTTATTTAAAGCAAACCAAATACATGCACTCATATGCAGTATAATCCAATGCCCGTGTCATACAGATAGTCCTGAAACTGAAAATGTTATTGTAATATATGTTCCTATAAGAGTGGTGCCAAATAGTACATTGTACAACAACGATTTTCTCTATATAAAAATTATAAACAATTTTCAATTAAATAAAAGAAAGAAAAAATAAGGATAAGTAAAATAAAATTATAACTGTATAAACAAACAAAATAAAAAACAAAAATACGATGCAGTTTGACAATTAAATTTATAAACTCATCGATTATCCAAAACTGATAAAAAAATTGTACTAAAAAGACAGTCAGTGAATAATTGTCAAAATGAAGATACATACATACATATAATCCTTGTTTATATATACAACTATAAAATTATTTGTTTACTTTTGTATATATATGAACTTTAAGTACCAACATAAGTTTACGTATTCCTATTTGTACATATACACGTCTAAATGTATAATTGAAAATGAAAAAGAAAAATCTTTTAGCAATCTTAAATCACATAAATAAAACACGAAGTCGCGTTGAAGTTTAATTTACGGAACGTGACTTGCTTCATTCGTTGGACGATTTATATCTTTTTAAATAAAACTGTATTTGTACATATTTATAGTGTACACATATACATACCTGGTATACTCACATACACACATACATATATTGAAGGGAATTCATTGCCATACGAAGAAAATTTTCTAAGAAAATTGAACTTTATATTTACACTGAGTTTTTTCTTCTTATTCTTCTTCTTCTTATTTTAAATAAAACCAAATAGAACAATAAATTCGATTTATATGTTTATAAACATGTGTAACCACTTATATCTATGTGTTGAAGAGAACTTAATATAACATTAACAATATACACTATAAAACTGCATTATATATGTAGGTATACCTTCAATATCACATATGTACATACCTATACGACAATTGCAATAATAATGTAAGTAACAAAACAAAAATCAAATTCAATTTTTCGATTTAGATCAAAATGTATGTACCTATATGACCTTGTATATAAGTGTATATTTATCTACACACAGAGTTGTATACTAAAATATGTTTCTATGCAATGTAAGCAAAAATATATAGGTATATACGAATATATGTGTTAATTTGTGTGTGCAACTTAAATTCAATTTAAATCTTAACTGTTTTGTAATTGTGGTAAAACGACATACAATCAACTTTTTTTTTTTTTTGCTTTCTTTTTTGATAAGAAACATTTTGCTTCAATTACTTAGAAAAAGTGGAAATCATTGTAATGTAACGAAGAGGACGTGAATGTGAATCATTGTATATCTGTGTACCTAAAATATGTTATACATATATTTTTTAAATGAATAAACAAAATGGTGTGGTTGACCAATTGTATTTAATTTTTAAATTAAAATTGTAAATTGTTTAACATTCATGAAATGATTACCTGTTCGTTTTCTGAAATGCATTTAATGAATATACATCCATATAAACACAATGCATGCATGTGCACATACGACAGTGTACATACATGTGTTTATACATTTGTAGTGCATTTTTAGATTTTAGATTATTTAATTTAATTTCAAAATAAGTACACAAATTTTTATTTTATAAAATTTGTAAATATCACCATATCACGAAAACATTTATTATTGTTGAAAAGAAAAAAAAAAATTTTTTTTTTGTTCAAGGTTGAAAAATTCGATATTTACGAAATTCTCAAGGATTCAAGGATATGGTCTCAATTATTTCATTATTAACAATGTAATTATTAACATTATTAACAATTTAAAGAGTGGATTCAAAGTCAATGTAACCTATAATAAGAATGTGAGAACTTTGACATGAAGTGTCCAGTCTTCTGTTTGTGATCTTACAAAAAAAAATTTTTTTGAACAGTATAGTACAGGAGTATTCTGTTGTGATTTAGTTATATTGGCAAATATGTTTAATTATTCTAATTCCAGACGATTTGAATCCTATGGTACATGAAACTCATGTGTGTACAGCGTATACATATGTATGTATATGTATGTCTGTATTTTTTGAATGGTCTATCACAACAATATAATTTGAAAGAATATAAAAGGATGGTATAACACTAGAGTATCTAAAATATCAGTCATCAGTGCCATCAGTCATTTTATATGTAATTAAATTCGTTCTTATCCTTAATTATTTCAAATATAGTAAGCTTGTCAAATTATTTACAATATTTTTTATCTACTATATGAATCTAAATTACACCTATAAGTAAAAAATTTATAATTTTTGTATAGAAATGGTTGACGTACAACAGAACAGGCGTATAATAATAGGTGCATGTACAAATAAATATATAATACTATATTTTATGCTATCCATAAGGAAAAATGCAATTTTGACGTCAATTTGAAATTAGTAAAGAAGGAAAAAATACCATGAAAGATAGTTATGTACATATACTCAAATATGTATGTACATAAAACAAAGCTAGAAGAATCGCATTTTTATCATTTATGATGTCTGCATAATACATATATTTTTCGTTTTGTATTCTATAGTAATTTCAAGGTTTTATAACATATTGTTGATTTTCTTAAATGGGAAACAAGAAACCTCCCATTAAACGTTTTAGTTTAAAAAAAAAAAAAGGAATAGAAAAAAAAATGATAATTTTCTATAAAAATTCCTCCATCATGTTAAAAGGAAAACTTTTAAACGGCATATAATAATAGCATGTATGTTTGTATCATATCTGGTATATACATATTTAAGTTAACTAAAAGATCTGACAGATAGCCACTCCCATTTGAAGTTAAAACCAAAGACTAAAAACCAAACAAAAACATTTTATACTTGATCACAAAACAATTCAAAAAAAGCAGCATCGGGCATAATAAGCCCATTAAGAGACATGTTTTCGATAGAAAGCACCTTAAATGGCGATATCCACTGAGGCAAAACATGAAAAGACATCAGCTATAAGCTAGCAACCATCAACCATATATAAAATACTAATAATATTGAATAAAAAACAAGAAATAAAAAAAAAAATAAACTTATTTAGCCTGTTTGTTTGTTATTTAGTCTCTGTTAGTTGACTGGTCGTCAGATATAAAATGCATATACATATATCATACCTGTATCGATATATATGTAATAACAATAAGACAAATACTACACATGTATGATTGTATGTTTTATACGTATACCTATGTAATTTAAAAATCCATTCTTATATTCTCATATTGGATAATAAGAATTCTGAGGAGCCAGAGGATCTACCTCATCCTCATCCCGTTCATAGTTGTTGTTCTTTTATCTGACAAAACGATACTCGCATGTACAAAATCATGTATAAGACAGCTCCCTGTATTCGAATCGAACATAAAAATTGCAAGATAACGTGTGACCGGTGTAACTTTTAAGAAATGAAAATGACTGTTCAACATGAAAATAGAGGAGTTAAGTTAACCATGGGTTGGTTTTTGAATCCTGTTAAATTGTATATATATGTATGTAATAAACGATTTGGTGGTATTGAGTATATATAATTGAATTGAGCCCATCACAATTTCTTGTAAAACTATATTACATCGTATTATTCATTACTTTATTTTATCAATAAAATAAACAACAGTCAGGACATTCATATATGTATGTACATATATGTACACATATAATACGTATCATGTACATGTACTTTACGTGTATACACCATCATATCATGAAATACTTGTTTAAAACAAGAGTGCATTTTTCTTATGGGTGTTTTTTTTGCTTTTGATTTCAATTTTTCAAGATATAAACACTAAGACCAACTATTTAAACCTTAAATAAAAAGTAGATACATGAAAAACATGTACATAAGATTGTTTCCCATTAAAAGCAATCAAATTATCACATTTCAACAGAAATCTTAAAGAAAAAGTGAAAAATTTACACTGATAATTACTAAAGATTTTTGATGATGTTCTTTGGCTATCACTAATTATATATATGCTTGGGATTTAAATTACCATTATAATTGCATGAGCTTTTATATACGTGTATGTATGTGAAATTAAAGAGATTGAATCAAAATAATTTGAATTTTTACATGTAACCGTGATGTACAATTGAAGATTCTAACCAGTACCTCTACCAATACGTACATATATGTAAAATAATTCAGATACATCAGTGTCTATGTACAAAACATTCTTTTTAAAAAGTTATACAAAAATTAATGAAAATTAAAGCATTTTAATTATTCCATTGAATAATCATCAGGAAATCTTTAAATATATTTTAGATAAATTTATGTATACAAATTATATAAAGATCAAAGCAA
Organism: Anthrax anthrax; assembly: GCA_963971155.1. Classification (NCBI taxonomy): domain Eukaryota; kingdom Metazoa; phylum Arthropoda; class Insecta; order Diptera; family Bombyliidae; genus Anthrax; species Anthrax anthrax. Next base: position 28,059,616 of record OZ020120.1, on the reverse strand, counting down.
TTTTATTTGAAATATTCAATTTTGTAGAGGCAATACAAAAAAAGGATAAATTCTTAAAATTGGATAATTTTCGTAAATTTATAATTACTAATTATTCAAAGTTTTGAATTTCAAAATCTGTAGTAAATAATTAGAATTTTTACCTTAATCAAAAGGTTCATCGACAATAAATGAGATTCGATTATTTGTGAATGTACATTTAATTGATGATTATGCAATGGTATATAGATAAACGCAAATATACTTTAAAAATTTCGTCTGCAGATAAATCGTTGGATTAGCTTTTAAGATTATGCGTAGGTATAATTCAAAAATCGATATTCGAAATACGTTGCAACATTTCTTTTGTTATTAATTTTTCATTTGAAAATTTGTCATTATTCATTGAATAATTACATTGGTCCCAGAATTTGTCCATATAATCATTAATAGCATCAATAAATGTTATATGTGCATGTATGAGAAAATTGATTTTTTTTTTCCAATCGTATATGTAAACGGATGTTTTCAACCTTGAACTTCTAATAAAATTCAACAAGAAAAAAAAAAATAAATAAATAAAAAAAATAAATTCTTATCTTTTAACAATGTATAGGAAAAAAGACCGATAATATAATTTAATTATAATCAAATTTATCCGAAATTTTCTCTTTTATATATTATAATGGTGTACACATATTTATTTATGTATATACATTATGTGTAGATATTTTATATGTAGTACATTCACATAATAAAATGATACAATGACAAACATATGTATTACATATCTTTATGATATCAAAAAAAAAAAAAATAAAATAACATTTAAAAAAAGCTAGTTATGTGATATGTCCCAACATTACATTAAATTAAATCCTTTTTATTGATATTTTTGTATGTACACAATATATGTATATAGAAAATAAAACTATCATCAAGAATCATTGTGTCCATTAATTTTGAAAATCTTTCATGAATCAGATCAAAACTAGACCGCATCTTGCATGTAAATGCTTTTTGACATGCCTGAACATACTAGAAATTACTTTGATCCAAAGCGGCTTATACGAATTGATTGTGTTCTTTTCATATTTTTTTTTATTTTTATTTGTTTGTTATTCGTCTTGATCATTAAATTATTCGGTTCTAAAAGAGATAAGAACAAAAATATATGTATGTATTGTCGGTCTATGTTAATCTTTGAAAAAAAAAAGAAAAAATGAAGTTTTATCCGCATTTTTGATATCGATATTAAATAAATATCGTATAGTGTATGTAGTAAATACAAAGATTCGATTTTATATATTATACAACGTACACAAATATTCTATGTTCAAACATAAATATACACGTATACTTACAAACTCTTTTTTTAACTATATCAAATTGAAAGAAGTATAAAACAAAAGGAAAAATAAAAAATAACACAGCTAGGGGACTAATTAAAAGAATTCAGGAATTCATTAAGAACATCATATAGAATGCATATACATACTATATGTACATATAATGGTGATCATATATTCATGATGGTATGGCGGCTTATTCACCTGAAAAAATAAGAAGCTTGAAGAAGTGTCATACAGTGGTCCTTTCAATTATTGGTCTTGAAAATTTTCATGTTTCATGTAGAATATGTTTATGTATAGTTGTACTACCAATACCTTCCTATTTCATGTTTTATTTTATTATTTTTTTTTTTTTTCATTTATTTTTTTGATACTTTCGTTTTTTTTTTCTATCCGTCTTATTTATTGATTTCATTTTTACGAATCTTTGAATCAATTTATAAATATATAATTTTTTTGTGTATTATACATACATATATACATTAGCATGTACATATAATAAAATTCACTTTACATATATAACACGCTAAGATATAAAGGAGAGGCTTTATATATAGTTTTTCAAATAAAATTGATAAGAAGGAAACTAAATTAATGATTTCAATAAACGACATATGTTCTCAAACATTTCACAAAAAGACCGCGCTCGATGCTTTCTTTGTCTCTTTGATGTGAAATGTAAATGAATTTTATTTATTTATTTTTATTTTTATTTTTTTTAAAGGAAAAATACACGTTACATTGTATGTAGATAGTATAGATGAATGTGAGTATAGAAGATCCGAAATATGTATACCAATAACACTAATATCATGTTTTAAATTTTATTTTACTTTATTTTTTCATTTTTTATCAATATGTATATTAATTAATCACCAAAATAAAATGGCTACTGATTTGAAAATTTTTTTATTATGAAAAAATAAATAAGTAAATAAATAAATAAAAGTTGATATGAAAAATGAATGACAATGTTTGTGGTTAAAATCATAAAAATAAATTGAAAAAAAAAAAAACTTTGCAATTTTTATTGACCGCAATTTATTTCTAACATTACATGACTGAAAGAAATGTTTCATCAGAAACATAAAATTGATTCAGAAACACAACCATAGACCACAATTTAGAATTTAATTTTTTTTTTTATGAAGCGGTGATCAAAAAGCTTTTATTAAATAAACAGACAATTTTTCATTTTTTTTTTTTAAATTTTCTTTTATTTTTAACATGCGTTTCGTAAACTTCATTTTATTTGTCTTATATACAAACATGTACATCACCTTATTATTGTGGCCTTCATTCATTTTTCATTTTTCTTCCAATTTTTCTTTTTTACCTAAAAAAAAAAGTTCTTTTTATTTTGACAAAATTTTAATTTCACGATTAATGTGATATCGAATTTTTGAAGGTGCCGCTTGTAACCATGGATTTATGTTCTAAGGTATGAATTTCCTTACGACTATACGGTATTACCCATTATACGCATGTATGCATCATGTAAGGGCCCAGAAAACAAAATAAAAGCAATGACCAAAATAAGAAAAAAAAAAAAAAAAGATGAACAAAACATATTCAATGAATCCAACAACGACGATTGACACTACAATGGCAGTTTAAAAGAGGAATAATAAAATGAATCAAATTTATTTTAAGAAAATACATACAAAAAACTACTGAATGGAACCACATAAAAGCCGAAAATTATAATAAAACATAAAAATGATGAAACAAATTTTTGGCAAGTACTAAATTGTACGTGTCTGTGCAGTAAGTGAAAAATAAAAAATTAAATGACAAAAATCGCATACATATATAATCTATCATGAAACCTTATAAACAATTTAAAAATGTTTACTTTAAATTTTTATGATCTTAGCAAAAATGTTGTTGCGGTTATTTTGTTTTGTTTAAATTCAAAAAAAAAAAAAAAAATTATTCAGGCGCCAAAATTTTAATGTGGATATGTACGTAAACCAATGAGATATTTTATTTGCTTATAATTCTCTAAGATACGTGTGTATTATCTTGTATTGGTTTTTATCTGATTTGTGTTGTCCTTATAAAACCAATAAAAAAAAAAAGCCAGTAATCTTTTAGCATAGAAAAATTACTCATAGTCAGAACACGGGCTTGAGTGGGTGAAATATTCATACACATTACAAAAAATCAAAAAATAAAACAAGTTCGGTATAAAATTTTGAACAAAGATGAAAATATTTTTCCTCTCGGAATTTCTTCAGCAATGTTTTCTTTACAAAAGACCAAAATAGGGACAATTTTACCCAGACACCATTTTTATCTGTTTGACCCACCAATGCTTCTAGGTTGTAGCTGTAAGCAACGAGAAGGACTAAGAATTCCATCTATTCTCAAGGCTAGAATTATTATTTCACATTATCACTTATTTTTATTTCGGTGTATCAAATCCAAAGTTCAAAGGATTTTTACCACGGAATATCCACATTAAAAATCATTCCTACAAAAAAAAAAAAAATTCTTGTATGATTTTTAATTCTGTACAAAGTGAATTCGAAAAATGGTCTCAATAATTTCAAATTCAAAAATATCAATAAAACGTATGAATGAAAAATTTAATTTACATTTTTTTTTTGTGTTCAAATAAATAGCAAAATTTTATGATAATTTATAGAATTTGTTAAAAAATTAAATTAAATTAATAAATAATAAAATAATACATAGAATAAAATAAAAATAAGAATATTTTTATTTATGTTATAAAATTGTAATTTTTAAAGTTCATAAATTTGTATATATACACATCCTGTGAAAGAATCCAATTCAATCGATTTTTTTTTTCTGTTTTTGTTTTTTAGTTTTCAATACACAAAAATTGTATGCAATAAATTTTTGTAAAAATTTTGAAAACCAAAAATAATTTTGAATTTTGAAAAAGGAGGATAAAAAAAAAAAAATAAACACTTCTCATATATTGTAGAAATTTATTGATAATTTCGAGCAAAACAAAAACAAAAATCATTGAAATAATAAAAACCGATTCTTTTCTTTTGCCAGATCATGTGTACATAAAAAAAAAAGGATGAAAATGTTCACTTTATGCCGTATACGTTGCATGCATATGTACATATATACAAAATGCTATATGTATATATTTGGAATTAAATATTATACGAATTGTAAATTGCTGCCAAATAAATGTCACGTTACGATAAAAGCTTTCGCTTGTTTTATCAATAATAATCAAATAAAACGAAATAATAAAAAAAAAAAATGTTAAACAAAAAATTAATAAAGAACAAAATTTTACTTGAAAAAAAAAATTAAAAAAAAAAAAAAAGCAAAAACAAAAATATTGGGAACCAGAAAAAAAAAAAATACAAAGGAACACATTCTCATGTTATATTTTATGTTAATGCCTTTTCTTATAAAATATTCAAAGTAAACCGAATTCGTTAATTATATCGTTTTTATTCAAGATCACCTCTTCTCATATACTAAAGTATAAGTCAGGGTATGTGTGTATGTGTGTGTATGCATATACATCATATAAATATTGTATACATTTATTGCTGCTTTAGTTGTTTCTTTTGCAACATGTTATCTTTACCTTAAAAATATTATACCTTGCATATACATATTTATCCATCAGACAGTATAATATTTTTGTATAGGTATTTATAAAAAAATTTCATTTTAATATAATTGCGTTGATTATACACAATCAAACAAACAAACAAATGAATAAACAAAATTGTAAATAAAAATTGATTTTTGATCGTGTTTTATTGCCAATCAAATGAATTGGATTACAACGTCGATTTAATAAAAATGAAGATGATATTCAAAAAAGAAATAAAATAATAAACAAACAAAAAAAACCAAAAAAAAATTTATATGAACAAAAATTTATATCTCAACACAAAATACATAACGAATTATATATACATGTGTGCATGTTTGTGTATAATTTGTATATAATTCGCTATTAATAAAATATTTTCAAATTTATAAAAATTTGAACATATTTAAAGGTAATAATAATAAATATTTAAATATTTTAAATGAATTGTGTTTAAATTTAAGAAAAAATAAAATAAAAAAATATGCAAAAAAAATATATTATGATCCTGTTTTTAGTTTTATAGAAGCAAATTAACTACAAAAACAACAAAATGAAATGAAATTACATTAAATTTCTTTTAAATGCAAAATTTTCATTTTTTTTCTTTTGATAAACAAATATTTATTACAATTTTGTTTAATAATGAAGTTCATATTTTTTTCACAAAAATTATTGGTATGAGTTTGTTTTGGGATCTGCTAATAAATTTGGATTCACATACGTATGTAGGATGACTAAACTGAAAATTCATTCTATATTAAATTTGTGGCGAAATTTTGTCATCTACATACTTTAAAACATATAAAATTCGTTACATTTTAAATACATGAAATATTCAATCTACCCTCGTTTCAATGCAACATACACTTTTCTTATAATAGCGAATTTTCATCAACGACGATCTTTATATGAAATTCATAATTTCATCTTACATAATCGAATCATATGTGACATGAATTTTACTTAACGCAAAAATTTTATAAAACAAATTATCCGCCTAATACTGAAATTACTCATAATTTAATTTCCGTTTTTATTCCCAGAAAATACATATGTATACATATGAACATGAATAAATGACGATAAAAGGCGCACACTAAAAATCTATACAATTTCGTAGCGTTAAAAGGTCATTTATAAGATTAAACGCTATATGAAATAAAAAAGATTTTTATGACCTCTTAACATTTTCAGGGTATACCCATATTTTTATAACAAACATTTAACTAAGAACAGAGCCTAGAGCATTTACGATCAAACAATCTTAGGCGTATATGCTAATAATACATATCATTTTATTTAAAAATAATAATAAATAAATAAATGAATCATTTTAGTTAAATTTAAATTAAATTAGTTTCCATTGGAATTTTTTTTTTTAATGATTGTTGTTATATTTTATTTTAACAAGCCATATAAAATGTTATAAAAATGTTAAAATGTTAAAATTAAAAACCAAAAAAGAAAACCACCGTAAAGAGCATTAAATGTTGTAAAATCTAAAAAAAAATAAAAAAAGAGAAAATATATAATTCTAATGTTAAAAAAAAAAACAAACTTTTATCCAACGAGTTAACAATCTTTTTAATATTGTTTTTATATGATTGTGTTAATGGATAAACAGATAAACATTTTTGTATATAATATACCTACCTACACGTATTCTTTATATGGTACAATATTTTTATAACATAATGTATACAAAATATGTAATAAAATCAAAACATATATTGCTTTGTATCTAGGTCTCTAATTGATGTGCACGCATATAAAATTTATACAGATACATTCTGATATAAAATAATGTACAGGAGTTATCTTATATATTGCATTACAAAAATGTAATTTCAGAGTAAATTAATTCCAAAAAAAAAAAAAAAAAAAAAAAAAAAATTTAATTTTTAATATATAAAATTTGATAACACTTAAAAGTTAAAATATCTCCTTGTTTTAAATGGTATACAAAATATATGTACGTTGTGTTTATTTTTATTTTGATGCAATGATATGGTTAAAATTTGTATTATTTTACAAATTCTATACAAAATAAAATTACATATAAAATAAATAACACTTACCTATGTACATATGTATGTATGTGTCTCTATGTATGTATATCTGTAGGATACACATGTATACATTGTTTTTATAACGTGGTTTTATTATAATATTATCATATAATTGTCATCATTGTCATTGTAATAATCATCAACTATGCAAAAACCATTATGAAACCGAAAAAAAAGACCTCTTCTATATACACGTTATATATTTATGTATACATATATACAAAAGTTCAAATTAAAATGTATTATTCATGAACACATGAATAAACTAAATGAATAACTAAAATGTTAATCCTTGTTTAACAACAGATTTTCTATATAAATTTTAAGTATTTCATTGTTTAAGAAAACATACACATATACACTTGTACATGTATACTTTTAGGTACCATATATTGTACAGATAATTTTATTTGAGTATTTTTGTAAACGCGTACTAAAGGCGTATTGTATACGTAAACGTACATATATTATCTCAGTCGATGTATAATTAAAAAATTTCTAATTTGCATATAATAAGAAGAATTTTGGATCTATTTAGTATGTTCATTTTACGTATACACTTTACATATTTGTCTCAAATTATATCCATTATATACGGATATTGTTCATTGGTGAGTTTCAAAACGTTTAAATACCGCTTCGATACAAAGTTTAAAAATGTTCTAAAACACAAACATTCAAAACTATAATATCACTTAAAGTTAAAGCATGGTAAAGTTTCAAAATGAATTGTGAACCTTATCTGAAACGCATAATTTTTTCATGAATTTTTTTGATGCAATGGCATCACAGCCGTATTATTACAGCATGATAAAAAATATTTTGATATTTTGAAACTTACTGTATAATTTTATATACATAAGCGTTTTCTATGAATATCAATGAATCAAACATACAATGTACCTATATACGTTGAAAATTTAATAAATTTTCATTCCGTTAATTATAATTTTAAAATAATTTTTCTCTTTTTTCCTTTAAATTTCGGTGTCATCTTAATTTAATCGAATTTTAAGAATTTTAAAATCTGTACCCCTTTTAAAATTTTATTGTTTGTATTATTCAGAGAATATCTAAATATCTTTAAAACAGTGACAAGGATAATTTTGAGTATACTTTAAAAGACAAGCTAAAAAAAAAAAAAATAAAAAATCTATAAATTATAAAATTTCAATTGCTAAACCTCAATAAAAATTTTAATTTGAGAATTTTAGAATTTTAGAAAAGTTTTTTTTTTTTTTTTCAAGACATTTTGTTACAAAATCAGACCTAAATTTAATTTTAAACAAAATGAAGAATTTTTTTTTTTATTTTTATCCGAATTTTTTTTGAAGATCATTTAAACATCATTGATTTGAAAATAAATAATCAATGAACCAAGAAAATGTCAAAGTAAATGAAATATAACACAAAAATACTATTGGATAAATGATTACATGATTACATAATTCTTAGCTATTACATATAGTTATCTTAAAACATGGCTAATTTTACATGCAATTTTACATTATAAAATACATGTGTAAATTGCATTTGAACAAATGTTAAGTACAAATTCTTTATGTACATACGATTGACTTCATTGAAATTAAATTATGTTGGATACATTGCCAAAATTTTGGTAATCAATCTTCAATTATATTGACATAAAAAATTCTATTTGTTATGTTTAACAATTGAAAAACAAGATTTTTTGTTGTTATAGTAAAAATACATATTATGAGAAATCAGATTCTAGTATGCCCGTTACAGTAAGCGCCCAATGGTACCGTCAACGTCAGGCTAGCACTTTATGTAACGCCAAGATCAGACTTTATCGTTTTGTCATTTGTTGAGTTCTTCTACTTCTTTTTATTGCTTACGATTCTGACGGTATTGAAAATGCAGCATTTTTAATACGGTCAACAGAAAAATTCAAATACGTTCAATTTTAATGTCAAAATAAACAGATTTTTTATGGGCCTTCTTTCTTTTAATTCTGTTGTTTTTAAATAATAGCAATGGTATGGTAATGGTAATGTTAATGGTATCACTGGGCGCCTAGTGTTATTTTAAAAAATTCTCGAAAAGCGAAAAATAAACAAAAAAGAGAAAAGAAAAATTTGACTGTGTTAATTTTATACTGCATGTATGTACTGCATTCATGCTAGAATTTCGGTAATTAGAATTGAATATAATTAACGAAAAATTCTTGGCACATCATGTAACAATGTATGTATGTATAAATAAAATTAAAATGAATCTTATGTGCTGAAATCGTACAGATATTTCAAATTAAACCAATGACTGTTACAAAATAAAAAGAAAAATTAGGACAAAATTCTTTTGAATTTGTTCTGTGGTAAATGCCACATGTGTTGAGCTAGAAATAATCAAAAGACTATGATTATGTAAATTTTCACTTTGATAAGTAAAGTACCTTAATAATTTTAGGTTGTCTCTCTTTCTAGAAAAAAAAAAAAAAAAGAGAAAACAATTTTTCACTTTTCCAATTTTTGGCTTAAAAAATTTAAATCCTTGATAGTTTGTTTTGTAAGACATCATTCCAAATTCAATTTTTTAACTTCACTAAGGTGATATTGTACACCAACCAACCAGTCATGTCAAGTTTGGTCTATAAATATGTAGATCATTTAAAGTAACTGAAATTGTACGATTTATTTAATTACATTTTTTATTAAAACCATTAAATTATGGAATCTATTTTATGAAATAAAAAATTTATGTATTTAAGAACAAACAAATAAAAATTCGAATGGTCAATTATTACGAATAGATGAAAATACAATACACGCCATACATAAATGTTCCGTATACGTACACAGATAATTGAAGGGAAACCACTTTATTAAAACAATTGGATTTTATGTATTTCGATTATAATTTACCGATACTTAAATACAGTCATGTTAGAGTTTATGCGTTACAGAAAATTTTTCATACATATGTATCATTTCAGCCATACATATTATAATGTATAAACTCATATTATGTTCATGCTGGAATATACATATGTACTTATATATTTATGTCCATTTTTATCAAAATGTTGTTGATGTGTTAGTATTAATAAAATAATAACTTGAGGTGGTTTTATATATACCACGTACATTATTAAATGATATGTGATGAGAATATTAACAAGACTAAAAAAACAAAAAAAAAACAAAATGTATGTATACAACAGAATAAGAACGATTTGTATCAAATGGTGTTTCTATATCTTTTCAAACAGATTATCTTCTTGTATCAAATATAATAAGAAACAACATTATTTTTATTACAAAATATAAAAGACAAAAATAAAAATAAAAAATAAAAATAAAAAAATAAAAGATAAAAGAAAACTTTATGATAATGATTAGGAAACTTTTTATGTTGTAACGTAATTTTATATCCTTTTCTTATGTATCATTTTATGATCGAATTGTACACACATATATAGACATATTCAACCTTTATTACATGCACATATAATATTATAACAGATATTGAATTGTCAAAACAAAATAAAACGTTTAATGGAAAAACAATCATACAAACATAATAAATAAAATTCATTTTAAGTAAACGAATATATTTATATGTATTATTAGACTACAAAGAATACAAAAAATACAATTAATTAATAGAAAAACGAATCATCAATGTTTGTTTCATATATATTCACGTGTATGTAAATATGTGTATGTAATCGATTCATATATAATTAAATTAAAAATGATTACATTATGATATTAAAACCATATACATACATTTTCGATATGATTTTAATTAATTTTGATTAAGATGTAAATAAACGAACATAAATGCAAAATTTAGATCAAATTTATTCAATGTAAATACTATGTTAGAATACATTTAAAAGAAAACAAAAAAACAACTAAATGTTACACAACACATATACATGTGTACACATATGTATATGTATTTACGTTGCAGTATCATTATCATCATCATCGTAGTTTTACATTTTGTAATAAAATCGTCTGCATCATTTACATACGTCCATACATACGTAGTGTATGTATGTACATACATACATATGTGTAAAGTTCCACATGAATATTGTTTACGTACGTTATCATCATATAAATATAATTTACACTTTCAAATAAAAACCAGTCATATATAGGGAAATATATAGTTTATATAGAATGAATAGAAACACCGTCAATTGTTAGATTGTTTTTAGTGCAACATTCATATATTTTATTCAAAATGATAGAAAAAAAAAATAATAACAAAACGGAAAACTAACAATTTAGTAAAACGATAATCTTTATAAAAACTGTATAAGTGGGTGGATGGGTGATTTTTAAAGATAGAGAAATTTTTCACTATATATATATAGTGTTCATGTACACCATACATACATTAAATTGAAATATGGTCATATGTGTATATATAAAAAAAAAATAAAATAAAATAAAATAAAAATCATGAACAATTTTTCTGTTTTCCAACATATGTACACATTGTTTTTTTGTTTTTGTTTTGTTTACAATGTGTGTATGAAAAGAGGAGTGAACTGTAAATAGATGAAGAATTAAATCCTAAAATTGAAGGAAACAACGAAAAAACAGAGATTCTTTGTGTATATTTAGTTGTACACACATTTTAGAAACATACATAGTTATATACCAGTATACACTATGTACAAAAAAAAAAATACGAAATAAAAAAAAAACTTATGTACATAGAAGAAAAATCAAATTATAACTCAGACAGGAAAAATAAGAGACAAAAGCTGTACTTTAAAAAAAAATAAAAATAAAAATAAAACGTATGTATGCTGAAATAAGAAATAACGAAAAAACGACATTTTTTATGTTTTTCTTTTTTCCATGTTGATGAGACATCGTAGTACATATGTACGTATGAATGTATGTACACAGAAAAAGAAAAGTCCAGAACATCTGACGCCATGTTTGCTCAATGCTGACAATTTCTTTCAATAAAAAAATAGAAGGAATTATATTAAAAAAAAAAAAAAAAAATTGATGTCCTCGTACACATTCTGTTTTCATTTCTTTCTTTTCCTTTAGTTTTTTTTTTTTTATATTTGAATAATATGGAAAGCTAAAGAAATTTGTATATTTGAATACGAATCGTTAACTGAGTAAAATATACACAATGATGTATGTATAATCGAAAATGTTATATATTTGCAAACTTACACAGATACATATTTGCATGTGTACAAAACAGTACAAGTATTCAATTTTTTTTTTGCTTCAAGCTTACAGGTAAATTTTTTTAAAAATTTTCATAGAAACTACATATAGTACATAAAGTAAAAAATAAATAAATAAGCAAAAAATATTCAAAATGTATGAATTTAGTACACCGGAATATTTATAAATATATTTTCGAAATTTTATTTTTAATTGGAATCAAAATAAGGAAAACATCCTTTTCAGAGATTTTAAATTGAAGCAATCGAGAAAATATTGAACTGAAAATTTTTTTTTATTTAAAATAATAATTTTTTTTTTTTTTTTGTTTGATTGACTGGAAATATATACTTGCCAAAGTAATAAGGAGTTTGATTTAAGCCGTATGTCCCTGTTGTTTAATTTATTACATGAAATTTGAATTGAAGAGTACTAATGGAAATCAACCATGTCCTATATGCTTAAAACTAAACTGAAGAAAAAAGGATGATATCATTGTGATTATTAAAAATGTTTTCCTCATTACTCTATAATTTTATTGAAATTCTATGTATTTTGTATTACTATAGTAAATTCATTAATTTCTTTACTTGATAATCACGAATTAACTCCTTTTTTGTTTCTTGTCTATATACACACAATATGTAGTTTTCCAGACCATTAGGAAACACATCAATCTTCTGTTTTTACCTACATATTTTTATACCTCTGGAATAAATTCCAAATGATAAATTGTATAAGAAAATCATTTAAATTCCAAGAAAATTATTTTCTTAGACAAGTAATTATGCCATCTGCTTTTTAAGCCAAAAGCAATATAATCACATCGCAATGATTTTGCTGTCATATAGTTGTTCTATTACTTTGCCACCAAGAAGCGCAAAAACTAGCACCATCAATTAAATATTTATATCTATATTTATATTTTTCTTTATCTACATGTATGTATTGTAAGTAAATATTAAAAATAAAAAACTATTCACTTGATTCGTTCTCTTTGTGATCATCTAAAGCTCTTTGCTCCTTCTTCTCTTTAGATCCTTCTTAGCTACATAGATCAGATACTTTTTTATCCACAATATCGCTGACATGATTGATGGGATGATTCTTATACATATACTACATCAGAATATTTTTATTTTTCTTACTTCATTATAACATTCAGATTACTGTTAAGTTAAAGTCATTAGCCCTTAAGTTGTTTGAACATGCGCATCGTTATGATATGCTTAATTTACTTCCGTTCTCCTTGAATCGTTCACCCATTATAAAATGTGTTGATTTCTGACACTTTATTTACTCATCAACGTCTTTTGTATATACGTACCATGTACTCAATCATAATTAAACATACAGTAAAACAAATATGTACAATTATTAATATAAATTTAATTTTATGTAATTATGGTCTGCCGACATACACGTGCTTTTATACTTATATTTTTACTTTTTTTTTTTTTTGTTTTTTGATTATGTTCTTCAATGCATAAAATCATATATGTGGGTATGCATTAAGTGTACGTTCTTTTTATTTTTTCCCCAAAAATGTCAAATGTATATGACTGATTAAAAATGCATACATCTTAAGTCAAATGTAAAACATTTCATATACATTTCAGGATTCATATCATTGACAGATTTTTATCTATGACATTTGTTCAAATGTTTTTTTTTTATAGAAAGAAAACATTTTTTAAGTTTTTAAGATTGTACTCTTGTAAAATTACACTTTTTTTTTTTTATGGTGATTAGCTGACAATCTTAATTGCTTTGTAAAATCAATGGTAAAAACTCATACATATTTTTTTTTTAACATCTAGATTTTATTTTAAATTTCAAGATATGTATAAAAAATTGTCATCCCCCTTGTTTAAAGCAAAAATTGAATGAAATAATTTCAAAAATGGAAAAAAAAAATCGTTTCAAATGAAAATGATCTTTTGACGAGACTTAACAACTAAAGAATGAAAATTAAGGTAAAAATAAAAGATACAATACCATGCATAAAAGATAACGAAAAAAAAAGAAAAAAACAACGAGACAGAGAAAATAAAAATAAGGAAATCAGAAAAACGCCAAAATTGATTGCGATAACATAAGAGTATACGAAAAAAGGGCCATAACATGGCGTGTGAGATAAATTAAGGGTCCTATGTTTGGCGCCTTGGATCTTGTTTTTCGCTCATTCAATATACATATAATGTATATATATGTAAGTAAATGTTGGATTTGTGTGTGAGTACAATACCTATGTATATCTACATTTTTTTTTTTTTTAAATAATATTTTTTGTCGATTGACTGTAGACATTTATCCGCCATTTCGATTGTTCTGTTCTTTATAATGCTGCTGATGTTGTTTTATTGTTCATACATATATATCTATATTGCATTTTATTATAAAGCACATCATGATTTTGAGAATGATGATTATTCGTACTGGATGTAACATTATAACAAGAAGAGTATGTTCAAGTAAATTGGTGGCGTTCCAAAGATAAAGATAAGAAAAGGTAAAAATGGTGGAAATTACGTTAAATATTATCATACACATATACGTACATATCTATAATGATTGTTTTTGACTGTAGAATAAATGATCTTTAAACAATATTTTCAATTTAGCATCGAATTGACAATGTGCATGTTTATGCTTCCATGTGTAAAACGAATACACATTATAAGGTTTTCTTTTGTTTTAGGGTTAAACCTAAAAGAATTCAAATTTTTTTTCATATTACGAAAAAACGTTCAGTTGAATAAAAATATAGCATTATTTTTATAAAATACTATAAAGAGAAGATTTTATTTCTAAATATTATTATTACAAGATCAATTATTGTTACCCAATTAAAGCGTATTTTGTGTGTATAAAAATTGGAAGATCATTACAGCTTCATCGAAATTGTAGTAATTCTACTTGTATTTAGCACCACTGTAACTTGAAATTGAAAAAAAAAAAAAATTGTTTACTAAAAATTTCATTAAAATATCGGATACCTTTATACTCATTCGCATATATTATGTGTATCTCACACAACTTGAATAATCAGTTAATAATCAGTTTTGTATTTTTTGAAATTTCACAAATACATAATTTGATTTACATATCAACAAGTAAATATATAGTGCGATTAGTTTTAATTTATTTTTGTACCAAATACAATAACAAATAAAATGGATCTACACTTAATCGTTATGACGTTAAACATCAATTAAGTAAAATTATATATCTGTCATATCTTCGTACGAATATACCTGTTGTAATATTATACTCCCACCTAATAGATTTTAGAGAATTCCGCCTCTTTGTCAATTAACCACTACAAAGATTCGTAATTTGTACTAATATAAAATATTCAATGGCATACATTTAATGCCCATAACTCATTTCAAACATACATGTATATACATATATTTGAATTAGATACATACATAATTCTCATGAGGAATTTCTTCATATAAACATTCTCTTTGAAATTCCTATGTGCTATTAGAAAACTACAAGAAGTATACATTGCAGTAAATTCCTCTTGAATTAAATTTGTATATATTGTGTGAACACATGGTCAAACGTTAATACCCCAAAAGTTCTTGATATTTCTTGGATCTGAAATTATATATTTGGAATGTAAACAATACATTAAGACGATAATTGAACTTATACCCATACACATATAATAATTGTGTGGAATAGTAAAAGTGTGAATTCCTTAAATGATATGTTTATTTTTGGTTACCCAAGTAAGAAGAAGAAATTAAAGGATACATATTAATAATGTGTACCGTATACATACTTGTAATAATGTGGGGGATTACAATGTGCTAAATACTTGACCAACCTTTCTCATTTATCAAAATTCTTGTATGCAACCTGTCAACCAACAATAAGTCACATTTTAATAGGAAATAATGGATTTTATTTTTACTATACCTTTTTTTTTTCTTTACAAGGCAATATATGTTACAGTAGCTGTGTTGGCTAATGTGGCTTTATCACCTTCTAATGATACATCTTGAAGACAAATGAAAATTAGAAAAAGAACTTACATATATTTATATAAGAAAACCAAAAAGCAAGGGTTGGTTATGTTCAAGTCATTTTCTGTTTTTAAATCCATCATTTAAATTCTCTTGAGATGTTAAAAGGATATAAATGATATGTTTGAACGAAAAACATGTAATACTATAGTAAAAAAAAAAAGCAACGATTTGGGATTGTCAAAAGAATTTTGGTTACCTCGAATACATACTGAAATAAAAATATGAAGTGAAAAAAAGGAAGATGAAATTTTGCTTAAGATTTTTGTATTCTCTTTAATCACTATTTTTTTTTTTTTTTTTTTTTGAGAAAAATAACTTAACCAAAAGTAACCAAAAGTTCAGTTGAAACTTCAAAAGAAAATCATCGTATATTTGAGATTTTTATCTCGAAATATAAAAAAACTGTTCTGACTCTATTAAATTATGTACATAGATTTTTTAAATATTTTTTTTTTGTTTTTTTTTTTTTTTTTTTTTTGATAAATTATCACAATTTTAATGTGGAACACTGGGGTAGAAAACAGTGGAAAATCCATAATTTTAAGGTTTTTGCTTTTTCATTCCAATTCATATATACTTATATATGTACGTACATGTGTATATATACAAGCATATAGAAAATAACTACCCTTCAAAATGTTTTAAAAGAGATTTTTCGAAATGTAATCGAATTTTTGTCTTCATTGTTTCGAAAGGAAAAAGTAATAAAAATGTGAAACGATGTGTGAAACTGTATAATAATATTTAAATAATATGTATATTATAATAAAAGTCCTGTATGTTAAAAAAAAAAAGAAGAAAATCTAAGAACCCATAATTTGTTTCATTTGCATGTCATCGACTTTCCTTTTCTATATTTTGTTATTTGTACAAACGTGATAGAAAGTTTTAGTCTGTTTATGTATGCGACAATGATATCAAATTGAAGATACGCTTGTAATTTTGTGACAAGTCAAGGTGTTTTATCATTTTAAATGTTTGTAAATGTTGTTATGTTGTTTGTTTGTAGTTTATTTGTCATATATTATATTGATTAAGAAACCACCGCATCAGTATTAAACAATTTATATTAAATACTATATATAACTACGTGTATACATACATATATAGCGGCATTAAACAAGATATTTAATCATTTGAGTGAAAAATTATCAAAGAATATGTTCACATAAAAAATTACACATACATGATACAAACACTAGTTTTGAAAATGTTAAGTAAAAATTCATGTTACATGTTATCCAACAAACTTATGACCACCGTACCATGTTTAGTATCTCTTCTACTGCTTATATTGTATTTATGATTGTACATATACATATCTGACTGACTGGATACATGTTGTATAGCGTATTATATATTGTACTGAACGATATGTGTATGTGAAAATGTTCGAAGAGTTTGCATACGTGCATAATATTCCAATAAGTTTCAGCCATATGTATCTGAATTGAAACTATGCATATTTAACCTCGATTTACTTAAAATCCAACTACATTTGTGTACACAATTTAATTTCATTGAATTCAAAACATTCACATGATTTTCTTTATATAGATACACATTTTATAATATTACGATTGCGCCCACATCAGTCGCGTAGAAATTCCACATTTTCACCTGTATATAATATACTCACCTGCAGTGAAAATTTTATCTGTTCAAAAAGTTTAAATTTTGT
Organism: Anthrax anthrax; assembly: GCA_963971155.1. Taxonomy (NCBI): domain Eukaryota; kingdom Metazoa; phylum Arthropoda; class Insecta; order Diptera; family Bombyliidae; genus Anthrax; species Anthrax anthrax. The sequence goes on along the minus strand of OZ020120.1, from coordinate 28,041,714 downwards.
ACACATGATCACCAGTAATCTCTACATGTGGCTATAATAGATCGTTTGTAAATTTTATTGTAAGTAAAAAATGATCATGGGCATGGGATTCGTAGATACACACATACATACATAATATAAAATTTTATAACTAAAATTTGAATATGATTTTTCTCCGATTATTAAATCGATAGGCATTTATTTTAAATTTGCTTTACTAAAATAATTTACGAATCAGTTAAAAAGTAAAATGTTTTCCCGATTTAAAATAATAAATTTTCTAATAACCTTTTGTGATTATTGGAAAATAAATGATAAAAATCAAAATTCAAAATTGAAGATCACTTTTCATTCACATACTTATATGTACACATTTATACAAGGAAAATCTTAAAATGAATTACATACGCTTAGAATTATATATAATTAACATTTTAAATTTCAAAAATCTAATTTAAATGTGTACTACAAATTATAAACATGCATATAAACGGAACAAGCATTTATCAAAGAAAAACCATTGGTATAACCATGCAACCATTAGTAAAATCTCGAATAGAAATGTAAAATGAATACAAAATATCAACTAAAACAAGTAATTTGATTGATAAATACAATTAAAAAAAAAAATTAAAAATGGGAATGCAAAATAAATATAATTACTTTTATGTTCATATTATTTTGTTTACTACTCTAAAAATATAAATACACCCTGGTATATAAGTACATATACGTATGTACATATTTCTTTCATCGAATTTCTTCTATTATTTCTGATGTTGTTGTTAATACAAGAATTTATATCCACAGATTATAAGAATTTAATTATACCTTATACAATCTTAATGTGCTACATACATACACTCTCTGGTACGTAAATACATGCAAAATAACAAGTAAATGAATTGGATTCACTGTCTGCATTGTATATATGTACATATTATATACACGAATTTAATCTTCAAGTATATGTATGCTATGTATCCACCTCAACACTTGTTTATTTAAGTGTTACTACTCATCAGCGTCGTCATTTACATCCTTTCACGGATAAAAACTTTTAACCAAATTTTATTACCTATTAGGTTGAAATCTTGTCTTCCAATCAATCCTTAGATAAAGAGAACATGAAAACTACATTTCAATGTCTGTACCACTTAGTATACACGAAAAAAAGAATGTATATGTATGTACCATGTATTCACTCATTTAAAATTATTTTCTTCTTCTTTATTCTTTTTTTTTTTTGTTTTTGGATTCGATTATAATGTAGGTACATCTCGTATTTCGTCCTATTTCTGTCTAAAAATTTTTTCATATAGTTTTTTTGATATCGTCTATATTTACACGCACACAAATTTATTTCATTTTCATTGATTTTTCTATATCTTTTTTTTTTTTCTGTTTCATTTGGCTACCTTTACGATATGTTTGTTTCTTTGATTGCTCTGTGATTGCAAAAGATAAGCCGCCAAGATGTTTAATCTGATCTTCATCCATGTTTTCATTTCGAAAGGATTTCTATATATACATGTGTACATAAATATGTACACACATAATATATGTGTTTGGGTAGTTAAAAACTGTCAGATACAGAAAGATCCATATATGTGTGTAATAAGTAAATGAAACAACGAAATCCCCAATGGCAATCTGGATTCTGTATAATACATACATACATGCAGAATAACAAGAAGTTATATGTTAATGTACAATGAATTTATATTGAAAGATCTTTTTTAGTTGCACTTTCGGATGGACTTTTATTTATCTTCTCAATATATAGAATATTAATAAAATCACAAGATATTTATGCATGAAACAGTACAGTATTTCTTGTTGAAGTTAAAATTATGGTCACTAGCCGGATAAATCTTTAGGTTTTTATAGTGATCATATTATAAGTATATATAGGTAAATACATGGATGTGTATATTTTATTCCTTCTGTTCCTTGTTTACTTGATAAATATAAAAGAGATCTTCTCTACATATGTGTGTGTACATGTTGTATATATTTTCGCAAATTTGTTGTTGTTGTTTTTGTCGCTTTTGGTCGTTAGTTTGTTATCCGCGTGAATGCTCTTGGCCTTTAATTATCTGCTACTGGATAAGAAATTGATTCTAGTCACGAGATCCCGTTCTAGGTTTTTTACCTATATGTACGTATATAGGATGTATACATTTGAATATGTGCCTATGCACAAATAGGTTATTACTGTAATATATTTACATGCCGATATACTACATACACGTATGATGTATAATATATACATATATTAGGACTATAAGTTGTACATACACATGTACGTAATAATAACAATAATAATATGAGCTCATGTATCATATGTTGGATAGCATGTGTTTGGAGTGTGTTTTAATCATTGACACTTTGTACCTTTTTGGCCTCAAGCTAACTTTGTGTGTGGGTATATAGTTTAACTACTGTTTCTTATTGCAAATTAAAAAAAAAAAAAAAAAAACTTAATAAAACTAAATAAAAAGAAAATTCTTTTAACTTCCTAGTTAGGCTATTTTGCATATTCCAATATATACAAAGAAGTTAACAGCCTTTATTTTCAGTTTATACACATATTGAAGCATTGAAATTCGATATTATGCATCCATGTTTGTCAGAAGGACCGATGTTGATTAGGTGCAACATAACTCGAACACGAGGTAATTTATGTGAAGTCTAATCGCTTTAATTGAACGAATTAACTTGTTTTATGCTATATTTACTTGCTTTTGCACGTTGTGATGTATACAGTGCATATAATTAAACTGTGTATTTTACATATTATACACAATGTGCAATACATAGAATTTAAGTATTCTCGATATATTTGAGATCTTAGTTATCGATGTTACCTGAGATAGTCATATTAAATATACGCATATGCATATTATTAATTTTACATGATGTGAAAAACAGTTTATTGTAAAATAATAAGTAAAATTCTCTATTTATTTTAATATTCAAACACAAATTAATGAGAAAATACGTGTAAAATACTTAAAAATCAAATGGAAGATATGCAGCTGCTGTTAATAGAGCAATTGCAATTTTGTTTTAATTTCTCTAAATTTTGTATGATAATGAAAATTTATCTGTAAAAATTTCATTTTCTAGAACTCATAAATTTTCTCAAACTGTTTGATATTTGATATGCTTGCAAGTAGATAATCATATAAAGGCGACGGGTAAATGATACACAACTACCTACATGAAGATCGATTATAACATAACTTAATTAACAACAAATTTAAATTTACCCAATCGCATACTATAGTAATATTAAATTCTAAATAACCTTGAAATTATAGTCATCATTCGTACGTTCTTTTAATACAATATATCTATATGTATCTTGAAAAACGTTTAAATGTACCTTGAATTTAAAAAAAAAATTCTATTAGAATTAAAATCTCATCGATCTACTTACATACATATAATATTTACGAGACGAAATGCAGATTTTTCCTTCAAATCGCAAGGAAAATGCAAAAATAATTAAGATTTTTAATTTTAAAATAATCTTGTTATCATATTTGCAGATAAAATAAATTTCATATATAGATATGTATGACTGTACCACATATGTACACCCATGTATGCATTTTTAATTGAAATGTAGTTATTTAACGATATGCATCGCAAAATTTTAATATGGATGTAATTAGAAATTTAATTTTTATTTTCATTTTGTGTTATTACACACATTTACCTGTAAACAGGGGAATGTACACATGTAATTTATACATTCATACAAATAAATGGCAATTTATTGCTTTTTACGTTTCGATTCTCTTTTTTTTATTTTTTTTCTATACATATTTTAATTGTCAATTTTATACATATTTTTCTATTACTTTAATTTTCCTTTTATGAATGAAAAATTAAATTATTATTATTGTTAGGTATACTCTATGCGAATTACACTATCCGTTATAGTTATACGTAAATGTGTATATAATTTGATATTGTGTATTATAATTTCTATGTCGACAATTTCTAATTTTATATTGCATGCACTCTCTATATACATGTATATATACATTATACGAATGTATGGTATTCATAAATGAAATAGTTAAATTTCATTTTCACATGTATAATGTATTTTATTTTAAATCGAAAATGCGTGTAATTAATGTTTTGTCAAACAAATTAAAAATTGCATAAAAATATTTTTAATAACCTTTCCCAATTGAATTCGCATTACTTGACTGCATTTGATTATTTCACTTATTTCACATTTTTTTGTTGCTAGTGTATACCCCAATCCCCCATATAATGTACATATAACAGAAAATATATATGAAAGCATAAACAAATGTATGGCTGTGTATATTTTAGTATAAATTCGACAGTGGCAGATATAGTTGAATGTGTATTTATTTTTTAATTTAATCTGTTCATTGAATGTTTATTTTACCAGCAATATACATATACGAGTATTTTAATAGGTATACAAAACATACGAGAGTAGTATACAGTATACGAATTAAATTGCAATATTTACTTCCATTGCAAACTGATGTGCTGTATGTTAAACTTCAAAAGTAAGTCATAAAAATGTTTATTGTTTCAAGACAGGTATAGCATTATAGCGTTAATTTCATGACCATTCACATTAACAATAACAGCATCAGCATTAAATATAATATACACGTATAATAATATGTACACAATATGTAATAGACGAGGAACTATAATAGTTTTTTAATAACTATAGATACAAAAGAGAACATTACATTTAATATTTTTATATTTACGTACCTACATATACCTATATATATGTAAATTAATGCAATAAATATGGAAAATAATGTGTAAATATAGGTAGACACCTTATATTGCAAATGTAAATATTGAACACATAAAATTCATATTTTAATAAAACATTAAATTATATATTTTATGGAATATTATTTAATTAAGTTACTTCGGATATGACAATCAATATGATATGAATGCAGTTAACAGATATTAAATAGTTAATATGCATGTACAATACATATAGGTACTTGTAGATTTTAAAAAAATGGAATATTCAGGATTCAGGTTTACGTGTACAAAGCTATTAAGAAAATTATAACAATTGAATTACAATGAAAATTTTGTAGGTATTTAAAGTTTATGACAAGAATAATGAGTACCTACCTATGTATCTACTTGCACTTATACGAATATAGATTGGTAGGTATATATATAGGTACTGCAGAAGTGCAGACAGTACCTATGTAGGTATATAATTATTACATTTTGTTCTTACAAGGGCACAATAAATTGAAAATGTGTGTACCCACCTATATATATGTATAACCTACACCTACCCATACTAGGATATGTTTATCTCTGTGTGCGTAAATGTATAATTACCTACGTTTAATTTATTTAAATAAATATTCATTTACAAATGTTGAAAAATATTGACTATTTATATAATTTAATTAAAGTTAAAGAAAGCTATAGTAATATTAATACATAATTAATTATTAATACAGTTTTTAAATTATTAATTTGTTTAACATATTAGGTACACCTAATTCAATAATTTGTAATCCATACGAATCATAATACATAGGTAGGTACATAAGTGTAGGTACCTATATCTATCTATAGATATACATTTATGCACCTAGGTACCTACTTGAATTTTTATGAATTTAAAAAAAAAAATCAATTCAAATACTAGGAGAATTTTCTTCTGGAAAAGAAAAATCGTGTAGTAATAGAAATAAAAAATTATTCATAAAAATTCTTATTGGAATTTCTGTAGGTTGACCACCAACTAACCCTTCAAATAGAAATATGTACCTATATTTTTGCTTCCTTTTAAAAATATATTTTTTTGTGCCCTTTGTATCCTATCTATAATTTTAATTCATTTGTCCGTTTCATCGTAAATATAAATAAATACAAGAAAATGATATTGTACACATTTTGTATATATGTATGATGATAACATGGCTACCTACACAGCGCACGAGCAAATTTCGATGCAACAATAACCATTGATTTTATAAAATTTCTTTTTATTTTCTTATTAAAAAAAAATAAAAATAAAAAAACAAAAATACAATTGCATCAGTCGAACATGCATTCAACAAGCCATTGCCAGTTGTCATTATTTTGTTGTACTCTATTTGATTATGTCTGTTCCAAGTTTCGAATAAGAATAATCAGTAAAAAAAAAAAAAATAAATAAATATAAAGCAGTAGTAATGCATTTATTTGTAATACATGTACGTACAAAATATTACATGAAAAGTTCATTTTACTTATTACGAAACAAAAGAAACAACAGATAACTTTAGAAATTAGGCGTGGTTAAATTATATTTCGTATTTGTCGTACATGCGATTATGTCTTCTGTACAGCTACCACACCATCACATCATTTTTCGTAGTTTAAGTTAATGTGTACAATATACGAAAATTCTATGAAATAAAGAAAAGCTTTTAAATCTTCGAAGGAAAGCTTATAAACATTTCGAATAAAAATTTTTATTTTTTTTTTATTTTTCAATGCAATCGAAAATAATTAAAGAGGCGTGGTTGTATAGAAATTTCGAAACGGTTCATTTTCCCCTTAAATTATTGTTTTGTATTATTTTCTTTCAGCCATGATCTTTTTTAAAAAAATTCATAGTATCTCTCAAACTGTTTACGATCAATTTTCAATAAAAAATTCTCTTAATAATATGAAAAATGTGAAAATTTTTTAATTTTCTCCAGGGAAATACCTTGATAAAATGTAAATATTTTTGGATATCTTAATTCTCATTAAACGATTTGGGACCTGATAAGCATAGTAATTTTTATCTTATCTTGAAATTTAATTAAAATTTAATTTTATTGTAATTCTATTGTTATAAATTAACAAAACACTAAATTTATGTGTATATATAGGTAATTTACAAATAATGGTTTTGTATATCTATTTATTACATTAATTCTGTTTCACTGATTCTATTATGACTTTTATAAATCTCTTTGCTTACATCATATGTACGTGTATGTGAGTATGGATGTATGTATGTTTCATATTAATTCTTGATTACAATTTTTCTATTATGTGATATATTGAATATACTTAAATGTTAATAAAAATGAAATCTATGTACACACATATTATAATCACAGACGAATTAATCTTATAATTTATATAATAAATGCTTGTTGTACTGTACACGTCTATCATGTATAAATACCTACACATACACTTTTGCACATGTGTTTGCATACAATATTCTGTACATTGTACTATACTTATATGTAGTAATTTCCTTTTTAACAAAAACAAAGTTCAATTTATGTGAAAACGAAGGATAAAATTGATAAATTACCCAAAATTCAAATAAAAATGCCAAAGCATAAATGTATCATATACAACATAAAAATGAAATAAAACAACAAAATAATATTGTATACATAATAAATAGCAAAAATATAATACAAGTATGAATTGTATTCAGTTCCCAATACGATGAACACATATAGTGTATACAGTATGTACAACTTATAGAGTAATATAGAGAAGAAGGGATACCACTAATCTAAACGCAATCATCCATTAAATCACAATTTCCTCGCAATTCAGTTTTTAATACCCTCTGTTTCTCTTCACAAATCCAATATATGTTTCTGTTCTTTACATATAACTATACAATATTATTGTATACTACACATAACATATACCTATATACATACCTATACAGAATGATACACTCATGTATACAGATATCTCAAAATTGTGCTAGTCAATGATATGGATAAAAATATGAAATGCGCGTAATACATACTAACAAGGATATATACAAAATATTTTGCATTAGCAGCAGAAGAATCCTGTACACGTAATATATCCTTGTACATAAACAAAATTTATATCATCAAAAAACATACAATGTACAGATGATATATAAACGTACGTACCCGTATATCCTGGTATCCCGACATCACCAACACGATATACATACATTAGTACATATGTATGTAGGTATATATAGCAATACAATACACTGTGTAACAAAATGTTTTTTTAGTTATTTTTGCGCACACTTTCTCCAAAGTTATACGAATGTATTACAAATAACGTACATGAGAATATACTGTACGTAATATAATATACAGGTATACTGTCATATGTGTATCAGAATTTCTATATTATTATAATGCTTAACCACGCCATCATCATCCGATTCAGGAAGCAGACAGTCTAAATGGAAAAATTTACTAGGAACACACGTTACTCATAAATTATGGAGAAATTCGCAATGATTATTTTTTTTTTTTACATTTTGTTATAGAGGTACTATAATAGAACAGAATGTATGTATGTACATAATTGTACTGTTATAAGTAGTACATGATGTATACAAAATTTCTATATGTAGTAAAAGCAATAAAATGGGTGTAGAACAGTAATCTCCACTTTGATGCAATGAAAAATATGATGAGACTATATTCAATTCTCAAACAAAATATCTAACCCTTACAATTGCTTGTATTTTAATAGGTATAATCGCATATCAGCATATTCGTCCTATTCCTATATTTTTTAAATATACACACATATGTATATATATACACATGTAAATACATACATGAATTTAAATTCAGTTTTAGGATTAATTTTAGTTCATGTTTTCCTTCATTTTTATCCTTTTCTCATATACATGTGTACAGCAATTTTTTTTTTTTGTTTTTTTTGATTTTTCTTCCTATCTGTGTTTTCCTATTTTTTTTATTTGATGTACATACATACTAAACCTCAATATAGTTTGACGCGCGCATACTAAAAATATATCTATAATAGTCATTGTTTATTGGAAAAATAAAAAATAAAGAAACAAAGAATGCAGAAAAAAAACGATAAAATGAACCAACAATCAATTGTTTTCCAAGTTTATAATGTCCCTTAGCATCCCTTAATATCTCACAAAATCCTATTGCCATATCATGTTTTCCTCATACCTGAATTTGATTCACGCTAAGGCATATGTACATATCTGTATATATACGTTAACGTACATACGAATAAACGATTTCAATCTCAACCTGAATATAATTTTTTTTCGGCTATTTAAAAGTGATGTGGGGGTCATAATTTTTTGTATTTTCATTGTTTTCTATTTTATTCTATTTTTGTTATTTTTTTTTTTACTTCTCATTTTGTTTTTCATTTTATATCTCATCATACAACAGTTTCAATGTGTTGTTACGTTTTTTCATCACGTCAGCAATTTTCACAATTTCCCATTTGTGTACAAGTTTAGTTGTGTACTGAAATTACTTTATATTTTCTATGTGCATACATACATATATCATATATGTACATTAGCTGTTCGTATATGTTTTTACATATGAGTACATGCAGAATTATATTGAACATTATTGGAAAAGATCTCGATGTGTACATGTTATGTAGAGACATGTATAAGTTTTATATCCTCATTGCATTTTGTTATCATTTTTTCTTGTTTATTTATTTCGATAGCATAGAGAATATCAATTGATATCATCATCAATTTTTGTGGGTGGTTAATGTATCGATATATAATATAAAGTATATTTACATGTTTATGTACGTATGTACTTATTTCGATTTGATGTTTCTATTTTTCAATTTTGTGTAATAGATATATGTACATATGTACATATAGTTGAATATTTTTGCTATCGGGGTTTAATGTGAAGTGTGGTAAGCCGAAGTATTGTATATACAACCACTTTATACATGTGTACATTTTATGTATATATAATATTAACAATCATACATACAAATATAATAGAATACACATCATTGAAAAAAATTTTTTTTTAAGTTTTTCATATTGAAATAAATGAAAATTCACAAGTAAAGAAATTATATTGAAGAAATCATTTATACATATCTTACATATAGTCTTCCTTTACAGACATTAGATTTGTAGCGTTGTAAACTTCGAACATAAACAAATGCATTCATCAACGATGTGCAACTTACGATGAGTTAAAATACAAATACAAGAAAATATTATATTTAATAAATTATGAAACATGAAAATTTAATTTTTCAAACAGATTTTTTCATTAACTTGAAAAATATCTGTATATTTTTCATACTTTTAGTTATTGATTACTTCAAACATTTCACTCAGACGATCCTTTAGTCGTTAGAAGGATTTTTCCTCCTTTATTTCTAGAGAAAAATTCCTATATTCGTATATATATATATAGAGATATCAAGTATGTTTACATGTAAATTCGTTCAACAATTGTCATTACATAATTTCTTCATTTCTTAGATATTTTTAATCTCGCCCATTTTAATTTGTTTTTTTTTTTTAATATAAAAATAAATCAATTTATTTTACGTTGACAAATGATTTTCTTGTTGCTGTAACATAATTATGCGTTCTCTACATAAAATAATTTTAAACTCATATATAAGAAAAGGAAAATTTATTTTTATTTTTTCTTAAATTCTGTATTACGCTGTACATTACATATCATAACATAATTCCGTCATATTCTTAGGAAGTGAGGAAATATGTAATAAAATAAATTGAACGATAAAAAAGTGAAAAACAAAATCAAAAAAAAAAAAAAAAAGAAAAACAACAAATGAAAATGTTTTCAAATTAAAAAAACAAAATGGCAGCGAAAAAAGTAAATAAAATGAAAAATGAACAAGTAACAAAAATTAAATGAATACTTATACAAACCTTGCCGCATGTATATGCGAACATTGAAGGAAAAAAACAAGGGTAAAAAACACAACGAAAACAAAATAAAAATGAAATAAAAGGAAAGAAAAAGGAAAATATTAAGAAAACATAAGGCGGAAAAGTTGTCATAAAACTTTTCTTATACACACAACAATACATGTGAATAATATGAATTGTGTGTGCATTTCTTGTTTTTTGTTTATGTTAAAATATTTTTTTATTCTTTTATACACACATACATGTACCACGTACATGTGATTCAAGGGGTTTTTTTGTGTTTTTCTGTTTTTTTTTTTTTTGTTTTGTTTTAAATAAGTTTTGTGGCTGTACAAATATGTTCTCAACATCATTCACCAATCGTCTTTTCAACAACATTATATGTACACCCTTATTGCTTACAACCGTGTAATTTACGAAAAAAAAAAAATTTACAACATACATACAAACATGACGAAAAGACAAAAATGTAACAAAAACATTTTTTGAACGCTCTGTTAATAACAAAAAAAAAAAGTAGATTTTTTTGTAACAGCTTTTCAGCATGGAAATGTATGTTTGCGGTTATAAGAATTGCAAATGAACTTTAAATGGAAAAAAAGAAGGCATAAAATGAGGTGGTAGGCACATCATCATCATCATCATCATCCAGGCGGTATAGCATACAATGTTCGTATTGAAGTTAACTGCGAAATGAATCTACCACTACTATTTAAATTTTTCCTGTAGAACAAAAAAAAAAAAAAAAACAAAAACTTGGAAAAAAACAAAAAAGGAAGAAAAACTGTATACATTGTATATTATCGTACATAGTTAAAAATATGCAAATTGGATGAATATTATGAAAGCAAACATAAAAATGAAAAAAGGACATCCAAATGTAACAAAAATTATACAAAAAAAAAAAAAAAAAGAGAAGAAGATTGGATACGCGATGTATACACAATGTAAAAAAAATTTTTTTGTTAATTTTTTTTTTCCTATTTCTTATACACGTACACATGTAAAAGTTTGTACAAATGACGTACGTGTGGTACAATATATAATATAGCGGTTATTATACGGTAGTACATAATATAGCATTACTTTTCATCGTTCAACAATATAACATCCATACAATACATATGTACATACAAGAAGTAGATTAAAATAATATTTTGTTGATTATATGCGGTAAAGTTATTGTAATATGCAAACAATTTTTTTTTGCTCATATTTTTTTTTTTTTATATTCATGGAATACAGAATTTGATTAAAATACATAAAAATTTGAAAGAAGAAAAAACAAGTGAGAAAAAAAGAAGTAAAATTTAAATTTAAAAAGAAAACGGAGTAATAATAGCTTTTTAACAAAGTTGTCAGCCTCTATCGTACACTATGTATTTTAAGCATGATACGTACATATGTTGTAGTGTTGATGAATTTCATTTAAATGTCATGTTTGTATATGTTCTTGTACCTTATACACATCCACTCGTATATTCTTGAAAATAAAACAAATGTGTGCATCTAATACAAAATTTTCCAAAAAAATTTCTTTCTTTTTTTTTTTAAATTGTTTTTTAATTTTATAAGATTTATTTACAATTTTTTGAATTACGTATAACTTCTCACTTTATTGAAAAATAAATGTGAAGGTTTATTAAAATAAATAAATTAAAGAGATCATTTCGGTTTTTCATGAAAAATCTTTGTGATGTCTTGATATCTTGCAGACTACGTATTTTTTATATACATATGTATATATGCTGGATGCTGGTTAACCAAAAATTATAACAAATTATTAAAAGTTTTCTTTTAATAAAAGGACGAAAAATTTCAAAGAAAATTGTTTACTTTATTATATGACTCTGAAGACATTCTAAAAATACTTAAATGATTGGAAAAGAGTTACTGAGGATCGTAGAACATGAAGGACCAAATTACAAGAGGTCATGACTTGATGACTTGAAATATGATTCTTTTATTATCCTTTTAACTTAAGACTTAAGCATTCATGTGATTACCAATCATATGTAATTTTTGTCTGCTGATAAGAAACTACAAATTTTACTATGATAATTTGAAATTTTCAAGACTTTTCCGTTTACATAATTTTAAATATTAAATATTTGTAAGTTATTGACATACACATAAAAGATAGATGCAAAATGCAAAATATAAAAATAAAATAAGCATATGTAGATACACATTTCATTTCAATACAATTTATCTACATGTGTTACATTTATTTTTCAATATTGTAGGGAAATAAACACATAGTTCTTTTTTTATATTTTATTTTATTAAAATTATAATTTATTTTTTAATGCACAAGAGCACAAGTATTTTTCTAAAAAACAAAAAAAAAAAAAAAAAAAACGTTCACTTTTCTCGAATAAAAAAAAAAAATGTATTAAATAAAAATTATGTTATTTTCACTGTGTTTATTTCATTTCTATATTTTCTATATTATTTAATATGTTCTTCTCTCATGTGTTTACATATGAACATATGTATACGTCTGTTTTACTCTTTATAAACATGTATGCATGCAAATGTAAATTTTCATAGTATTTTCTTTTTTTTTTTATTATTATTATAATATTAAACTATATATATGCGAACATAATAATATCTACCATCTGTGATTTGCATTTTACCCTTTTTTTTTTTCAAATATTATTGTATTTTGATATTCATTTTTATGTATACACATAAAACAAATGCATTATTACATATACACAATATGTGTATAAAACATATACAAAGTTATATGTACTTACATATGTATCCGTTCAGTATATATAGAGATTTTATGTATTTTCTGTATTTTTTTTTTTTTTTTTTTCAAACTGATGTTTTCTCTGTGATTTTTCATATTATTTACAAACAACTTGAAATGTCATCTTGAAAAACTTAATTTTCATCTTTTTGAACATTGATAAAAACTTGGGTAAAGTAATTAAATAAATGAAATACAAACAAAATTTTTTTTTTTTTTTTTCATACATACATATGCAATTTTATATATATAGAGATTTATGTAAATTTATAAGGTTCATATTGCTCTGATATCAAATAAATACTATATGTAATTGTAATATCAATATAACAAAAATTTGTACACTTGTGCAAGTGTATATATTTTAAAAGAATTCAAAGGAAAACAAAAAAAAAAAAAACCTACATAATGAATTAAAATGAAAATGATAAAATTAATTAATTAAAATTTTTCATATTTTTATGCAAAAGCTGGTAAATATATGTATATGTATGTGTGTATATGATGGTAAATAGATAGTAGATATAGGTACTTGAAATTTTTCATAAAACATAAATACAATATATGCGATATCATGTTATCAAAAATACTTAAAGTATGCGTGTGTGTGTATGAAATGCATAGGTACATACATGAGTAAGTGAAAGATACATATATGCATATGTACGAATTGCATTTACATTATTCAAATTAACTATCATACGTTTTATACTTAAATTGTACATAATAACATCAATGTATATTTACATATTTATTTTTTGTTTTTTTTTTTTGCTTTGTTTCACGATTTGGGTTTTCTTTTCTTCCTGATTTTAAAAAAAAAAACAAAAAAAATTGTATTAATTTCCACAATGTCGACATCAATTTCCACAAAATGAAATTAAATTAAATTATGATTGTATTTTCTTTTTCTTTTTTTGTTTTTGTATATTAATTGAAAGCCTTTTAATTTTATACTTTTAATTTTAAAACATTTAACAAAAATTCACCCTTTTTCAACGTATTCAAAGGGATAAATATAAAAAAAAAAAAAAATAAAGGAATGCAAAAGATTAGAAAAAAAACCCTTTTAAATCCTATTTTCTTTATCAAATACAAAAGTGAACAACAACAAAATAAATTAAAGAAAAAAATCTCTGCCCTTTTGGTGTTTATTAATCATGGACATTTTTTCTATTTCTTTTACGTATTTTTTTTTTTTTTTTAATTTTATAATGAATTTATAATAGGCAAAATTATCTTACTTACTTATTGTACGTTCTTTGATCGCCCTTTCATTTTTATGTTTTCATTAGTACAATATTCTTGTCTGTATTAAATTCTGGTATGTACCATACTGATTACATTTTCCATCGTCCTTATTTTCTATTTTCAGTAGAACCTTTTCCTAAATAGAATTTTGTATTTTTTTTTCGCTGTTTCTATTTAAATTTAAGTTGTCTTAATATTTTTTGACAAAGCGAAAAGTTTCACTTTTTATTTTTTGTTACTTTAGAACATTCATATATTTGCATATATGTATGTAAGTGGAAAAATTAAAATTTTTGTGTACATATTTGTATGAAAATAAAATTAAGCAAATGATATTGTGTTGAAAATGAACATTTTCATTATACTTCTTTTTTTGTTGTAGATGTCAACCACATGAAAAAAAAAAACAACGGTAAAAGAATACTAAAATGATATCAATGTAAGAATTAAAGTATCTACACCCATACACACATCTATGTATGTATATGTAAAGGAATTTTTGTACATTTTGCATAATATTTGTTCTGATTGTTGAGATATAAAATGATTACGTTGAGACAATATAATCTGAATCCTTCTCCTTCATCATCGTCATCATCAGATTTTTATCCTTAATACAAAGACAAATCGTGTTAATATAAAATGAGTGACAATCAACTGAGAAATTCAATTTTCACTTTTAAATGTGTACATATGTATGTATGTATTACACCATCCTTGTCACTACCACCAGTTAAAATTTCAGTTATTATATTATTCTCATATTGTTATACATACATAAATTATGATACTGAATTACAAAGAAAAAAATAGAAATAAAATAAAAAACAAGGAAAATGCGATCTTTATTTTCTTCATTGGTTTTTCAATTTTTCTGTTTTTTTTTCCTTTTTACATTTTTCTTAAATGAAAGAGGGAAATTTATACATAAACAAATTCTGAGGAGTTCATTTTATTTTTGATCGCATTTAAATTTTTTTTTTTTATTCTTCTTGTTTTTTGTCTTAACCCCTTATTTTAAAGAAATAAGAATTAATATTAAAATTATGTACATACAAAATAGACAAATACTTACATAACAGATTTGGTCTTGTATTCATTCAGTTTTTTTATATTAATTTTTATTTTGTAAAGGACAACAAACAATAAAGACGGTATTATTATCGTTATATTCTGACATTTATTTTATGCTTCATTAGAAATTCAAGGATTTTAACATAAATATAACATTAAAAATATATTTTTTTTAAAATTTGAAATACAAAAAAAAAAAATAAAAGAAGGTGTAAATCGATGTAAATTAAAAGAAAATAGAAAAACAGGTGATTTTTGGTTTTTGATGGTTTTCCACACAAAAAGAAACAAAAACAAAAAGAGTTAAATTGGTTAAATATTGTTGTAAAATTTATCAATTTAAAAAAAAAAAAACTAATAAAGTACTTAATTTGTATTCTAGAGGGTTGAAATGTATACAAGCCTTACGCGTATATAAGCAATTTTAATTAAATTTTCTTAATAGAATGTAATTACGTAGACGTAGGTAATATAACCTTAAGAAAAAAACATGTATTTAACATTTCAAGGATTAGATTTCTTTATTTACGTATTAATAGATTTTTTTTTACATTTTATTTTCATCTATTAATTTTCCTATAAAATTGAAACAGAATAATTTTTAACTTAATTTTCCATTTTGTTTCTCAAAACGATCATAATTATAACCGTAGAATTCTGACACTGTGAACATATTTAATTAAAGTATGAACATATTTATTTAATTTTAACACATTTGATTAAAGTCAATCACATGTATAATTCAAATTTTTCTTATTTTTTAATATTTTGTATATGTATGTATATAGATTGACAATTCATCTATAAAACTGTCAACATCTGTCTGCATTTAAATTATAACAATTTCTATAATATTTACACAAGTAATATTCAATATATAGAGATCTTTGAGAATAATGAGTTTGTGTTCATGTTTGGCATGTATGTAATCATCAAAATGACAAAAAAAAAAAAGTAAAGAAACCAATAAGACAAAATAAAATTATCACCACTTGACATTTCGACATATAAAAGAAAGAAAAATAGACAAGGGTCAATTGCTTAACAATATAAACCATTAATATCCTTTTTTTTCATCATCGTACTATAACTGAGATCTGTCACAGGAAACTACGAATATTTTGGGGATTTGAATAGTCGAATGATTAGTATTATTATTAATAATCTTCTCATATGTTGTCTGAATTTATGGTAAAGTGTGCTTAAACATATATGTATGTATATGTGTTTGCGTCACAATTAATTTTTGTGTTCGACCCCATCAGCCAAATTCATTAATGTATTTATCATAAAGAATAAGAAAATATTCTCATTTGTGTATGTAAACGATTAACTTTTTCTACACAATATTGTAGAATATTATTAGAAATAATGAAAATTTTCTTTTTATTCATCTTGTTTATTTATTTTTCAGTATATGAATGATTTTACTAATTGCCTTTATGTTACCAATTTCCGGCACTATATGAATGAATAACCACAAAACCCGTAAATGAAGATTTGATTTACTAGCCATATTCATGGTTTTGCGTATATTTGGCTCTACTACACATAACTATGTCGTGGTCATTTGGTCAATATGCTATAAATATACTATGCTGTATGTATGCCTATAATGTACATAAAACGGACAATGTTTTACAACCTCGTACCACAACTACACACAATTGGGTTCATATGTATATAAAATTATTTGCCCTTTTTTTTTTTGTTGTTATTGGATGGTCATAGTTGACCGAATAATTGTGGTTTTATAGTGGCTTTATTTTCAAGATGAAAAGTTCATGTTTTTCACATTATTAGAGTTATAAAAGTTTTTCTTTTTTGTTTTTCTTTTTATTGTTAAATAATAAACTGAATAATGGGCATAAGGTTATTGATAATGTCATTTTAGAACTTTAAGAATTTTCATATTAAAAATTTCTTTCATTAATAATTTGGCAAAAAGAAAATAATTTTCCAAGAATTCAAGAAAATTGACATAAAATTTTATACAACCAATTCAAAAGTTTATTTAATTTTTAACTAAATTTAATTGAAATTGTAATTAATTTATAAATTACGTTGGCTTGGCTGAAACATGAAAATATATGGTATATGCAATAAATTTGTCAAATTTATTTTTTTTAACAAAAAAGAAAATAAGTGAATTACGTGCCTAACTAAATAATCATGTACTTATGACATGTACTTGATATCCATGAAAATTTGCATTAATCCTCAATATGTTATAAGTCCATTAATGCGATATTTTAATATGAATAAATTTTTAATTCAAGGTTTTTCTTGCATAATTCAAAAAAAAAAAATTTTGTCAAAGAAAGCACTAACAACAACAAATTCGTTTTTTTTTTTTCTTCTTAAGGTTCATTGTGACATGTAGAAAGGAAGCAAACATGACATGTATTCATTTCGTATGTATCAGTGTCAATGTTGTACTCTTAAAATGAACATTTTATACAATTTAGTCATTAATGGTTAATGCATTTGATATGTTCACTATTTAGCCTTTTACATTCAATCAACATGAGCCCACAAAACAACTGTACCACGCGATCAATCCATCTAAAAGTATGTATGTATGTACGTATAATACATACGTAAAAATGCCAACTGCTTTAAAACTGTCACTATTTTGTATGTGCATGTATAGTAAAGCGAAATGAATATACGCATAAGGATTAATCCTGAAGGGAATATCAATTCAATTTGAAATTCATGTTAATAAATAGGATAACATGGGGAACAGAAAAAAAAAAAAATTGTACATAAAAACCCTTCATCCTTTTTACAAAAATTTTTAATATTTAAAGATATTCATGTATGTACGATATGTTATCATATTATAATGCCACCCCAATTACATATTTCGCACTTGAATCGTTTATTTGTATATTCATGTTTATATGAATGTTAAGATGAAAAAATTGACTTACATCAGCTACTTATAGTGTTTGTTACTATATGATCTGATGCTGTCGCTTCAAATGTCACTGTCAAATAATCACCACTTTTTCTCATCCTTCTAATTAAATATTTCGATAATTGAAAATGAACAAGTTGCACGTCTGCAATCAGAATTTATACATGTACAAACATCTAATGTGACTGGGTGTATAGCACAGAATCCTGTAATGCTTATAGTTAAGATATTCGAAAAAAAGTCATTTAAATCTGCAATGTGTAACATATGGTGATACATTTAATTACAAATTAGATCGAAATTATAATACCACTTTGTTTATATGTATGTATGTACATACATAAGAGAACCATAAATAAGTAAGTAAAGCACATGTAGATGAACACTTAAAATTCTGTATAGTAGACTGTAAGACCATTACCAAATTCATTACATTTTTAGACACTTTTTTAGGATTTTTAAAGTCTAGTCTTCGGAGGGCATGTATTTGTACATCGCGAGTTATCTTTATGTGGTACATCCATTTACGTGTATTTTGTACATGTAGATTTTCCATTTTTATTTTCCATACATGTTCTGTTTGTCTTTTTTTGTTTTTTTTTTTTTTTAAAACAATTTTCTTCTGCTCAATTTCATTTAAACAATTGCAAATACTAAAAACAGTTACAATTTTTCTTCTGTTTCAATTACATTTAATGGTTTTAGTTGTTATGGGTAACATGGAAAATACAAATAAAAATTATAAAAATAAAATAAATTCTTAAACAATGAAATAAATCTTTTTAATTGGTTTTTGTCTCTGTTGATGTTGTATAAATGCATTGGATATCTAAACTAATTTAGATGTTTCTTTTCGAGTTCAACAGAATGATTTCAATGATTTGTTTTTTGTTTTGTAAAATTGAAGGTTTTTTTTTTAAAAAAAACTCGTTAAAGAAAAACTAAAATGAATACAAACCAAAAAAAAAAAAAAAAAACTATGTAAAACTCTAAAAGCTATAAAATATACAAATTTCAAGAAACTCCACCTTTCCATTCAAAGTGCAGAAATTTTCCTTTTGAAATGAGATATAAATTATTTTTCTATTTTTATTTACATTATTAAAAAGTTATTTTTTTTTTTTTTTGTGGAAAATTTTGTAATTGCATTACATTTCGTTTGCAAATAAAAATTTGTAAATAAAAAAAAATAAATCCAGTAAACAAAATAAAATCAGTACCATTTTATCTCTGTACAAAACATACACATGACTGTATATTTGAATGTACATAGAAACTGTAAGCTAAAATATTAAATATCCTTTTTAGCATACGAAAAAAAAAATCATCTTGTCACTAAAATAATGATGATATGAAATCATGTCTGTACGATGTTGCAATTTTTGTTTTTTTTTTGTACGGATTTATATACAAATTTTTGTGTATAATTTGTAGAGGATAGAAATTAGTTATAAAATAATGTTTTGTCGTTGCTTAACATCCTTCTCAAAAACGACGATGATGATGATGACGATGAGAAAGAAATTTGTGACACATTGATGAACAGATTTTGTAGCAAAAAAAAAAAAAACAAAAAAACAAAAAAAAATGTATACGATGAATGCACATAAAAATACACTCAGACATAGAATTTTTTATGTACAGACGTATACATATTCGAATGGATTTGATGATGAAAGCATTCAAGTGTCAGTGCTAAAAACTTTTAACCATGTTTTCACATTTTTCTACAAAAAAAAAAAATGAAAAAAAAAAAATTAAAAATGAATTTAATTTAACTTTTTTGGCGAATTTTTTTTTCCACGTCGTTTTTTTCGGAAAATAATTTACTCGTCTTGTATTCCTGTATATGTATTATGTATGCTTGACATATAGAAAATGTTATATTTGGTACATTATTATACAACCACATATGTACTTTCATGTGTATACATGAGTATATAATTTTTAATCATTGAATGTGAAAAATTCCGGAAAACACTAGCCAGTTTTTATTTTACATTCAGATACACGAAAAAAAAAAATTTTTTTTTTTTTTTTCAAGTATTTATTCATATATTAATAATACGGTATTCACACGGAAAATTTCATGTCTGTTGAAAAATGTGTGTTCATTAAAAACGTATGAGGATGTGATTTTTATTTATTTTCTGTTACAAAAATAAAACAAAAAAAAAAAAAATAAATTCAAATTTTTTGTTACTGTTTTTACAAAATTTGTTTCATTTTATGAACTATACAAAAAAAACCTCTTGATAATTTAATTTAAATTAAATTATGAAACATTTTTGAAAATTCTAAAGGGCTTTCAAATATTTGAAATTTAAAATGATTATGAGAATAGTTTTTTCAATTAAATAAAATAAAAATGAAGATTTTCATAAAATTTCATTAAAATCAAAAACAAAAAAAAAATGAATAATGTCATGAAATTTATTTAAATATAAAATTTATGAATACACGCCCGTTAGTATTATCGTTTCTAATCTGTTATCTTAAGCGAAATGTTAAATTTGATCGTATGGGAATTGTAAACAATGAAAGAAAATTTTTATCGATATCAAAGTGTACACAATGCAAATTTTCATCATTTCAAAAAAAAAAAAAAAAAAAAATTCATTTAAAGGACGATTATTTTTCCTTAGAAAAAAAAAATAATTTTTGTGTACATAAATACACATGTTGTTGTATTTAGATAAAATGAATACCAATGAGAGATTATTTGTGTGTGTATTCAGTATAAATTTGAATTTTTTGTTTTTTTTTTTCATCACTACAAAAAGATACATATGAATACTTGCTATTGATACACATGAAAACAAATTCATATACAGTGTTATTCATTTTGCAAGCGACAATACTAAGCCTCAACACGTGACACGATTGATGGATTCAAATTAAAGCCAACAAAATAAAAGTCATATATATACGATTGACTCTTTTAATACTGTATGTATGTAATAAAATATATAGGGGGTGGCATTATGATTATGTCGGTATTTGTTTTAGAGAACGTATATCGACTTTATACATATAATCATCATCATCATTTCATATACACATATGGGGTATATGTTATCATTTCATATACATATGAAATTCTGTTATTTAAGATTAGAAGGCCACTTAAGTGGAAACACTGTCAACGCAATGACATAAGAGCAAACATATCAAATTTTTCCTACAAAAGGTTTTTCTTTTTGTTTTTATTTAATGTACATATATTTATTTGTATGTTTATATGTAAAATATTTATTATATTTTATTTATAAGGAAAAATGACATTTCATATTATAATTTTTGTAAATACAATGCACACGCCATAACGTAATGCATTTTAGATAAAACAAATACGAACGTTTGGTGATTATTTGTCCAGGTTCACTGTATATGTGGGTAAATTGTAAAAAATTATAGAAAAGCCTATAAAGAAAAAATAAATCGCTTTCAAGAAATATAATAAATATAATGTTGTATTATTAAAAACACCTATAGATTTTTTTTAATTAAATCAAAGAATTTTCTATATGTTGTTAACTAAAAGAGTATAAAAAGGGTAAATTTTTGAAAAAAAGGGGAAAATTTTCAATGTTAACTGTTCAATATAAAAAGTCATGAATGATAATATAAATGTTTAGAAAATAATAATAATAATATCACTTTGAAAACCGCTGACGCGTGTTATAAATACAAATAATATAAGATAACATTTTTATTCTCTTATATTATTGAGTTTTTGTATCATTGTTGTTATTAGTAATTTACATTATATTTAAATAGGACAAATATACTTATATTCATGTGTATATCAGACTGATAATATCTAATTAAAATCAATTTTTTTTTCATGTCTTTTTGTTTTCTATTTTTATTTGATGTAAAATGCAAAATAAAGAGTATATATGAATGACTTTCAAATTAAAATTTCAAGATTATAACAGTTTTTTTTGTGTGAACAAATTTTACTGATATCCTTTGAACTCTATATTTTGCCTATACTTTGTATATTGATTAAGTGCAGTTAAGGCCCGAGGGAAACCATGTAAAGTTGTACCATTTCACATCATATTTTGATAACTAAAATTTTGATAATAAAAAATTTCATTTGATTTTGAAAACTTAAGGATAATGGTTATATATACCTGCTCCTTTAGGGGTTTTCTTTAGAAAATATGTGAAAAAAAAGACTATTTCCATATGACTTTGACTGTATACAGTTAGTGGACAGAGTATAGCAATGAAATATTGAATTAACTGTAGGATGCTAGATATACCATATGCATGTCCATCAACCTTTATTATATAGGTATATAAAGCTGATTTGTCAAAGAATATTTTTTCCTCTTTATTCATGTATCCTAGGGTTAATACATTAAATAACTGTTCATCACATTTTAATACTTAATTTTCTTCGTTTTTTTTTTTAACTAAATACTTAAAATGTTTTCTCTACGGTATGTATGTACGCAAAGGTGGATAAGGATATTTAGAATTAAATTATTATATTCCTTTATCTAAATTTCTATATCTCAACAACATCTTACCAATTTAAGTATTATTAGTTGTATTTATTAAAAAAAATAAAAATAATAATTATAGAATTTAAAACGTTTTAATTCTTTTATGAATGAATTTTTTATATGTTAACGTATGGATGTATGTTTGTAGACATCAGTTAATATTATGTACATATATGTAATGTTGAACAAAAGGTGTTTACATTCCCTGCCTTTTCATCTGATTTATATCACTTAACGTTGTAATAATAACGTCACGTTCATCCATACTAATCTTCAATTATCTGCTAGTTTTTTTTTGTTGCTCCAATATATTCATCTTTTTAATGTATGACCGTACATATGTATGTATATATATTATATAATGCATTTAAATATGTGTATTGAAACCATTTGCTTCTTAACATCTTTTTGTAAATTTCAGATACTTTGACAGGTAGCATTTATCTTTATATCGAAATATAAAAGTGGTGTACTTACAATATATACCTTTATGTATGTACATTGAACACTTCTTTATCGCGTTAAATTTCGTACCGCTTTTTCACTTT
Organism: Anthrax anthrax; assembly: GCA_963971155.1. Taxonomy (NCBI): domain Eukaryota; kingdom Metazoa; phylum Arthropoda; class Insecta; order Diptera; family Bombyliidae; genus Anthrax; species Anthrax anthrax. The sequence goes on along the minus strand of OZ020120.1, from coordinate 28,017,938 downwards.
CTTGTTTATATTTTTGTTTTATTATCATATATGAACGGCCAGAAAAAAAAGATATAAATATAAGCGGTGTAAGGTGCATTTGCTTCATACATATATCTAAAAAACGAATAAAGTCGTCATTCCTTAAAACCCATCAACAGTTAATTTTCGAATGTTTTATGCATAATCGCATGCATTTACGTATATACATGTACATAAAGTGTCTTAGAATGGTGTATATAAATTGAATTGCAGATACATATGTATATCCTCTTACCCTAGTAACCGAATTGAAAGCATCTGTAATTAAGTTTTCAATTTTTGTTTTTTGTTTTTCTGGCTTTTATTGTTTTTATTTTTTATTTTTTCAATTCCTTCTCCTTGTATTACAGTTAAAAAGGAAAAAAAAAAAGAAGATAAAGAAAGAAAGAAACCCGCGTGTCTGGATAATGATAGTAAAACTGGTAAGGTGTCATGTTATCAAGACTTAAATTCAAGAATTAACACAATTCACATTTTAACGTATATTACCATTTTATATGTACATAATCACCTATATACATAAATTGATGTACGTGAATTACAAAGAAATTTTTAGGACTTTCTATTCAAAGAGGATTTACATTAGTCGCATTGTAATCCCTGAGTTGCATAAATCGTACTATAATAATAATAATAATAATATTGATATTGTGTTTAATAAATCGAACATATACGAGTACAATTTTGTTAATAATTTTTTTCTAATTTTGAATTATTCATAGTTTTAATTTTTTTGTGTTTCTATTAATTCGCGTTCTATGAATTTTGTTCTGTAAATTCATTTACTTAATTTTTGGTATTTTTTTAAAAAATTAACCGTTTTTGATATTGTTCAGTGTTGTAACGTTCGTGTTAGAATAAAGTTTGCACAGTATTAAGAACAATATACAGCATATGTGAATGATTCTAACGTGATTTTGTGATGTGTTGTTTCAAACGATTTTTCTTTCTATTTTCGATAACAAAAAGATTTCATTAGTAGAAGATTTCTAAAATATGGAAAAAAATAAAAAAAATTAATTACAAAAAAAATTTAACTGTTATGGAGACAAAAATGAATCAAAGGATTTTATAGAAACTTATTAAATATTTTTATGACGCATTTCTATGGCACTCCGTGCGCATACATACAACGATGTCCTTTTAACTATGAAATTAATTACAATTAAACGAAAGATAATTTATAAAATTATAATTTATTCATATGTAAGTCTTACAACTGAGTGATTTTTTTTTTTTTTTATAAATTTGTCATCATAATTATATAACTGAAATGTTATAAAATAATGCATGCATTTATACAAATATGTATCTCAGGTTACAAAAACCAATGACATCAGGCACGTGTACATAACAGACTAATATTTTTGCAACTTTGTATTTTTATTTATTTTTTCTTCAACCTTTTTAATTTTATTTATTTATCATAAAAGTTAATCTTTGGTTTCAAATTTTCACACCTTAATTGAGACACACGCTATTTAACAGAAAATCATTTAAAAACCACAAAATTATTAATTTTTATGCTTACATCAACTTACATAATACATACATACATATATGAAATACATTTTATTTAATTTGTTGCATTTATTCACCTGTACCTTAGCAGAGCATTTTCACGTTAAAATCAAAAAAAAAATAAAAACCAATGCTAATGTTTTCTGAGAACTGTTTTAAGTCCTGATAAAATTTTTCTGGAACAATATTTTTTGATTTGATGAAAATTCATTAAAATCAAACCTGTAAATGAATAGAATTTTTAAAGGACAATAAAAGAATAAAGAATGTTTGGTTGTACACAATTCATTTTTTTGTTGTTGTTGTTGTGTTAATTCTTTTTCTTTTTTTTTGAATTTTAACATTTTTCGCCTTTTTGACATTTGATCAAAATCATTATGTATCAATAACATGAATAGTGAATTATGCACACACACACTCATATATGGGATACACACAAAAGGTGTGCATGATCATATTTAAAAAACAAAAAAATGTTGTTGTTATTGAACACCTGCTGATTATATATGTCAACCTTTTTAGTGTATCTGTCACTTAATCTTTCTTTTTATTTTTAGTCCCTGTTTTTTTATTTTTTTTTATTTTTCAATTAACAAGACCGTTTTTTGTTTTGTTTCATTTCTTTTAATTATTACATATCTCAATTTTATTCTGTTTATTTTTTCATTTTGAATTCTTTTAATTTTTTTTTTTTTTTTTATAACTCATTTAAATATCATTTTTATATGAAGTGAATTATTTTTCTGATGTACATGAAATTACTATATAGAAGTAGTCATAATTTTCAATTAAATAAAATTTTTGTAATAATTTTTTATTTTTAAATATTTAAAAAAAAAAAAATAAATAAAAATAATAAAAATTATGTGAAATTATATTGTGTGATAATTAGCACAATATTTTCAATTTTTATTTGAATTTAATATGAACATATTGAAAATAAAAGAAAATATAAATTCAAAAAAAAAAAAAAAAAAAAATTTATAATACAATTTTGTTAATTGGATATACAAATATGTCCAGCTGATTTCTTGGTATTCTCAATTCATTGAGATATTGTATAAAAGTTGCACTGCGGGTATTCGTTATACTGCCACTGGTACAAGAAAATATTATCAGAAAATATGTAAGTGTATGTACATATGTCATTTTTATACAATTCATATTATAAAAACATAAATTTAATTTAATTATATTTTAAATTGTAATTTTGTGTGAGAATTATTTGCAGTCAATAAATGCAAATATTCTTTTAAACATTTTGAGAATTTTTTTTTTTATTTTTTAATTTTAAAACAGCACTTCTTATTTGGCCAAAAACAATTTAAAGTTCATTTTTTTAGCATATAGTCTTGTATGTATTTATGGAGCATAAAAATATAATATCATCTCTTGGGATTATCGTTGTTTTCGTTTACAAAATACAAAAAACTGGCAACAGAAACTCTTAGAAAATAAGAGTAAATAATGAATTTAATCAAATATGAAACAAATGAAAAAAAGAACATATTTAAAATACAGGTGATTATGCTTTAAAAATATACGGTATAAATCTACATAATTTTTCTTGGTCAGTTGGTACAGTGTACATTTTTTTCTGTCTTGTATGTTGTATTTTTTTTTTTTTGTTTTTTTTTTCTATTATATTTTTTTTAAACGCAGTACTTGATCATTGCTTTAAATTTTTTTTTCGAGGTTTTTAAAAATGTTTTAATGTTTTTGTTTTAATTTCTTTGTACAACTAAACTCATTTTCTTCATTGTTTTATGTTTTATACTCTAAAAGTTTGACCGTATTCTTTTTTTTTTTTAATGTTCATTATTATAATAATAAAAAACAGGTAAAATTATGATGTACAAAAGAAGAGGAAAAAAAAAAGTTACCATTGTTTTAGAAGCCCATTAAATTAAAAAACATACCATACACAACAAAAATGAAAGACTTTTCACCATTATAAGTATGAGTGTACATAAAAAATAATAATAATACATCTTAAGGATTTGTAAAAACAAAAAAAATTGTTATTTATCACGTTGTGGGTTGTATATGTATAAAACAAAAATATCATATTTAAAATATCACATTATTAAGACCATAAACATTAGGACATTGTAAAGTTACATATATACCCGATATATAGTATGTACAACTAAAAACAAAAACATTTTGATCAAGTCTAGGTATGTTTGCATGCAAAACAAGGTATGAGCATCAATTACAGACCAAACAAAAAAAAAAAAAAAGAAAAGAAAAGAAAATTCCACAAGTACAATGTATCTACTGTAATTTTTTTTGTTGTTGTTGCATTTTCACATTTTTCTCATTAAAAATTATGATATAAAAATATATTTTACGAGATTTCCCTTGAAAATTAAACTTTTACTTATAAGGATGTTTTTTTGTTTTATGCGTTTTCTTGTTTATTGTGACTAAAAGGTATATCAAAAAATAAAAATAGGGTAAATTTGATTAATTATATATACTTCATACTTTGTACATCAGCATATTTAAATAGTATGTACATTTTCTTCATAAACAATTTTCATTTATTTTTCTCATTTTCCTTTTTCTTTTTTGTAATGTATGTAACTAAAAGACATAAAAGTAAAAAATGTATTCACTTTTTATTTAAACATTAATCAAAATGGGATAAAAATGATGCATTAAATTGTACTAAATATAAATCTTTATTTGTACATAGATTTTATTTATTTAATTTTTTTTTTTTTTTTTTTTTTTATGTGAATAATTGTTTATTTTGTAGTGTAAGTACCATTTTATGCACAACATTAAATTTCCTTTCATTTTTCTTTATTATGAAAAATAGGTATATAATCATCATGAAATTTTGGTTTCTTAAGAAAAAATAAAAAAAATTATTTTCTTCAATTTAAATTTTATTTTTTTGTTTCTTGTTAACATCCTTAGAAGATTACCATTCAAGATTATTTAATAATAACTTAATCATAATTACATACTTAAGGAAAATAGTATATTTTAACTACTTAATATATAAATTTTGTAGAATTTTGATTTTGTCTATATTATTTACAAATATACATATTTTAAATACATGCATTACATGTATAGTACATGTGTTATTATCACACCAGCATTGACTAACATACGCATATGTACAATGCCCAGTGTATAAATTATTAGATGTAAACAAACTCATTAATTAATGTCACAATATAATCACGGTCTATGATTAACAATCACATTGCTGAGAATTTTCGCTTCATCATCATCATTAATGGAGACCTCTTATGGAATATATTTATTGTTTTTTTTTTTTTATGTGGGTATATTTGTACATACTTGTGTCCATATAAAAAGGATCTATAACACATATTTTATTAACTATATATTTTATGCTCAATACCCTAGATATGTTTTGACAACATAACAAGAGTAAACACTTTACATAATGTATACACAAAAATATTTGACTTTATACATTATTATTGTTTTTCCTGATTTCTCAAATTACATTACAATTTTTTTTTATTGTTACTAGCTAGAACCGAACTATAGTAGATAAAGTCGAGTAAAGTTACAACACAAAACTGTGTTATCATTTATCAAATAAGTTTGTTACATAGTGTAGTGAACTTACGTTCGTTCAATTTCATTTACTTTGAAATATTATTTTTCCGTAAGTAATTTGCCGTAAGGAGCGTACGTTAAGTAAATTTTTCAGTTGTTAATTAAGATATCTAGTGAATTTTACTATGATTCAAATCAATGTAGTCTACTTATTGAGATTGATATATGCATACAAAATTTACAATGTAACGCCTAAGTACCATTGTTATTACACTTATTATGGTAAATATTTTATTTTCGACATTCTCAAATTACTTTCGTTGAATTCTTTTACTTCACGGAATAAAAAATTTTTGCTGTGACTAGATCTTAATTTCATTGCGCTATTACATAGTGTTTAGTCATGATTTCTTTTTCCTTATCTGTTTTTTTTTTTTTTTTCAACATAAAATATTATAAATTATAAAGTACACATTGTTTTATTGTGAAAAATTTTAAGGAGACTATAAAAACATACTTATACATACATACTTATGTGTTAAAAAAATTTATTTTTATATTAGAAATGTCATAACAATATTTTTGAAAATAAGTAATTATGGCTGTATGAAAATGAAGAAAATTTCTTTTTGAAATTAAAAATGAGACATTTAAAATAAAAATTATTTTTAATGTTATTCCGTTCAAGTGCTCTTATGTTCTCTTTTATGAACGTATACAAAATTATGTTTCAATTCAATTACACATGCAAACATATCAAATAACATTTTCTGTATGTAGGATGAAAGTATCTTATCTTATAGAAATTCAATAATATATCCCCTGACCAATATTTTAACATTTTCAATCAGACTTTCTCTTATGTAATGCAATAAAAAAAAAAAAAAAAAGAAAAGAAATTAAATCTGATGACTGTATGAGACTGCTATTTAGGCAAACAAAAGTCTACATACATACAATTCAATTTGAAAACTTTGTTACATTGGTTACATGTATTTTTGCAGATATCTTGTATTTGTTTTTTATCTTGTCCAACATATAAAATCAAAAAATAAAGGATATTATAACATCAGTTAACCACTCAAATATTACAAGAACTCGTATAGAAAAACATAAGGGTTTCACATTACATTTCTATTTTCATTTTTTTTTTTCTTTTTTCATATTATATTTGTTCTTTACGTAAATATACACGTATATGATATCTTTTTATTGCTATATTTCTTCTTCTTTTTTTCTCATTTCAAAAAATAACTTACAATACATAAACTCCAATATATTACCTATATAAATGGTATATTTTTTTTTTTTATGAATGGTGCGGTGTAGTATATTAAAATGAAAATAAACTGGGGGATAACCATTAAAAGTATCGCTTATTGACATTATGGCCCCCTAAAGGTTTATAATATCCTAGAAGCAATAACAACAGGATTCAAAAGACTTAGAAAATATGTATGTACTTGTTATTGTTTGTACATACAAAAAGTTGGATAAAAATCTCTGTATCTATATATATAACATATGTAACAAGGACAAACACTCACAAATCGCGATATAAGTAATATATACTTACATATAGTATACAAAATATTTGTACATCTGTATATATGGTATTTCATCATTTTGTCAGATTGAATCTTTCTGTTTACACATGTCCAAATCCCCCATTGATTTCAGGAGGAGCTACATATATACAATATTTTAACATTGATACATTTACGTATACAGACTTTATTATTTTTGTTTTTTTTTTTTTTTTTTTTTTTCCAATAATATTTACAAGTATGTACACAAGTACATACATACACGGATTTCAAATGTACTTACATATGTATGAATAATGTTCTTTTTGTATGTAACATACAAACATTTATATTTTGTTTTTTTTTTACATTATTGATACAACAAGAGAAATTCGAAAGTCAAAGTAAAATTGGCTCTTTGGGTAAATAAAATGTATGTACGTACATACATACTACATTCAATTCATTCATTTCGTTTTTATCCTTTATTTCATGATTTTTTTAACATTAATGCTTATAAAAAGTAAATTTTAACAATTCTATATATGTATGCGTATGTGTGTGTGTTCAGCATATAAATCATTTTTTGTTTTTGTTAGAATATAAAGTGATTTTAATGGCGACTTTAATGTATATCAAATGGTCACATATATTTTTATGTTGTTTTCATTTCTAATACAGAGACTATATATACTAATATAATGTATATAAAAGTAAGGGGTAGAAATTATTCTAAAAAAAAATTTTGTGGTTATGTAGAAAAACAGAATGAAAAGTGATTGATTGGTTTTTTGTGACTTTCAAAAAAAAAAAAAAAAAACAACAAAAATGTATGTAGTACTTAGTGAAACATATATACACATGCATGTAATAATATTTGAATATCTTCAGTTAGATGGTGATGATGATGATGATGGCTATAATGGGCTATATGATCGTAAATGAAAGAGTTAAGATTTTAATGTCTGTTATTCATTACTATTTTACTTACATATGAGATTGTTTGTTTTAAGGATTTAAGTAATTTCGTTTAATTGAATGTTTTTAGAAAATGTATACTTCTAGTATATCATTGGAAAATCATTGTCTATTTGAAACACTTGATGAGTAGAAAATGATTTTAAAAAATATAAAATTTAAAAGATGCTTTATACGCTAATTTTTAAATATCACAGATAATTTTGCCTGACATATACTTGTTAGCTAAATATAAAATTTATCATATTATAATATATTGTTGTTCAATTTTTCATATTATTAAAACAATAGAATTATTAAATAATATAGAAAATAATTTAAACCTAGAATGCATGGATGAAAACATATTTTATACATTTTTTCACACTTTGCATATGAAAAAATATTTCTTTTCCTTTATTCATCGATCCTAGAAAGAAAAATTAACCCTAATTTATACCCATTCGTCCTAGGATTAAAAATGTACATATCAAAAAATTTCGTCCTTTGAATACATGTATGGCATTCAACCCACAAAAATGAGTGCAAGATGTTACGCAAGATGACTGATAATTAGTACGTTTATTTTTTACTACCAAAATAAATATAAAAAAATAGAATAATATAAAGTTCGTTACGTACTGTAAACATTTTGACTTATACGTATTAAAAAAAATTCATTTGAAAAACGATGTTAAATTTTTATTATATGTACAAATATACATTTCTAATTAAAATTGACTTTTCCTAAATAAAAACAAAACTCTTTTTTCAAATATAAAAAAAAAAAATGAAAAATAATCAAACAAACAAAAGAGAAGCAACAAAAATATTTTATGATCTGTTAATTAAAACAAAATTAAAATAAATAAAACATTTAAATGTTAAACCTATATCTGATAAGAAAGAAAGTAGAGAAGAAAAGAAAAATTTTAATTCAAATTCGGAAAAAAAAAATATATAAAATTTTTGTTACATAAATAAAAAAAATAAAATAAAACCCTGTAACCTTTACTTTTTATGCGTATGGCGGGGTTTTATTTTTATTTTTATTCAATGAACAAAAATAAAACATTTCTTTTTTTTTTTTTTTTTTTTTGAATCATTAATGCTTGTCAATTTTATAACAAAACCACGCGCTTTAAAATTTATTAAATATATTTTATTTTTGGCTTTTGAGTAGACATGTATACGGGATGTCCATAAATAAAGGTCATAAAATGAGTCTATCGTGTAGTTCAGAGTATAGCAAAATATCGTTTTAGATTTCGAAAAAAATTCAAACGATATAGTTCAAAAAATAATTCAGTATATGATGTCATTCGGCCAGTAATTTCCGTGACCAAAAGAATTTAATTCTTCCATATCTTAGAAGAGGTGAATTTTAGGGTAAGGGAGGTCTAGAATGACTTTTTAGTAGGAACAGTCTGAACTATACGACAGACACATTTTGTGACCTTTACTCTAGGACACCCTGTTCATATTATCAAATATTATATGCATGCGTTTATTACATTCAATAGAAAAATAAATAACCAGAAAATGAAATTCAGAAAAGTCGTAAATTCAAATGTGCTTTCTTTTTTTGTATCTATTTTTTTAAAAAAAATTTAGATATAGTAAGTATAGCCAAAAGTGCAGTACACACATACTCCTGCACACTTTCTAAATAATGATACTTTTTTATATTGTTTTAGAGTTTAGACAAATCGTAAAAATAATATTTATAACTTTTCATTTTTTCGGTCACAAATTTTAATTACAATTTTTTTTTTTTTTTTGTTGTTTAAATACATTAATTTACACATCAGATATTATAATGTTTCATAAAAATTTTCTTAAATAAATATGGTAGGTATTTAAAAAATAGTATAGGTACGTTCTTATATGAAAATTTTCATTTCAGATCATAAAATAACTGAAGTGAACAATATTTCTAAGAAAATGATGAAAGATATCGCATTGTTTTTTTTTTTTTTTGTAATTTTTTTTTTTGTATTATTTATTAATAATTTTCGTAAACAATTTAATGTCTAACATATTATACCATTAGAGTATGGATTAGTTCAAAGGAAAAGGTGTATCGGGTATATAAAAATATTTTCATTTCCATTAAGAAATTTCACAACATAAAATAACGAAAAATATACAATTAAAAACAAAAATGTATTTACGTATCATTTTATATTGTTTAGGTATTTTTATTAATTTCTTTTGTTTTTTTTTTTTGGTTTTTTTTTATAACGACCACTAATAAATGATAGATACATACATATATACACGACTTCTTATAAAATTTGTGATGAATGATTGATGTAGATCATCATCACAATTTTTTTTTTTATATTATTTTTATTTATTTTTTTTGTATTTGTTTTTTAATTCAACATTTAATCCGTCCCCCATAAAAAAACACTCAAATGTATACATAACGAATTATTTTGACAGGTAAACGAGTATTAAATTTGCATATTATAAAAAATTTTAATTTAATGTTACCACCTAATTATAAAATGTTTTCCTTTTAACAAAGAATTTTTGTCGACCAATATATAAAACACTTTAGATGATTTAAAAAAATAAAAAATAAAATAAATTGTGGATATTAACATTTAAGAGAAAGAGCATACCAAAAAAACAAAAAAAAACGTTAGCATGTGAATTTCAAAAAAAAAAAAAAAAAAAGAATAAAAAGTTAACTAAACCGTTAAATTTCTTTGAAAAGCGGATGTTGATGACAACTATAAATACATATTATCACAATTAAAAATTGCATGTATATACAAATATACAGATATTATTAAAGATACATACAGATGAATAGAGGCGTACAGATACACTTAATCGTATATAAATACCATGTCTCTACATAAATTTCATTTAAAAGATTTAATACCTATCAAAAAAGCATATAAAGCAAAAAAAAAAAAAAAAAGGCACAAAACATTTTTATAAATTGTAATAACATGTAATAATCCAAAGAAGAAGAGTTGTGTTGCTTTTGAAGAAAAAAAAATGCCGACAATCATTGTTTGATGGCAATCAATCATTTTATACTTCTCTTATATGATACTTAGTACATACCTACCAAATTGCATTGTTACAATCTGACATGTTTTGTATATCGTATGCACACACACACACACACACACACACACAGTCATTATATATCAACATTCATGTATTATTCAATTTCAAAAATTATGATTATATTCGTATACTCATAATTCAAAAAGATATGAAAATGATTACCATATCGTTTATTTTAAAGAGCCAAAAATAAAATCAAAAAAAAAGAAACCAAAAGAAAAATAATAAAAAATTGTATTCAATAAAAAGATCGAAAGTGTTAACAATAAAAGGAATGTTAAATATAAATAAAATTATTTCAATAATATGTTGCTTAGTAAACCCCAAAAAAAAAAGCAAAAAACACTCAAGATCATTAAAATTCTCGATCAAATCAATAAATTATCAATTAACGAAAAATAACACATGCTACGGATGATATCAACGAACACCATCTATCAAATATATTGGGCAATGAAAAAAAAAAAATGTGTATAATATGCGATACACATATTTCAGATACATACATATCATTTGGGTGGTATGTGTGTACGTGTATTTTGAATACATAATTGAATGAAAAACACATTCATGCATACCTTCGAATAAAATGCATTGCAAGGATCGATCCGCGATATGATCAAAATGAATCAAAAAAAAAAAACAAAAAAAAAGAAAAAAAGGAAAAAAAAAGTACCAATTCTGTCACCCGAAGGTATTTATGATCGTTGTAATAAGAAACACATTATAACAATGTGCACCATTAAAAATATGTTATATACCACGTGTTAAATGTGAAGACAAATTTCGCATGAAATAATTACGCGATTTTTTGATCATCAACCAAATAACACCAGGTGGTTAACAAAATTTTATCCTTTATAATAAACATTTTATTCAACAAAACAAAAAAAAAAAAAAGGAAAACAACAGATATTGAATAGTTTTTTGTTTATCTTATATGGACGAAATTACACGCGTATCGGTGTATCTAAATGATATTAATTTGATCAATTTTATTATAAAGAGATAAATTGTCGATGGCTCTAGATCTCATTAAAAATATCAATCATAAATTTACTTGATTTTTTAAAATTTTAATTGGCTCACAAAGCACATGTGCAGAAGTGCATTAATGAATTCATCCAAAAATAAAAGCAATTGATAGAAACTCATGAAAGGAAAATAAAAGGGATATAAAAAAGTAAACAAAAAAAAAAAAAAATAAAAAATAACAAAAATCAAATACAATATAACCAAAAATTCATATCTTACTTCAGTTGACACATTTCAGCTATTTTCACGTTAATGTGGTCAAATTAATATCAATTTAAATTTTTTCTTGTGAAATAAAAAAAAAAATTCAAAATATGTAACATTTTTAAAATTTTCCATGTTTCAGAATTTTATTTTTGTATTTGTTTTACATGTCGAAATTATCAACAAAAAATGAATTTTTCTTTGGTTTTTAAATATGTATGTACATACGTCGAAATGTGATTTGCATCATTAGCGGTCGGTTATTACTAAACAGAACGTTAAAAGGCTGTTTATTAGTCTCATTTTCAAAATAAAAGTTTCTAATTTGATTATTCTACTTTTGTTGGTTTTTCCTCGAAAATTCATTTCAAAGAAATAAATGATAATTGACAAAGAAAAAGGTTTTATCGTCGTAATAACAAAAAAAAAAAAAAAGTAAAAATAAATAAATTTGATGAAAATTTTATTTATGTTGAAAAATTCTTTTAAAAAAAAAACCAGAACAGTAATATTGCATTTTCCTTCAAAATCTGTTAAATCTGTATAATTACTGCCCCCACACTGATTACACCGTACTCTTTTATTCATTTTACAATTAAAATTGACATAGAAACGATTGATAATATAATACAAAATTTTCATTTATAAACTATATAATTTGGAAAAAAAAATTTGGAAAATTTTGAAAAAAAAATTTTTTTCAAAAAAAAGGCTGAAGTAAAAAAAAAAATTTTAAAACGGTAATAATGAGTTGTCCATCAAATTTTCAAATTAACAAAAATAATAGAAAAAAAAAGGATTTATACAGGATTCTTGTATATATGTAAGAATTATAATAAGCCCCTTCTGGCTATCATTTTCAAATACAATCTTTGAAGAATCAATTAGACAAAATTTTTTTCCCGATTTATTATGTTGATGGTTTTTTTATAAAAATTAATTGTTTTTTTTTTTGCTGATGGTATTTTTGCATGAATCCATCCATTTACATATGAGCATTATATATAGGCTTTTTATAGATAAAAGTTTTAAAATTATTGACATCTAAAATTAAAGAAAAAAAAATTAAAAACCTTTTAATCTAAATCTTCTGTCCGCTGTCATCCATCTATAAGTACTTAATATATGTATGTATATGAACATACATCTTCCATATTAATAGCGAACGTGATCCTTTTTAATTTTTTTTTTTTTGCCTTTTTCATCAATTAATTTGATAAAGTGTTAGTCGATTTGAAGTATATCCTTTAATATCCTTTTAATTTAACCCCTCAATATTTGATTACAGAAAGATATTCATATTCTGCATATTGTATTGTATGTGTGTACATACATACGTTTTCATATGAATGTATGTACTAATATTTTGAAAATCGGTTAAAGTTTTATTGCTATAGGCTAATTTATTAATTTATCAAAACTACCCAATAGCAGAGTAAAGATATGCCCAAAAAAAAAAAGGATTTTATTGAGAAATACAATCACGTAGATATGTGTATTTGTATCATAATTGCAATTGGCACGTTTTGTTGTACTTGGGTTTTAATTTAAATCTATCATATTGTATATATGCATATTCCAAAAATTTCGAATCTTTACTATATGAAAAAGTTCGATTTAATTGAAAAATTTTTCAAATATTTTATTTTATCAAATAATCGGTTAATATTAATTTTTTTAACATAGTCATGTGTATTCTTATGAAGCTTAAAAATATTAACATAGTCATGTGTATTCTTATGAAGCTTAAAAATATTGCTTCATAATCTTGTGACGATCTTGTAATCGTTGTTGTTTTCGTTTACAAAACATAGAAAACTGATAATTAGAAAATATTGGTAAGAGATGAATTTATTGAAAAATATTGAGAAGAATCCACCATTTAAAATACAGGTGACTATAATGCTTTAAAAATGAGTAATAAATAAATTATACAACAAATTAATAAACCATACGGATTTTATGGCAAAAATGTGTATAGGTATATATGTATGTGCAGACATGTACATATGTATGTATATGTGCACATATCGTTTAATTGTTAATCGGAAAATATTATTAAATTTTTCATATCAACCTTATAACCTTATAACTCAACATGATTTTTAATATTAATAAAGTTTAGATACAGTAATCAAAATGTAAATATGAGAAAATATGTTACATTTAATCAATTTTTTGTATTTGTTACCAATTATATCAGCAAACAGCAAATAACATTAGATTATATTTGTAAGTAACAATGAGAACATAGAAATAATTTTAATAAATAAATTTAAAAAAAAAAAAAATGAATTAGATAAATAGAACAGCAAATAAAACAAAATTACAAAAATGGTAAACAAATATGTACTAAATTGTAATGTATAATGTACTATGGATATATTATCGCAATTTGATCAAATTAATGAGATAAGAAAAAATTTTTAAGCAAATAATACATTCAGAAACATAAAAACAAAAAAAAAAAAAAAAAATTTTATTGAAATGAAATAAAAATTAATGCTATCTCGGTGGATTCTCCATATGGACGATATTATATATGATGGAGGTATGATACTGACTATTGTTGATTATATTACTAAAAGCACTTAAACTAATTAACAACTGTTAACAATAATAAAAGATAAAGTCGTTGACAGAATAAATGAAAATTAGAAACAAAAAGAAAAAAAAAAAAACATTTTTTTTTCTATTAAATTGTTACAATTTTTTATAATATAAAACGGTCGTATTTTATGTTTGTTATTTTATCAGGGCCAATGATTAAGATGGATTTTTAATGTCTAATTATGTGTTATGTATATTTTGAACAAAATTTTTTACAATAAAGAAAAAAATAACATTATTCAATACATGCTTTTAAAATAGGGTATCCCTGTTATATTGTCACATTATCCTTGAAGAATAAAAGCTCTAAAAAGTGGTTCTAGGCTACATTGTCGTTCGGAAAATTTTGAGAGTATATAAACCATAGTAATCATGTACTTGACAATATCTTTTAAATCAAAATGCATATTTGGATCATAATTTTTTCACAAATTAGAGCTAATTTCCTTGGGCTTTTAATTAAAATCAATTTAAAATAATCGAATTTTTACTTTTTTGGAGTAAAGATCGAGAGTAATTTTCCACTAAAAACAAAAATTTGAATTTTTAGTCTAATTCAACTTAAATCAGTACTAAATTAGTTGAATAACGTTTAAAATACATAAAATACAGTCAAATTAACCTTGATAGTCCCACATTAAATTAAACAGCCTTGTGAAATTTAATTTCAATGTATTTTGCGAAATATTTTTTTTTTTTTTTTGTTTTGTTTCGTTTTGACTAATTTAGTATGGATTCAGACTAAGGATAATGTAATGAGATTGATCTTGAAACACCCGATATGTAAATTATAGCCAAAAAAATATTTAATTAATTTTATTTAATTGTTGTTTTCTAATTATTGTTTTTCTATCTCTTTTTTTGTTTGTTTCGAAAAAAAGTAAAATTTATTTTAATGTTCAAAATACAAAATATACTTTTTTTTCTACTTTCGAATGTAAATAATGACAATTACAAAAAATTTATTTTACGGTTAATTTATTAAAAACGAAAGAAAAAAAAATTTTTTTTTCCTAGTTATTTATGTATATAGTATATACAAATTTTTTTACAATGCTAGAAGAATAAATGGAAAAATTTGTACACATAATGGGTATAACAAAAATAGATTTATAAATGCAAACATTCTCATTTCACATTAAAAAATTGTTTAACTTTTTAATTTTCTACAAAAATACAGAAAATATGTACACATACAGTAAATGGTTGGGCTTTTCTTCATACTACCCACGTATGTATTCACGTATGTATTACGTAAACTTTAGAAAAAAAAAGACGATAAAGTTAAAAAAAAAAAAAATTTTTTTTTTTCTGTTAAAATAAAATTACAAATTACAGAATGTATACACATTTTTCTTTTTGTTTCTATATTCTTTTTTTAATGGTTTTAACTTGACATCATGTCAAAGAATTCTTTTTGTATATTATGTGTACATATACAGGTCAAGAAAAATAAATTAATTGCCCCGCCCCAGAAAAACAACAACAACAACAAAAATGTAGAAAAGAAAATTAAAATACAAAAAATAAATAAATAAATAAAATAAATAAAAAATTCTTTAGTAGAACATCCAATATAATCACGAAAATGTAAAGAAACGGAAATTCTTTCGACATTCATTAGAAGTAAAATAATCATGTAGGTACATAGGAATTTCTTACATGCTACACTCTATATTCTAGATAGGCTGTTTTTAAAGGGAGTTATTACCGTTATATTGTTTTTCTTTTTATATTCCATCGTATGTACATATGTATATACATACATATACATATGCTGTATGTATGTACGGTATTATAATACCGGAAGTGGGTAGTTTTGGTCACGTAAATTTTTGCATGGCAGTTAAAATATTTAAATGCCTACATATTTTTTTTACATTTTGTATACACATACATACATAATTTTATTATCCAGATACACGTGTACATTACATTTATACACAATTGTAAATTATACGTACATTTTTTGTATATCTTATATAGTAAACGCATCAGTTACTACAATACAAAAATATAAAGTTTGATATAGAATAGAAAATACTAATATAAAATAAAATAAATAGTAAATAAAATATAGTAAGAAACGATATATCCATGAAAAATACCTGAAAACCACCATTCACCATAATTCATGTTTCGCTTGACTTGTTTTTCGAATCCCTTTAACATATGACCATATTACAATTTTGCAATTATAAAGAACAGTATAGCAGTTTATAATACAGTAATATCCTTATAGTAAAATAAATCGCCCATTTTAAAATAGAATATCAAATTTACCATATTTTCTAACATGCATACATACATACACAAATATACACAAACGTAATTATACAGATGGATACCTATATAATGTCATCATGGACGATAATATATATAGTATATATTTCTAGAAAGATATAGCCATACACAATTTATGCTAAACATACATATGTACGTATACATTGGTGTGTGTGTGTATGCATCAGTAAAATGAACTTTTTGAACAAAGTATAAAAATATATTTTAACTGTAATTTTCTTTAGAATATAAAAATATAGATGGATGACTAAATGTGGTAGTTAGTGGTGGATGATTAAAGGTGGTAGTGGTGGAGTTTCATAGCAATGGTTAATACCTTATAAATCAGCCAGGTAATACATATAAAAGAAGGAAAAAAAAAATGGTTGGTTGGTTGTTAAATTGATGTTAAGTTTAACAACATTATAAATTGTAGGGAAATTTAAATGAAACATAAATACATACATACTTATACGTTGTACATATGTACATACGTATATGAAGAAAAAAAAAAGTTCACAGGATATTTTTTAGATTTTATGTATATTCATGTATTATTTATTTATTTCAATAAAATTACAACTAGTTACATATGTATACGTAACAGAAGTTGATACTTACTGATAAATTCACCACATATACATTCATGCAGGATACATTCTAGGATTCTAGGTTATAGATTTTCGTAATATCACAAAACTGTGGTATAACAGTGGAAGTATTATATAAAGAAAAAAATTTAATGGTAAACCGTTCCAATTTTCTAAATGATAAGAATTATATTAAGGATTAGTTAGGCTCTATATACATACATTCAAATTATAAATGATATTTGGTATAGTACGCGGGTGTTTTTTACAATGTTTTACAACAAAATTAAAATTTATCGCTGCCGGTAAGAATGATTTTCGGAAGTTAAAATATCACGATTTCTTTATTATAATAAAACACGAAATAACAGCTAATACATTATTATTATTACCTGTATTATTACTAGCCCATTATATGTAATGCCATGCACCAGTAATATGTGTATATTGTACCTATACATTCATATAAAATACGTATTTCAAATTATAACTGAATTAAATGATTTATAGCAATCAAAACGAATTTTCATGGAAATTTTATGTTTGAAAATTACATCTTTTTTTTGTGCCTCTGTAAAAATAATTATACGAAATTATATATTCACTTTTTGTTTGATACATTTTCTTACATTTCTGTAGACTAAAAAAAAAATTTTTTTTATAAAGTGAAAAAAGACCCCCATGGGACATCTTAAGAAAATTAACGTGACAATAAGTCTGAACTGAATTTGAGTAAATACTATAAAGAACGAAAGTTCCAAGGATGACTAGAGACTGCTAGAGATCATTTAGAGAAAGAGTGATCCAAAATTTCAATTTTCAAACTGAATGATAGTTTAAAGTAGACGAAATTTCAGGTTGAATTTAGTTATTGTTTTTGAAATATGATGACTCAAATCTTTTGATTAATTTGTAAAAATTAAGATTAATCCAACATTTCAAATACAAAAAATTTATTATTTTTACATAAAATCTTCCGTTCATTTCGAATCTATCAATATATTTATTCAAAAAATATGCTCAAGTTGAAATTTTGCCCACATTAAAGTACAACCATGAGCCATAATTTGGAACACTTTTGAATCGAATTCATGAGGACCCTAAAAGGGGTGAAAAATATGAATTTTTCCGAGGTTAATCTTTTGTTTCCAAGCTTTGATCCTTTGAAAAATACACCAATTCTTTTTCTAAATATTGAATAATACATGTACAATTAACTGCTAAGCATTTCACATGTATCCCCTTAAAAACGAAAGTAAAGGATGGTTAATATTTAAAATTGTAATCATATTGTTATAATAAATTTAACATGTAAAAGCTTTACACTATTATCCTTTTTTTTTTGTCGTAATTCTGGATTTTCATTTTATTAGTTTGTTTTTCATCTGTAAAATACATATATATTTCATTACAATTCAAACAAAACATATTCTAATCATTATGTTATAACGTACATGTAAACATTTATGTATATGAGATAAAATACATAAATATGATGGAAAGATATACAAAAATGATAATAAAATTTTAACCTCATCATAATGTCGTGTATTTGTTTATTTACATGTACATTTATACGGTCTTGTAATCAAATATAAACTGTATTTATGTGATGTACTATTTTTTTTTTAGAATTCATTTAAAATTTATATTTTATTTTACTATCATGTTACATAAATGTATGTATTTACAAAATTTTATTCAATTTTACATAAAATATGAAAATATGAATAATGTAGAATTTTATCAATTATATTATTAATAAAATATAAATATATAAATTTTTACAGGCATATGTAATTTTTTTTTTATCCTTATATGTACAATTTTATACGCATATACATATAAGTAATGTTGCCTAGCTGTGGTACTGATATATACATATGTATATTTTGGTATATTTACATTAATGATTGGGCGCTTCCAATGAATTAAATTAAATTCAACAATTATTGTAGTTGAACATGATAAATAGATGTAACACGGTGTTTTGCAGCATCATTTTCATACATTATTGTATGTATACATACATAACAAGCTTTCACCAAACATTGAATAACTGATGGAATTTATTGCAAAACGTACATAAGTATGTATGTTCTGTGATCTTTATGTGTATGTGAATAAAATTTTACATGTCCTTTACAAACATACGTTTTATACCTAATTTAAATTTTATGTTTAATTTTTGGGCAGAATAAGTCAACATATGTATTTTAAAATATGTATGTAGGTAATTCGCATTTACTTTTATATAATGTAAATTTACATGCAATTTTATGTCCTGCAAATATACAAGACTTATCAACATACATAGGGAATGTGTATAAAACCGTACAAAACATAATGTTACATTTTATATAATTTTATAAGGAATATACTGATGAACAATTTTGATCCCTGTTGTGACTGATACATGTTTATATATAAACATCTTTACATACAATATATATGTTGACAATGGGTGACTGGGTGGTAAAAATATATATGATGAATTGTGATACATTTTATAACCATATATGTATGTATATACAGATAAAGGAAGTGGTAGGAATCATAAATGCCCAAGGCATTATATTTTATGGTATGTTGTACATGCGGGTGTTGGTGTTTTTAACTCATCCATTGTATCACATTATCAATTCCAGTTTACTTGTATCAATGGTCTACATTTTATGTTTGTTATTTTTTTTTCTGTTTTAGTTTAGTTTTTTGTTCATTATATGAATTTGTTTTTGTACATCCCTCCTGGGGTATACATACACACCCGTACATACATATGTACATATTGAATCTTATAAACAAATAGTCATGGTAGACCTATATGGTAATTAGCGAGAATAAAATGTGGTGAAATTGTGTTTCATAGTCAATAATTTTTTGGCTTTTTAAAACATTACATGTACATATGTATAAGCATATGTACAATATATTTTAGTGTAAATTTACTATTTTAAAATTTTTTTTAATCATTAATTTATATTTACACATGAATTTTAGTTATGATGTTACCTACATAACGTATGAATATTTAAATTAAAGTAACAAATGTTTCAATCATGTATGTATGTACAATATCATTGTCAAACAAAGTTAAAGAATGAAATATGAACCCAATAAAATAATTGTTATGCAAAAATAATTCTCATATTTATATCTTTCCCTAGATTATAACGAAGTTTTGTTTTTATTTCTGCATTTTTATCTATTTTACGTTATAAAAAGAAAAACAAATTTTAAATTCCTTTAAATTGAAATTTAAAATCTTTCCAAACAATTTCATATTATATGCTTACGTTATTAAATTGAACTTGAAAAAAAATATTACAATTGCATAAAACATTGTATTTCTTAAAATTTATTCATTTCAGAGATTTATATACACTGTCTGTAAATATATCGCGATTACCAAATTCAAGTAATGTGGGCCTCCAGTGTATGCTATATAGTCATATAACGTGTATCATACACATGCATGCATATGATATGTAAAATATGCAAGAAATATTCATCTTTGCATTTACGTATCTCTGCATAAAAATACGTGTACATACATATATGTATGTATACGTACGTAATACGTGCAATGCAAAATATACACATTCGAAAATTAATGATACTGTAATAATTTGCATTCTCTTGTATATATCATTACAAAAAATGTACATTTAAAGATTGGGAACGTGCTAATCGTTTTAAATTACATTTGTATGTCCGTTACTTCTCCGATTTCATTTTTAAATATGTATTCACATATAATTGTTTATAAACAAGTCATTTAATCACATAGACCACCCAAAAACTATACTCATACTGTTTGTAAGACCGGTAGTGCCTAGTCTATAGTACTTTATATATACAATCCTTATTTCAACACAAACAATTTGTACATGATTTTGTATGTATGTATATTAATAGAAAAATGAATAAATTATATAGATACATTTATGTACGAGATTCTATGATGCAAATCCATATTAATAATCTAAAATGAATGAATTCATGTTTTACATAAAGTCAAATATAAATCGTGGATATTTTCATGAAATTAATATTTAATAATTTTATTTAAAAGTATTTTTATGAAATGTTTCATTTTTCTATTTTTATCAGAACTCAATGGATTTGTGTGTGTATGCGTGTACAAGGTATATAGGTATAAAAAATGTTAAGTATTGTTGCAATGCGTGTTTCTGATTAATTTATACGATGTATTTAGATTTTATATTACCTCATCAAAAATTCTAATAGATTCGTCTCGACATCATATCGTATAAATATTGAAAATAACACAAAAATTCAGATTAACGGATATACATATGTATGACCATTTATTACATTTTGAAATGAAATCTAAAAATTAAAAAAAAAAAAACAAATAGGAGAACAAAATTTACCATTGCATTGATTTACCACTTGCACGATTACGTATATACAAAGAAATAACATATTTTTGGTTTTGGTTATAACCTCCAAGAATATCGTCATCATCGTATAACAAAAAGTGTATAAAGTATGAAAACAAATTTTTATTTGTCCTTCAGACATGGAAAAAAAAAAAAGAAAGAAAAAAAAATTTTTTTTTTTTTTGAATTGATCTAGAGCACGTCTGTACAATTTAAGAGTTTTGTTATTTATTGATTTATTTTTGGAAAACATTTTTATCGATTTATTTATTATTGAAAATAGTTATTGGTATGAATATATTTCAATATTCAATTTATAATGTATGTATGTATGCATTTAGGTACAAACAAAATGATTTTGCAAAATGTACAATATGATATGAGTATTAAATGTGCAAGTACAAGTATAGGTACATGAGATTGTTGCTTTCTTTATATTATTATATGAATTGAGACTTCGTGCCCACCCAATATAATTATCAACAATAACAACATATTTTTTTTCCCAATATATATACAAATTCATATTTTTTGTTTTGTTTTTTCTTCTGTTATTAAACACTGTATTTTTATTTGTTTTTATTGTATTTTATTTGTTTTTTTTTATTTTTAAATGACGATTTGCTCACAAAATAAAAAGTCATGCATTTGAAAACACACCGCCAAATGTTTCACATTCAAGTACAATATCATATATTCGCTTGAATATTATTAGACCACCCACATAGTTTATATGTATGGTCATTCGCGCATACAATATCATTTAATATCAACATTTTATTTATTTAAAAAAAAAATTGAGTTATTGTTCTTCCGAAGGGAAAGCAACTAACGATTATATACAATTTAAGTTATTGAAAAAAAAAAAAGAAAAAAAATCCAAAACATTTAAAAATGTGCCGCCGTAAACATGAACTGTGCAATATGATGACAAAATAATAATACAACATAACTTTTTTCTTTTAGTCATGTTTTTAATTTTTGATTTGAATTTCTTATGTTTGTTATTTTTATTATATTATATTTTATTGTCGCATATCAAAGACCTCCATGAATTCATGTGATACTACTGATATGAGCAAAGTATGTATGTACCTACATTGTATAGTCAATACTGTGTACATAATATGTAAGTACATACATAGATTAGACGGCAGATATAACCGCCTGATAACTTATTGTCCAGATAGCGCTTATAAACGTATCCCCATGTATGTATGTTGTCTCTTTTGATGACAACAAGATGCTACTTTCAAAGGTGTAAATATTAAATATTGGACCTTTAAGTGTAATCGTTTGATCGATGACAATCAACATTTAAAAATCCATACAAGTAAAAACAAAAACATTTTCTGCAACATTAAATGTCTACACACATACATATATACATAACTTTAATAACGCTTATAATGGCCAACTAGTATAAAATAATAAAAAGAAAATTAAATTTTCTAAAAACATAAACACGTCTCATCTCTAAAGGAAATGACTTATTGGAATGCGTATAGATCAATTGATAAATAATTATTATTTATTTATTTATTTTATACATTATTATTGATATTTTAATTTTTTTTTTTTTTTTTTTTTGCTTGCTTTATTTCTTCTTTTATACATATATGAAAGACTAGCCTTAATTTTCATTCTTGGTAATTATAAAAGACGATCACATTACAACTACAATTACATGGTGCTAGAATTAGAGTATATAATCGCATTTTATTCATTTATTTATTATTCTAATCAAATATAAAATTCAACAAAAAAAAACAAAAATTTCTGATCACGTTCCTTCCTGTTAATAAAATAAAGAAAAATCATAATTGCAAATGTTGCAAAAGAAGAGCAAGCAAAAGAAAAAAAAAAATCAAAAAATAAAATAAAAATTCTGATATTATTATTTATGGTATAAAAGAACAAAGTCCACTGTCCAATAATAGATGTGTCTTCTTCACTATTCAGTGTCCATAGTTATTTTATACGGTAGCAGGAGGTAGTGTGTTGTGTGAGATATGCGTATTCATACTTACTAAACTGGTGTTGTATTAACCCTGATATGCAAGAATGCATTTGTATACAATTTGCATACAAAAGTATATTTCTTCTTCTTTATTCATGCATCCTAGAGTTAAATAGATAATATTGTAGATTTAGATTCAATTTTTTGTTATTGACGGTATGTACTTAAATGTACATACATGTGTCCATATTAAGATTATTTTCCTGTAATTAAACTTAAATTCATTTTATCATTTGCTCGGTATAAAAATTAAATTAAAAGAAAATTTTTGAAATTAATCAAATCAAAGAAAATTTTGAAAATTATTTTTATATCAAAAAAATTTCGTGTTCTCAATAATCTTAATCAATCACTTTATGGCTAATTTGTCTGTTTAAGTACAGAAAACATGAAAAACATAAATTAAAAAATTTTTTTATTAAATATTTGTATAAAGGTATTCTATATGGTTTTATTTTACTTTGCGTATTTATAACGAAACAACAACGTATAGCGTGTATATCCTACTCTACTACACGTACCCAAAACACAACTAAATGTATAATATGTACAATGAATTAAAAAAAAAAAAAAATGAAAAAAAAGGAATAACAATGCCTTGTAAAAACAACAAAATTATTACGAAGAAATATGACTACATTGTTATAAAATTTTGTTTCATTTGTAATGGATCCACCCTCTGTCAACAGTTTATGCTGTATGTATATAATATCATAATGTTTTATGGTGTATTTATGAAGAAAAGAATAAAAAATAAAAAAAATAGAAGAAATGTTTTATAAACTGAATTATATTCACAGGACACGCACGAATAATTAAGGAAAAAATTAAGTCATACTTGACTGAATATCTTAAAAGTATTAAAAATCAAAAGTGCTTACACATTTTACAAAGTATAACACGTACACATACATGTTTAGTATACATAAATTTATATAGAGTCCTTTTAGTCATTTTTGTATAAAACAAAATATTTTAAAAATTGAAGAAAATTATTTTATGTTTCATAGAAGGCGTCACAGACATTCGTATTTAAACCGTCCAGGATATTTATAAGCATATTATGACGGTCCTTGGTATGATAAAAAAAATATCATACAAAATTGTATAGTCTCTCTGATTAAAAAAAAAACAATTCAAGTATTATTATTAATCACATAAAAATCATATTTTGTCATTTTATTTTATAATTTTGTTTGTTATCCTTTTCTAAAAGATGAACAATTGGAATCGTATTTAGTTGATTTATTATGAATTATTTTGATCATTTGAAATTTGTTATCTTTCTTGTTAATGGATTTTCACTGATCAAAAGATCGAACAGATGATCAATTTTTAGTCTTTTGAGACATGATCAATCAATAAGTCAATTAAAACATAATATCCCTTTTTTTATTTTTATTTAAAGGAAAATCGGAAAAAATGTGTAGAATTTAATATGATTTCACTTTAAATGAAATTTAATAACAAATCATAATAATTCTATTTAGTTTTGTACTTTGAATAGAATTTAAAACAATGAGAAAATGATTTAAAAAAAAAAAATGAATAAAGGAAAAATAAATTTCTATTTGAAATGAATAAAAAACTCAACATTTTATTTAACTATAAATTTTAAAAAAGTTTCGGATGCAAAAGTTTTTGATTGTTAATGCGCAAGCAAACATATTATATTTAAAACAAAGAAACAAAAACAAAAAAAAAATTGTTTTTCTTCATATGTACACATGTGTACAAGCAATGTATGAAGAATAAACGTACATACATATGATATCAATGATACTAACATATCAAAAACTAACGTATGTACATTACATATGTACACATAACTTATTACAAAACACAACACAAATAGTTCAAATGCTTTAAATCTTTTCTGTTGTTTTTATTTCAAATTTATATGAAAATACATTTACGAATATACAACTGTACACAATTTGTACATTTGTATATTTTTATACATTCATATATCCTTGATGCAATTCAAACAAATCACGATTTTCTAGAAAGTTTACAAATTCTACTTTATATTTTACCCATTTATTTATTTATTTATTTATTACATAAACTGTGTATCTGTATTCGTATTTATTTGTGTTTTTTGTGTGTTTTTACATTATTTTTATACTCTGATAATATGTTTGTACTTAGATTTCGTACATGCATGCATACATACATATGTACACATATGTACACATATATACGTACTATACGCATATTCTACATGTTTTCATATATTTGTAGTACACCATCGCAGTTAGCAAATGATAACGATGGATGATTATTAAAAAAAAAAAAAAAGTTCAGGATTTAAAGCATTATTTTACAACAATTAGGCGCCATATTTGCTATTTAAAAACATAATAAGAAAAAAAACAAATCATCAAAAATTGAAATTAAAACAGGACGAAATAACATACAAAGCGAAAAACCTAAAAAAAATAAAAAATAAAAATACTAGAAAATGAAAACAATGCAATTTTCTTTTCTTTTTTCATTTATCTTCTTTTCTTTTTTTTTCAACTAAACATCATACATACATATATGAACATTTTCAACAACGATCCTACAAATTTTTGTTTTTATTTAAAAAAAAGTTATGTATGAATACATAAAATTCTATTGTACAATATGTAAATATATGTATGTATGTTGATTTAAAAATAAAATGAAAAATTTTATAAAATATACAAGGAAATTCCGATATGAGGGAAAAGATGAAAAAATTATGTGCATGTGTATCCGATAAAAAACAATCGCATATACATATGAGATTTACGACAAAAAACAGAAAACACAAAATAAAAAAAAAAACGTATAAGAAAGGATAATATACAGTGAACATAAAACAAAAAAATGTATTATAATAATTTTACTTAACATTTTCTCTGTACTCTAGGATTGTGTTCATACGCACGGGGTATGGTAAACTTTTCTTTTATTTTTTTTGTGTGTATGTGTTTTTTATTTTTATTAAGTAAAACCAAAAATATTCTGTTCTATGTACACAAATAAATTCTGTATGTGAATGAATATCCTTCTAGAGAAAATTTTCGTTTCGAAAAAGGAAAGAAAAACAAGAAATATGAAAATGCATTGTTTCATCATCATCATCATCAAAAAAATAAAATCCCGCGGGTCGTTTCAACCTCTCTTATAGAAAAATATAACAAATGCTTATTGAATTTAAATACACACATACACACAAACATTGTCATATTTGCAGATTCTTGAATACCCAAGTAAACATACATAAATATGAATATTGTGTATATAAATATGTACTTACCGGATTTGAACTCCTACTATACTTATAAGCCTTCATATCGTTTCGGCTTTTGGAGGTTCATTAATTAAGTAGTAATCAGATGAAAATTTTCTTTTGTTTTCGCCATTTTTACAGGAATCATCATTTATATGAATCAACAAAAGGGTGTGTAGGCAGCAACATAAACCGTAAATGCAAAGATATGTAGGGCGTTTTGTATCCCAAGATTGTTGTTACTGCTACTTGTGCTATTTAGATATTTACTATGATGCTATACTGATGTATTGTATACGAGTACTGAATCTGGTTGCTGGTTTCTGTTAGTGACTATTTCTTAAATCATTGTAATATGTCAAATTTTTCATTTTCACTTTAGAAAAAAATAAAATAAAATAAAAATAAAATTTTAAACTCAATTGTAACAAAAGATTTTTAATTCAAATTATATATCTGCAGTTAATTTTTGCAACGAATTTTTTTACAATTTTCTTACGTATACATACATACAGAATTACAGTACATTCACATCAAAATGATAATGACTGCAACAGTATTTTTTTTTTTCTAAAGGCAGTCATTATATCAACATATAAATTCTTCAAACAAAAATTGTCACTTTATTGTTTAAATTCACTTTTTAGTTTTTTTTTTTTTTTTTTTTAATAGTAAAATAAATTTTATTGTTTATATTCTGGTATACAGTATTAAAAAAAACTTAAAAAAAAATAAAATTATTTCATAAATTTTCAACTGTCATTTTCATAATCATTTGTTTGTATGTGGTACACTGGTACAGTACTTTAAATATGTATAATAATACAGTACATACATAAATGAAATTACATTTGAATGAGATGAATTATAATTGGAAAATGGTATCATTAACAATACTTCATCTAAAAGTGACAAATCTCACCCAAAAAAAACATCCTGTCAAGGCCATCATCATCGTATACATATTTTTATTAATAATTAAATGAAAATAATAATGATAATGTAATACAATGCATAATTGTATGTACGTACATGAATACAACACTTTTGTGTATGCGTTTTAACTTGTATATGACTGTGTATGTAAAATATGATTTGGATTTTAGATGTTAGCTTATGAATATCAAAAAAAAAAAAAAAATTTTTTTTTCATTTGTTTTGTTGCTGTAAGGATTCAGGAAGCAAGTGCCTACAATTCATTACGCTAATGCGGGCACGTGTCATCCTGATAAATTAAGAAGTTTGATTAAAAAGAATAATAAATAGAAAAAAAAAAAAAAACAAACGTAAGTGACGTTGTTAAATATCGTCATCATTACGCCAGGAAAAGACTAACTGTTAGGGTGGAGTAAAATTATATCATAATATATTAAATTCACACACAAAAATCATAATAACAATAGAATAGGACATAACAAACAGCCAACATAATACGTTTATAACACCATTGGTGATATTGTCGACACCAACGTCCTAAAAGCCTTTTTTGTTATCCAACATTTTGTATTATATACCCCGAATTGTATATACATACTTTATATTTTTTGTGTATTTTATGCACTTTTCATTTTAATAGCTATAAAAGATTTTAAAATTCTTTAAAAAAAAGGGGGAAAAAGATTTCATGTGTTATATCCACAAACGTAAATTGATAGGGTCGAACAAGATTTCTTTAAAAAAAAAAAAAAAATAAAAATGAAAATAATAATAAAACCATTAAATCGATATAAACTTACAAAGTGTTACAAAGATTTTAAAAATTTGCACGTTTTCAATAAAAATATTGTGTGTGTACATTCTGTATGATGCCTTATACATATGATCACACGCTGTAAATGTGTGAATAAAGGAAAAGGATTTCCTATGTGGAACAAATTAAAGGAAAATACTTTTATATGTAAACGTATGTAATAAATGTGATATAATTATAGACATTGTGATAAATACAAAATTTGAACAAGATATTTACATATTTATTTCAATATCAATTATTTATATGTATCTCTTTATTTCAATGAATTTTAATTTTAATAAGAAAATTATTACAGAATATTTTTTAATTACTTTTAGCATACATTATTACCATGCCATTGCATGGTTTTGCTTATACACTTACATACGTGTGTATATCTAAAAAAAATACAAGAATATTATTTCTATTTTAGTTTTTACGAAATTAATCTATCCTTCTTGTATTTTACATAAAAATTTCCAAATATGAGACGAAAGACGTTGCATAAAAATTCGAATTTATTTCTTATTTCACAACATAAGACTTAGTCTCCTGAGACTGTATGTACTTTTCAAGTCAAGATCTCCGAATTGTGTACGCAAAAGTAAAATTTACTATGTACATATTTAGTTCATCATTAAAGAAGGATATAAGAATTGAAATCCTGAGATCTAGAAACATGACAAAAAAAGAATTTGATATTTCAAATGCTTACACCATTCTGCTATTTGAGCTCCATTTTGGCTACATACACAGGTCCTAAACTCCTTAGTTTGATAGTAGTAATTTTTTGTATTTTATATACATGTGTATGTAGGTGCATATACATACTATTGACTATAAGAATGATCATGAATAAAAGAATTAAAACAATCTCTAGATCCCTTATTCGTTCATCCTTTTAGATTTTTCATGAAACAGAACATTGTATTTAACTTTTCAATCAAATAATTAAAAAAAAAAACGAAATATTCTTAAGATGCTAATGAACGTTGTACCATCTATAGGGCATTTGTTTAAACTTCTGTATTGGGTTCAAACCTTATAATGCTTGACATGTCCGCTAGATAGTGTAAAAGATATTGAAAATTTTATAGCTGATAAAAACTACATATTTAGGTTCTCTTATCAGTGTTGTTGTTGTTGATGGTTATCGTCATTTCATCACATCGGTTTTCTTATCAATAAATGTAACGTGTACATGCTGTTGTCTGTTGTTGATATTTTTGTTGTGTTTGTTTGTGTCACGCACACTATTATACATATTTGACTGATTGTAAATACCAAACACTCGTAAAAATTTAATTTATTGTAAAATAGAACAGTATATCAACTGAAGACGATTATTTCAATGTTGTGTGTTTGTTAATAATTCATTTGATAAATTAATAAAAAACAGAAAATTTTAATTCACAATATCTCATTGATCGAATTGATAAATTATATTGTAAGTTGTAAGAAAAAAAAATTTAAATGTCAAATAGCGGACAATTAAGGTGATTAAAATTCAGAGATTTAGTTATTATTGTGTAGAAAAATTGAAGGAAATATTAATTGATTAGCAAGATCTGAATGTATTTATAAATTTCTTGTGTAATCGGATGTCTGCAGTATTGTTATCAGTTATCAGTGTTTAAATAAAAAGTGCCACGCCGGAAATTTTACAGCTCTAAAAAAAGAAAATTCTGTTAGCTAATGGCAAAACACCAAATCAGAACTCAGAACATATAAAAATTGTATACAAAATTATTTTGATGCCCCACTTTTATTATTTTCTTATCAGTGAAAATTGAATTGATACTGCATATTTTATAGCATTTTGTATTGTTTACAAACGAACATATGTCAAATTTACCCTTCCACTTAAATTATTGTTTTACTGATAACGAAAAAATATATCAAAAAATCAGGTGAACAATAAACAAATTGAATTGCACGTCAAGTCAAGTCAAAATAATACATATTGGATATAAACAAAAACAAATTCAATAACAGATTGTGAATGTGTGCGTGCGGATGTGCGTTCACATGTAATCAATGAACTGTATAGCAATAGGAAAATAAACAGAGCATTTTGAGAGCGAAAGATAATAAATTATAAGATTTTATGGCAGATAATAACAGCGACATCTACGTCCCAATAATTAAAATTCCGAATAACGAACGTACAACACGGCAAAATAAATTATGTGAATTTTTCCGCCGTGAGTACAAAACTGAACCTGAATTCTTAGTTAACGTACCAGGAAGGTTCGTTAAATAATTTCAAAATAAATTTGTTTTTTTTTTTTCATCTGTAACGTTTATTGCTTGAATTACAGAGTTAATATCATCGGTGAACATGTGGATTACTGTGGATATCCTGTTTTACCTATGGCTATTGAACAGAGTATTTTACTTGCCGTATCAAAAACAAATGATTGTTTCTTACAGCTAAAAAATGAAAATGAAAAATATCCGAATTTCAAAGTTGACCTGAATTCTTTCAAGTAAATAGATGGAAATGTTGTCTTTGGACATGATAATGTTAAAAATTTATTTTTACTTCCAGTATAGAGAAACCAACACCCGAAAATCCGAAATGGTCAAGTTATTTCTTATGTGGAGTAAAAGGAATTTTTGAATACGTGAATTTGAATCCACCGAAAAATGGAATGTGTGTTGCCGTTAGTGGTAATATACCACCAGCTTCAGGATTGTCTAGTTCAAGTGCTCTTGTCTGTTCAGCAGTTATTGCTACAGCTTTTAATTTAAATCTTGATTTAAGTTCACATATTTTAGCCACGATAGCAGCACGTTGTGAACGTTATATAGGAACTCAAGGTGGTGGAATGGATCAAGCGATTGCATTTCTAGCCAAAGCAGGATGTGTTCAATTGATTGAATTTTATCCTACATTAAAAGCGAAAAGCGTTAAATTGCCAGAAAATGTTTGCTTTGTAGTTGCAAATAGCCTAACAGAAATAAATAAAGCGGCTACATCTGATTTTAATCAAAGGGTCGTAGAATGTAGAATTGGATGCCAATTACTTGCGAAACAATTAAATTTCAATAAATGGAAAGAAACAAAACAATTTGTAATTCTTCAAAGTTCGCTACATTATAGTCTTGAAGAATTAGAAGAA
This sequence comes from Anthrax anthrax, assembly GCA_963971155.1. Lineage (NCBI taxonomy): Eukaryota > Metazoa > Arthropoda > Insecta > Diptera > Bombyliidae > Anthrax > Anthrax anthrax. The sequence goes on along the minus strand of OZ020120.1, from coordinate 27,986,007 downwards.
TTAGCAAAACAGAAACTTAACAAAGACTTGTATTCAAGAGAAGATCTTTTAAGAGAATTTAACGTAACAATCAATGAATTTGAAAAAGAATTTTTAACTGAAAATACAAGAGATATGAAATTATTTAAATTACGCCAAAGATGCCTTCATGTACTTCAAGGTAAAAGTGATGCGATGTAATTTCTTCAACATTACAAATTTTTTATTGCTTTCAGAATCGCTACGTGTTCAAAGATTTCATGATGTATGTGAAAATAACGATGACAATGATATTGAGTTGTTATCAAAATTGATGGAAGAATCACATGAGAGTCTTCGTTTTTTATATGAATGTTCACATCCAAATCTCGATAAATTGATACGAATTTCAAAGGAAATCGGTGTAATTGGTGTACGTTTAACAGGAGCTGGGTATGTAAATAAAAAATATTTTCAGTACGTCAAAAAAATCAATATTTTAATCCTTGTGTTATTTAGATGGGGTGGATGTATTGTGGCTCTTTGTAACTCAAAGGAAATGTGCAATTCATATATAAATGAAATGAAAGAGAAATACTATAAAAATTTACCACAAATCAAAGAATGCAATTTAGATAATGTGATATTTTCAACATATCCACAAGACGGTGCAAGAATATTTTTATTTCAAAAATAATTAATAATAGTTCAATTGCAATTAATTTTAAATACTTTTAAATACTTAAACATTCCAACGCCGGAAAAGTAGAAGTAGAAAATTATTAAAGCAATAAAATAAATTTAGATAAAAAATATTAAAATTGATATTATTTTTATTTTAATTTAAAACAATGAATTCAATAATTTAGACTTTGTGCGAATTCCTTGGAAATACCTGCTAAACTGCCAAATTACTTGTAGTTGCATCCAGTGGCTGAAATTTCTTTTAGGACCCTATTCCGATTTTTTTTTTTTTTTTGTATCTTCATATACACATTATACTCGATGAGTCGTATGATGGAGATTTATCGGGAAGAGTCATCAGTAATGATGATTAGGTCCTAGCTCACATCGAGCTGTAGCGCCATTGATGATAACTCGATGAATCAAGTTGAATAGTATCGGTCTTGTATTCATTGTACATATTTACATAGACTTCTTTTCTGAACTGTTTCCTTGAGATTTTAGAGTCTTAACAAAAATGTTCAAAATAATGCTCGTTACATTGTTAAGAAAATTTAATTCCATTCATTATGAATTTATCAACAAATTATAAATTAATGTATAAATTTTCATTTTACTGTGTCGACATAATTTTCGGTAATAATTTATTTGAAAAACAAAAAACATTACATTTCCTTAACTAAAGTAATTAGAAAATTTTCATGCAATAGAATGCAATTACAAATTCTTATTTATATTTTGAAAATTATTAAATCATTATTAAGTAATATACCGTATATTTTAAAATTTTAAATTTAAAACATTTGTAATAATAATGAAGATGAAAATATTTTATATGTACATATCTGAATTTGAATAGAATAATCAACGCAATACATACTATATTGAAACGTGATGTCTGCCGTCTGTATTTAATGATTAAATAATATATGAAAATTGATGCTGCTTGGTGTGAATCTTTTGTTCTACCTAACTATACAAGTAGACTTATACATATGTACACATGCAATCATACTTTAAAGTTTAAATACATGTATGTATCTTTTTTAATCTTTAGGGCAAATTTTGTACATATGTACAAGGCAAAATATTTGTACAAACGTCTTTTTTTTTTTTTTGCTTTTTTTGTGGAATTTTAAAAAAACAAAAATCTTTCTGTAGTAACATTAAATTTTCACAAATTTTGCATATTCAGATGTATGCAACTACCCATTTATGTACAATAGAGACATGTGTACAATGTTAGATCATGAATATTAGTCCTTTTTTTCGTGTATTTTTTTCAAAGATCACGTATGGCATGTAACGTACATAAAAGTACGTTGAATTAATAACGAAAAATAAATTTAACAAGAAAATGTACAATTTAACATTTAGGGTTTACTTAAAAGGGGGTTTCATTATTTTTTAAATGAATTTTTTATTTTAATATAAAATGTGGTCAGTATTTACGTGAATTATCTTAATTGTGTTAATTTGGATCTGATTAAATTTTTTTTTTTGTTTTTCTTAATTTGAGCAATATGAAATCCCTCAAGCTTAAACTTTGAAAACACCAAATTATAATATTGAAATTTTTGTTAAACCATTTCTTTAACGGATTCAATTTAGAAAGAAACAATTTATTAACTCAGAAATTCAATTGGGCAACTTACCAAAATCATTTAAAAAAATATGAATGAAAAAAAATTATAAAATTGTAACGAAAATAATACATGACCCCCGCAACGATAACGTCCTTTAACATAATTTCATACGTAACAGTTTAAAAATATTAAAAAAAAAAAAAAAAAAAACGAAAAAAAAAACAACAATATAAATAAAACTAAAACAATTGCTAAAATGTTAATTTTATCTAATGTACATTTATTTTAGAATTTATTATCCAGAAATTTATTATTTTCATTTTTTGCATGAGATAACTTTAATTTTATAAAAATATACATATTTTCTAAATTTTCAATTTTCATGCAATTCATATTCAAAGAATACAAATAAATTCACCAATTGTACTTATTTTATGTAAAAGAAAAACAAAAAAAAAAAAACTCAATTTCATAATAAAAATAACAATAAAATGCAATTTCATATTCTGAATGCACATTTTGTATGCAATATACGAGTACAGAACAAAAAAAACACCAGAAAAAAAAAAAAGAAAAAAAAAGCCAGAAAAATAGATACACACATATTTGTAGTATTTGAATGATTCTTAAAGGTCTTCAATTCCATTTAAATACAAAATTAAATCACAATGAAATTTTCCGAGTACATAAATACGTATGTACATATATGTATGTAACACAATACACATGTTATGTACAATAATGAGCTTTGTAATACTCGGTATGATGGTTACATAAGAATGTGTGTATTATGATGAGATGATAACTTACATAAGAAACAACCATCCTTTCAATTATCCTCCAACCAACCTCTAACATACATACATAACCCATTTGCATCGGTTGACTCAACTCATGTAAGTACATTGTTATTTTTTTTTTTTTTGTTTTTAAATTAAATACGAACGTGTTGTCAAAGCATTGAAGATAATAATAACAATTAATTAATTTATTTTCTAATGTACTCATGGTATCCAATACCATCAAAGAGGTGAATAAATGGTTTTGGTTGGGACGAAGCACACAAACAAATATATGTAGATAGCATGAATTACGTATATCATTAAATTAAAATGAGAGTAAATTAAATGTAAAAAAAAAAAAAAATAAAACAGTATAAGAAAAAAAGCAATTTTAATAGAGTGTAATTTATACTAAAATTGAATATAACTGACTGAATGTACAATACGTACAACGTGTCCTAAACCGTATTATGTATGAACGTATGCATATGTATGGATGTTAAAATATTGCATACAACTTGATGAGAGAAAAAATTGTAAAATATATTTTTCCTTTAGTTTCATCAATTTCGTATGTAATTAGATGCTTTGGTATAAGAACTGTAAAAACCTGAAAGTACATACAAACACTTAGTAACTGGAAAAATCGTCTTCGTATACTTTAATAAACTTAAAAACACGTTATGATGTGATTTAACTGAAAATTTGAAAATTTTTCAAAAATATTTTTACAAATTATGAACTTTTCGAAAAAATTAAATTTTTTCAAATTTTGAAAATAAATGATTAAAATTAAGAAAATTCAACATTTTAGTGAACATTTTTCAAATTTTCCTTTAATATCCTTGATATTATGTATTTTGTCAGTTTGTACGTACAAATACAGATTATCTTTGGATATATAAATGCAATATCTATAAATACAAAGTATGTCATTAAATTGGCATATAAAGATTATATGTATATATGTATGTTTACATAGATTTCTATACATTACATACACATGTACATATGTAATACAAACAAAACATATTGTAAAGGTTGTCGTCTTATTATTCCCTGTAGCACTAGAGCATAAATGCTTCCTTTGATCTCTTTCATATCCAAGTATTTTTGTATTTAAAAAGTTTACACAAATACATATTAAAAGCTAAGTATATATCAACAAATATATATAAAAAAAAGTCAAATATAAAATGTATAACATATGGATGTGTTTATGTGTATATATGTATGTATGTACATATTTAGAAAAGGTAAAGTGTCGAATAGCAAAGGTTGTATTTTGACCTAACAATATATACTTACTTTTTATTTATTTTATTTTTTTTTTATTTTTTTTTTTTAAATTTATTTTATTTTCATTTTTTTATAATTTTTTTTTTTAAATAATATTACACTGCAATATTACGTAAGTTACATAGATGTATTGGAATACACATCTTGTAATCAGAATCTACTGTTATATCGTGTTTAAAATGATTTCACTGTGAATATAAAACGAACAAAGACATCAAAATATATTTTTTATGAATGTACATTTTTTCATACTGGTACATGTGTATATGGTATCCTAGCAATAACAAAAATTATATTTATTTTATTTTATTTTTTTTTTTATTTAAAGAAAATACCAAAATAAAATAAAGAGCGTAAAAGAAACAAAATTGTTTTTCTTTTCGATTTTTTTTTTTTTTTTGTCTCTTTGGAAAAACTAAAGGATGAGTTCGAATAAATTAAATATGAAACAATTAATAGCAAGTCAAAAAAAAAAAAAAACAAACATTATACTTTCAAATATTAATACAAATACACAGCTACACACATAAAATTCGTTCAATTTCAATTCATAAATATTCAAAAGGAAAACTATGTACATACGAGTATGTACATCAGAATAAAGTTATTTTCTTTTCATACAAATTTCTCTTTACATTATGCATTGACAAATTATGTATTGTGTGTACATATTTTATTCATTTTCGAATTATCATATATTTTGATGAATTTCTTCTATTTTTGTATAATAATGATGTGATGGTGTGATGTGTTTTTTTTTTATTTTTTTTTTGTTTCTTTCACAAATGCAAAATATTTGTTTATGAATTTTTTATGAGTATCTCTAAGGTGATGCATTTACATATTGAATAGAATTTTGTATACACGATCATATGAATGGTGTGGTATTCAGTTGAATGTTTCATTGAATTATTATCTATTAAATGCTTTCTTGTTTTGTATTTTTGTGTAAAAAAAAAAAAAAGTCTGACAATAGAAATGTTTCCAAAGGACGTTTTTTTTTTCTTTTCTTATATATATATTTTTTTTATTTTTATTTTTTTATTTTTTTTTGTTTTTTTTTTTTTATTTATTTATTTATTTATTTTTTTGTTTTAGTAAACACATTGATGTTTACTGCTGTGCATTATTTGAGAAAGTATACCACATATATATAATGTATTAGAATTGTGTTCTTACATGCACATCACAACATATGCCACCCATCCACCCATATACATATGTACATACATACATTTCCCATCACTTTTTCCATAGCGTGCAATTTGGTCATTGCTTTCACTTTATTGTATGTTTTTTTCTTCTTATTTTTTTTTTTTTTTGTTTTTTTAATAAAATTTCAATGCACTTTTTTAAGTGCACGGTAACCATTCCCCAATGGATTCATCTAATATACACAATACATTTTGTGAAATTTTCTATTATTACTTTTTTTTAATATAAACCATCAGTTCAGTTACACATAGTTTGTTTTTGTCAAATTAATTTTCATTAAATTACAAAATGAACTCATACAAAACACCATACATGTATGTACAAAAAATTTGAAATTCTTGAAAAATTAACAAAAGAAAAAAACAACAACAAAAAAAAAAAAAGAAAATGAACAAATGCAGATGCATAGGTTAAAGTATTTTTAAATTAATTGATCAATTAAAAGTTTTTTGATTAAATTATATAAAATACACGAAATATGAAATTAAAGTACATACAATGATATCTCGGTGTACATAAATTCAAATTTTAATGGTTTTCGAATTTTCCACTTGGTATTGAGTGCAATAAAGGTTTCAGTTCTTTTGGAAAAATCTTAAAATTTCGTTAAAATTTCACTTTTGTTTTTTTTTTAGTCGTTCATCCCAATCAAATAAAATCTGTATGTACAGGTACACATCTATAGGAAAAGTTTTATCCTGAGCTAAACGAATTCGACTTACACAAGTTTGCGTTGAGAAGTTTTCTATCGCGTATCTTCAGGGTATGACTGTATTTAAAAGCAAATTTTCATTTAATTAAAGTTTGTTTTAATATTATATTAAATAGAAAATTTTATATTTTTACTGGCAGGTGATCATTATATGCATCTGAGAGACAGTTACGGTTAAATTCAAATTTGACATACAATAAATGAGATTTCAAATATTTCAATTATTTCCAATTTTTATAAAATATGAGAATGGTTCATAGGTGGGTCGTGTTATATCCTTGTCTAAAAAATAAATCTCTCCAGCCTTTTACTATTAATCAAATTTTATTGAAAATACAATCCTGGATAAAACCATAAATTCTGATGAAAAATAAATACTTTATTAAAAAATAAACAAATAAACAAAATTAATGCAATATGCACAGTCATACAAACATATTTACATTTTCATAAATTAAATTTTATTTAATTTTGTTATTTTTGTTTACGAATTTAATTTTTTTTTTTATCTTTTTAATTTCGAAGAAAAACAAGTATTAAAATTTTTTTTACTTTCGAAACAAAATATAAACGTATACGTAGCCGAATATAATTTGAATTTGAGATTATCCCAATTTTAAAGGTGCGCAACTAAAACTGAAATCAATTCGATTTAATCCCAATTTTTTGAGCATCTTGTTGAGTTCGTAAAACAAACAGAGAGAAATGAAAAATATCATCGTCACGGTGTAACGAACCGACAGTACGAATAGATAATACAAATGATGTATACAAAAGATATTTTATGACAGTTAGGTATAGTTTATATGTGTAAGTAAAATCCCAATTTCAAATTTTAGTCGTATATACGATAATCCCAATTTTTGAGAAGATCTCATTTTAATTCGAACCATTTTCCGTCTTGTATACGTATACAATTAAAGTAACAAAAGGAAAATAAAAAAAAATTTTTTATAACGATTTTTATTTGAAATTTCTTATCATTCTGATATTTTACACTTTGAAGTGTATGTAATAAGGTAGAAGAATTACTAAAGTCTTTGCTCAGATTTATTTAATAAATTACTTAATTAAATTGTGTACATTGTACACATTAAAAAGAAACTTTTAGTCATTAAAGATTTTTTTCTTGTTTTCTCGAAATAAACAAAAATACGAAACAAAAAAAAAAAAAAAACCCCATCATGAATTGATTACTTTGTATAAGTTAATTTTTATATTGAGTTTATAATGTCTTCTTTTCATACTTGCTACATACGTTTTCTTGGTCCTTGTTTGTTTGTTTTTTACGAGTTAATAAAATAAACAGTTAAATTATATGAAAAAAGTGTTTTACTAATATCAACAAGTTTGTTTATTGTGACATTGAGAAATGAACACACAATATATAAAAAGTGCACACATTGTATAAGCATATTACATTCAACATTGTATTGCATAGTAGTAGGGGTTACAATATTTATGCACATGCATACATACGTTATTTTTTAACGTACCTAGGTCATGTTGTTTTGACAGTAACAAAATTTTTGAACTAAAAGCAGTAGATTTATAATATAATATCGTTATATGGTAGTAATAACCTGTAAAGTGTAAATTACGTGGTATCCATAGTTCAATTGTACAGCATGTCACAGGATCAACTAACGTATCTATGTTATTGTTTTTCAATAATAATAAAAAAATAAAAATAAAAGTTTTAACATAAAATTTTTAAGAACGAAGTTAAAACAAGAAAGAAACATTTTTAATCGTTTTATTTTGTGTTTTTATTTTATTATTCTATTTCTGAATTTTAATTTTTCTATTTAATCCGTTTAAAATGCTAACATGAATATTTAATACACATAATTACGTGTATCTTTCTAATAACACACATTATTTCTTTTACAAATTATAAATTCCAGTGCAATGTCCTTTTATAAATTTACATATTATATACATGCATAAATACTACAATCGTGTGTTTAATATATATATTTTTCGTATGTATGTGTATATCCATGTGAACACCACTGTAAATATGTGAGCTGGAATGTAGAGTATTGAAGCTAATTTATTGCAAAGAATTGCCCATTTATTAGGCACCGAGATAACATGAATTTTTCTATATACATATGAATAGCTCATAATCCTATACACACGGTACACATTATGTACTAGATTGTTTGCGTTGTATAAACTATAGCGTAAAAAACTTTTTTATTTTTGCTTTGTATATTTTTTTTGTCAATTCAGCATTCATCAAAAAGGATAAAAGGCAAAGATAAAGTTATTTCTATACAGGGTGTCCGAGAATAATGGTCATGAAATTAGTCATCCTTAAGACAAATGAAAGCTGAGAATTGGGCCTATTCAACAAAAATTTGTTTCACTGGAATCAACTGAATAAGTTCAGAGTTGTTAACATTCAAATTCAAAAATATCCTTATATCTGTGTTTTAAGGTTTAAGGAGAGGGTCTAAAATGAATTTTCACTAGAAATATTCTAAATTACACGATAGACCCATTTTGTGACCTTTATTCTGGAACAGCTTGTATACATATTTATGTATGTATGTGTTTACTTTTATTTTTATTTCATATTTTTTGTTGTTGCTTTTCATTTTCATATATGTATGTACGAAAATTTTCTTTTTTTTATTCATATGTGTAAGTCATCGTTTTTGCTTTTATTCTGCATTATACGAGTATAGGACGTACATACCATTTAAACTGTAGACAAGTCATTTCTTACATGCAAATGTATGTACATATATATTCGTATTCACTAATTCACATATACTAATAACAACCATTCAATGTAATTGTACATACATATGACTTAATTAAAATCCTTAAATATCGAGTAAATATAACCATATAATATTATTTCATGCGTTACTGCAATTTGAAAATATGTAACTGTGAATAAAAAGTAAAACATGAAAAAAAAATAAAAATGAAAATGGAAAAATAAAGTAATGAATAAATAAATAAAATTTGAATAGCTCTTTATTATACCTTAAAGCTTCTAGCTTATGCGGGATTTACCGGATGTAACAATTAGCTGAGAAAATATGTATAACCATATATGTAATGGATGTACATGTGTAGACATAATATAATTAAAATGCATTGAGGTGAACATACATACATACGTACAAAAGTATATGATATAATGTACATGTTATATCCTTGTAACCCAAACTGGAAAACATAAATCAAAAAGTCTTTAAGCCATACATTTATGTTATACTTATGCATCATACAATCATGACAGGATATTTGATTTTCTGTACATTTATGCATGTGCACATGTTGTTTGTGTGTCAATTTTGAATTTAATTTGTAATTACTTTTGTCCATACACATATAATATTTCTGAAAATGAAATGATTTAATTTCTGTTTTCTTTTTTGTTTTCTTTAATAAAATTTTTATTATATATTAATTGATATTAGAAACGTTTTAAACCGCAAACATTCATATTTCATTGTGTAGATGAACTTCTCAAATTTAGTTATAGTAAAATTCAAATCAGATGAACATTTTTAGGAAAAATTTCTATTTGTGTTAATGAAGATTTTGAGTACATTTTATTTTAAACATGTACCTAACTCAAATAATTTCATAAGTTCAATCATTACGAAACATATTCAGCGAAGGGTTACTAAATGTTGCTTTTAAAGAAATTTTGTAACACAAAGAATATTTGAAGAATTTGTTTCATACGTTTTTTTTACCATAGTTTTGATATTTTATTTATTTATTTCAAAATGTTCTTTTAATTTCAACTTTACTCTATAAACATTTTAAAATGAACATGTTAAATTCATTTTGTAAATAAATACACCTAAAAATAATTGTGCAGAAAATATTGAATTATTTTATAAATATATGAAAGTGTTTTATTTTGTGGTTACATTTTGGAATGTATTTGATTTCATATTACAAAAAAGTATTCATAAATACAAGCATATATAATTAGAATATTTTTGTAAATGTTAATTCATGCATGCATTCATGTAAGTTGATTTTATCGAAAATGTATGAAATTTATAAAATACACAATTTGACATATGCATATGTATGATATGAACATTTGAAATTTAATTTGCTTGTTTTATGTTGTTATAAAGATGTGAATGAATGATGATGATAAAAAAATAAAAAAAAAATAATAACAAAAATACGTTAGATACATGTATAGGTAGGTAAGTACATACTTAACAACGAAAGCTTTCAATTTTAACTTTTACCACAAAAAAGCTTTATACGTTTATAAGGATAATAAAATTATGTATACACTTGATATTAAAAATTGTACCAAAACTTTTATTCCTTATATTTCATCCGCATGTATTATTATCCTTTAGTTAACATTCTGATAATTCTAGTGGTCTAGTTAACATTCTCTTTTTAACTGATAAACAGTTGTATTTCCTCTTTGTGGTCTATATAGTTATTACGTGTACAATAATAAAAAAAAAACAGGATATTAATGAAATTTACGATATGATTTATTTTTTTTTTATTATTTTTAATTTTTTTGAAAAATAAAAATCATAAATGAAAAAAAAAAATTCATTATATAAATTAAATTTTACATGTATTTTTATGGTGTTTGTTTTATATAAAAAAAAAAAAAAATAAATAAATAAAAATTGTGTAAACAAACTGCAAAACAAAAAATATAAAAAAAAATTGTTTTTTTGTTTATATGAAAAATTTCAATAAAAAATAATACGAATTTCCATGCATGTGTATACGATATAGTGAATAAAGTTATGTGTAAATAATGTAAATAATATTTAAAATTGAAAATATCAAAAAACAAAAAACAAAAAAACAAAAAAACAAAATTACAAATAAAAAGGAAAATTCTTTGTATTATGGCTATTTTACATTCTTGTTGTTTTTGGAAATCTGTACGTAAAGGCAGTTATGCAAGTGCTATTTATGCTTTGGTATGTTATCGTTTTTTTCATATATATTACACATAAACTCTTGAAAATCTGATTTTTCTTACCTTTACTTTAAAATTTTTTTAATAAATTAAATTTTTTCTTTTGTTTTTTCAAATAACAAATTTTCATTTATATTTTTATGAAATAAAATTTGATTACATATTTTTTAAATTAGAAAATTTTTAACGAATTTTTATGTTTATTTGAAAAGAAAAAAATATTAATTTACATAACAATATTTCAAATGGTAAATAGCGTAAAACACCTTTTGATAAAAAATTAAAAAAAAAATAAAAAGGTTCTTAAAAAGGATCTAAGGATCAAAAAGCATCTAAGGATCAGTTTTGTTTTTCAATGAACATTTTGATTTTTTTTTTTTTCTCTATTATAATAATAAACTCAACAAGAAATAACATTTGAAAAAATTAAATTTTTTATTTATTTGTGTATAGCATAAACTTCGTTTTCATATCCTCCATAATTATTTTACATGTACACAAACACATGTAGACTATATATTTTTTTTGAAATTCAATTAAAAATAATCAAATAAAGAATTTAAATTACAAATTCATAATTAACAAAAAAAAAAATGTAATAAAATAAATTAAAAAATTATGCCTACGTTTGTAAGTATATACGTATACATCTCCAGGTAATATAAATAAAGACAAAAAAATCTTTTTTTTAAACGTTTTTCATATACATAAATAGAAAGAAAAAAATTATAAGAACATGGTTTATTGTCAAAAGAATTTTTTGTCCATTTACCTTATTATCCTTATTATCATATATATTTTTTTGTACTATGCCTAGTCCTCATTTTATTGTTACCATTTTTTTTTTTTTTTTCATTAAATTTTCTAAATTTGCTTTTAACATGAAATCTCCATACAAACTCATAAACTAACTAAAAAAAACACTTTTTCCTTTTTTTTCATAAACACGATATAACAAAAATTTTGAAACAAAGAAAAATTTTCTAAAAGCGAAAATACAGTACATATATAAGCGAATATAAGTTAGACTTGTTAAACAAACAGAGAACTTTACATATATACATATGTATAACGTTTTTGTCCTATTCACAATTATAATATGTACATGGAAATTTTATAATGCCTTTTTAATACAAAAAATAAATAAAATAATAATTCATATTAAAGTTTTATTATTTTTGTTTTTTTAAGAAAATACAAAATAAAATTTTAAACCATATTTTAAACAACGAAGTTTAAACTTAAAAGTGTTATTTGTAAACAAGTGAATTTTGTAAACAACTGAAACATAAAAGTGTTATACAAAATTCAACGTATGCATATACATATGGTTTAAAAGAAGAATTTTTATTCGTTATTTTTTATTTTTTTTAAATTGCATAATAACCGTAGTTTTAATAAACTTCATTTCATTAACAAAAGTATGAAAATCCAAAGAAAACGAATGCAAATATAATAAATACCGTATGTTCAGAAATTTTTGTTTTTAATTTAAAAATTTTTGCAATGTGCATGTATTTAGGAAAATAACAAAACAAGAAACCAACAAAACAAAAAAAAAAAAAATAAAAACAGAAAACCTAAGAAAAGTACACAAAACTAATTTGAAGTTAAGCAATAATACTTTTGTATTTTCGAAAAGACACAAAAAAAAATATATATAACATTAAATTTCATGTAAAAGAATTGTACAGAATTTTATGGTGTGATAATGCATCCGTTCAGTATCATTTTCATTTCAAATTACTGCATAAGAAAATAAAAACCTAATTTCCTTCTTATTTTTCTTATTTCTTTCTTTTTTTTTTGTTGTTGCAATAGTCTAATTGTTAAGAATTATATTTCCTTTTTTGTTGTTGTTGTAGTAGAAAAGTTTCAACTGACTTTGAAATTTAAGCAAAAAAAAAAAAAAAACAGATTAAGAGAATAATATGAAAAATAAGTGGGTAAAAAGAAAAACTAAAGAAAATCAAAATGAAAAGAAAATTATGTACATTAAAATTATAATTATGATCAGCTTCAAGTGTTTATTAACTTCTTTAATTGTTCTGTACAAAGAAAACGAAGGAACAAAAGTATAATGATGATGAAAATTAAGTTTTATTGAGACAAAATTAAAATATCGTATGATATAAAAAGATAAGGGAGGACAACAATAATAATAATGATTGCCTGTAAGGCATGTGTTATGCCCCAACATATGTATTTAACTTGTTCAAATTAGAACTGCGTGTACAATTGAAATTAAAGTAAAATTTCAAAAAAAAAACCATACTCGTATGTAGGTATACCTTTGCACATTAAACATTTATAAAACTTTTGTTTGTTTGTACACAAAACTTCTCCTGATCTCATTCTTTGAAATTTGAAAACTTTACAAATGAATAAATGCATGTCTTCGAAGTTAAAAATAAATTTAAACGCATTCATTGGCACAATAAAATATTCAATTAAAATAAATTTATCTTCTTGTAATTACTATAATTAAGCTATTTATTTGATGATTTTTTTTTGTTTTCTATTTGCATACAAATGGTGTAAATCAGGGACTCCCAACCTTGTTCTAGCCTCGAGCATATTATCAGTGTAGTAATTGGGCGTAGTCTCTATAACATAAAGCAAAAATATTCTTCATAATTAGAAAAGTATGCTAATATTATTGTTTATAAACAAATTTTCAAAACTAGTTGACAGGCATCATTGTACCCATGAGCATAGGGTTCGGAAACCTTGATGTAAATGATCCAATAATGTTGTAATTAAAATAATTCTAATACTTGTACTTTATTCACAAAGATAAATGTTGTTGTAAGCTAAAATACCGAGTATTGTATTACATAAAACATACTCAAGTAATGTATGTGTATCACTAAAATCCATGGCACAAAATACTCCTTTGAGGAGATAATACGTTATACGATTAGGAAATAAAAAATTATTCAAATAAAAAAAATTCTCTTTAAATCTATTTATACATATGTATGTATGTCATAAACATAAAATCTCTTCGAATTTTTAATTCAATCACTAAAGCAGAATTTTCATTAAAAATTTTATTAAAAGACAAACAAACAAAAATTTTCATCTCATCATAACTAATTTTTGATTAAATTAAAATTTAACAATATTGAAAAAAAAAAAATAAAATAAATTTTCATTTTTTTAAAATCATTATTATTATCGTATTAATTGCAAAAGGCAATCAGAAAAATTTCCAATTATATTATTAAAATACGCGTGATAATTAATGGATTTTCAAATTTTCCATGAGATATATGTAAACCCAACTACACTCTGTCTATCAATGATTTTTAGTGTACGACTTATAAAAACATTCACTTTATGGGGAGCACAAAAAATACTTCGCCGTCTATAAAAAAAAAAAAAAATAAAATAAAATTCAAGAAATATTGTACCCTAGCATCCGTCTCGCACTACGTTCAAACGGCAACTGAACTAAATATTCATTTTCAACCTTTATTTATGCTATTGAGTTCTGACTGCCGCGCGCTCGCTGACTGCTTTAAACTTGTGCTGTGTGCTATGTATACAATAAACCTGAAAGTGAATAACAATTCCCAAAACAAACAAGAATAATACACTAACTGACTGTATTGTGCCTATCGTCCCCACCCCTGCGCTGCTATGTGCTATTACTATGTACATATTTATATTGTATATGTACATGAAACATGAGAGAAATTCAAGACCCAATAACTCCAAAGCAAACAAGAATAATACACTAACTGACTATATCGTGCCTATCGTCCCCACCCCTGCGCTGCTATGTGCTATTACTATGTATTCATATTGTATACATGAAACATGAGAGAAATTAAAAACCCAATAGCAAACAAGAATTGTCGTTTGACCTTGAACAAGTAAAATTTGGTTGGACAGACTAAATGTGACTATATGCAAAAAGTTAAAATATAAGAAATGAGTTTGGTGATATTTATAGAACAGGAATACCATTACCATTCTGCAATATATTTTAGAAGTTTATTCTATCAAGTATGAAATATTCGAGGATTTGGGTAACTTTGCTCGTGAAACGCTCTTATTAAAAACAAAACAAAAAACAAAAAAAGACATGTACTCCATAAAAATTTCACTTCCATATACTTATACTTATACTGTATACTTCCATAAGGATTTCACTTAAAATCATTAATAAACAAAGTATTTAACATTATAAACAAGTACATATTTTAGTTTTCATCATGTTCATTTTAATTACATATACAAAAAAATAATTATTAATATCATAATCAAATCATGTTACGGTAATGGTACTATAATTTTATATCACAGCATGATAGAAATTAAAAAAAAAAAATGAAATAAATTTACTTCAAATTAGAAATGATTTGGATGTTCAAAAATCGATTACATGATTTGAAAAATTTCAATTAAATTGAAATAAATTGCTAATTATATCGTAAATCTTAATAATTAATACAGTATTTTAACTGCGTATATATATAATACCGAAAATGAGTTAACACAAAAAAGATTTTAATTAAATCCGCTTTTCATTTTGATTTTGTCCTTCTTGGAATTGCCTATTATTTCAAGTCAAAAACAACGTATACATGCGGTTTTAATCATGGTTAAAGAATTTTTCGTTAGCTTTCAATAAATTTATTCTTAATTTTAATTTTAAGCAAAAAATCACAAATATTGATATTTAATGGATTTATATGCGCATATAAACAAGAAAAAAATTAGGCATAAATTTATTGAAATTCATATTAAATTTCAATTTTAATAAATTGTTTCCTTTTAGTCACAACAGCCTTAAGGACATTCATATATATATAAATAGACCTTATTTCTCATAAAACAGATCAAGTAAATATATGTATATTAGAAATGAAACATACATATATAAGAAAAATGACCCTTTTTTAGCTCGAAGTATTAAGAAGAATTTTCCATGGAAAAAATATAAGCTAATTTATTGAATTAAGAAAAGTACATGAATTACAAAGGTTCCTCGAAAAAAGCAAAAAAGAGAAAATAATATACTGAACCCAAAATAAAGATACCACACATGTCTTGAAATACGATAATTTTAAAAGACATTGAAATATCGTATTTTTTGTATTGTCGAAAAGCCGTACAATATTTTTTTTTTGATTTCCTTTTAAAAAATTTTTAAGAGCACATTAGATAATAAAATTTATTTATAAAAGATTCATAACAGAATACGCATTTCCATAACATTGAAAAAAAAATGATTTTTTTATATTCATTCATGATATTAATAAAGTAAAAAAATTATTGATAGATTTTATTGAATCTAAAAACGTACATGTAACCCATGTTTACATGGAAAAAGAAAAATACGATATCCTTTTTATTTTTAAATTAAATGTTTATGTCTTTTCCATAATTTACCTTTTTATTTTTATTATCCCAGTCCATGATGTCCTTTTTTTTTTTAAAAAAAATTCAAAAATTATATTCAAAAAGTTTAAGTCTTTAAAATTTTGCAACAATTCACAAGAGCAGAATTATATTGTAACAAAGAAACGAAAAAAATTTTCCACCATTTTCCATTATTGAGAAAAAATATATAATTTAATGCTTCAATGCCAAAATTACTATTTTATCATTTTGATACTTGAAAAATTTGAAGTACATACATGATTAATTGAATCTGTATAAAATTTTCAGTAAATGCTTTAATATTAAATATTAAATAAATTTAATATTTATTTTGTAATCAGGTAGATTGAATGTACTTTAATTTTCATTTAAAAAAAACAAAAAAACAGGGATAATATACAGAAGTTTTGTACTTTACATTCATCATATCCACTGTTTGTTATTAAATTATAGTAATGAAATAAAATTAAAGTGCTTTGTATTACATTGAAATGATAAAAATTGTAATTTATATGAATTGTCACGTCTGTCATTCATTGATTGGCTAAATATAATTTAAAATTATTGATTAAATTAATTTACTGCAATGTACAATACAAAGGCAAATGATCCGAGTATACAGGACTTAAAAACAAAAGACGAAGAGTAAATGAATGTAATACGAGTACACTGAACTACACTGCCTTGGTAATGGGACATCGCGGGTATACGATTGTTACGTACTGTATGTTTTATAAAATATAGAAATACAGAAGAATTTTAAAGAAAATTTTTTAATGTAATACAAATTTTTTTAGTAATCCTTTTTGATTTTTCCACGTTAATTGAAATATTTTATAAAATACATTTTTCAATGTTATTTATACAATGTTCATTTTATACTTAAAGGTCTCAAACGTTATACACGAGTATATGTACACACATTCAAGTTTTTCAAAACTCCCAAAAAAGAAAAAAAAGAAAAAAAAATTCCTAAACTCTTAGCTTTTTTCATAAAACAAAATTGAATATTTTCTTTAACAACATATTTTCTTTGTTGTTTATAAACATTTTAGTTTTTTTTTTTTTTTTTCTTATTTTATCTTGCTTGTAAATAATATTTTCTATAAAACTTTGATAAAGTTATTAAATATCTTAGATATTTTCTCTATATATACCTATTTTGTACCTGTATTTGTTGTACGTGGTTATATCACATATACATACATGGCCGTTTGTACCTTTTGTATGGTTATATTATCTTTTATATTTGTGTGTGTATTTTTATATAACAATTTACATTTATTATTGATTGTAGGTGTACGAAGGAAAAAAAATAAATAAAATCTATTACGGCAATCAAAATCACAAAAGGTTATAACATAACCATTTATCGAGATGTAAACTTTTCTATTGCTTCCCAAAACACAAATAAAAATTCAATATTTTTACTCAATTTTTTTTTCTATTTTTTTCTTTGTTTGTTTTGACTTTTTTGTTTTGTTTTTTCTTTTCTACAAAAAAAAAACAAAATCACAAATAATAAATGGTTATGGAATATATTCAAAATCAAAAACAAAAAAATAATAAAATAAAAATTCGTTTATTTGTTTTATGTTTATAAGTACATAAACATTCACATAAATCGGTTTTTATTTCAATGCTATGTTTTTTTTTTTTTTAAAGAGGATATTGCATATACATATTTACTAAATGTCATGTATGTACTACATAATATGTAAACATCAATGTACATAAAATCTTAAAAATGATGATCAAATTATTTATATACTTTTTCCTTGATAACAATGAAAATAATATACAAAATACAGCACGTTTAACGATATATACTCGTATATATGTTTTCATGGGAGTAATTAATAATGATAAAATGATAAATACAGGTATACACACATGAAAACACATGAAAGGTTTGCTCAAATTACTTGAGTTGTATGTGTGTGTATATACAAATTTATAATAAAAAAGAAAAAAAAAACTTTTGTTTTTTTTATTACATTTCGTAAAATTCTTCAGTTGCGATGTCATGACATTTCTATATGGTACATGAAATATTTTACCTTGAAATCAACATATTCGTGTGTGTAATCTACATATTTACATGCACTTTCTTTTAATTTTCACATAAATTTCTTTTATTATTGTTATTATTTTCTTCATTTTCTCATCCTGTTTTTTATAGGTATACTTTGGCAGCTCATGTATAATAATTTCAATATATTTATATGATGAACAAAAATATTTATCAGGTGAAGTTGATAAACCAACTGGTGAGAGTTTTTTAGAAAAGGAGGCAATTTCTCCAAGTAAGTTATAAAAATGAAAATAATAATAATGGAATTGATTTTATATATATGAACATATGCGTACAAAAATATAAAAATTATGAGTACTTTTTTATGTTATAAAAAGAGGATAAAATTTCAATTAAATTGATCCTCCAATTAAAATTTTTATTTTTCAATTTATTTTTTATTATTATAAATCTTAATTGCTTGAAATATACAGTATACATATAAAAAATTCAAAGAAAATTCATGAAAATTTTTTATTTTTATTTTTTAATTTTTTTTTTTTCTTTTTTTTGCGTACTAATTGATTTGAACGAAAATATAGCGACTGTGATATTTAATATTTTATTATTAATTTGCGCATCATGTGGTTTTATATCATCAATAATAGTAATAATCGCTCTTAAAAAGGTACGTACAATCAATTTGTAATAATGATTTTAAAAATATAATTTATTCATGATTACACAGAATTTTATTCAATTTAAAAAAACAAAATATGAAAAATTATGATTTCAAAAATTTTATATCATCGATGTTTATTGATTTGTTATTAATTTCATAATCTCTTTAATTTAAAATGTTGGTAAAAGTTCTTTGTGGAACCCAGGGTCATATGTGGGTGAAACTTACACAGTATATGGTGCAAAACTAGACATATAAACATATGTATGTATGTATCTGCGTATATGAATAAAAATAAAATAGATAGTTGGAGCGAATTTACATGGTATTTTTCCTAAATAAACGTGATAAAACGTTGGAAAATGTCAACTTCTGTTATTTTGAATTGCCAAAAAAAAACAACAAAACAATGAATATCATAAAGAAAAATATCAAACATGAAATTTCTGTTTACTAAAATTTACACCTATTAACAATTCAACAAAATATGAAATTTAACTGACTAACAGAACTTAACTAAGAATATACAACGTTCTACTACAGATACATTTTACCACACAAAAATTATACAACATGATCAAAAACCGACGTACATACTTACATATGTATAAATGTACATTCTGTTTTTCATGATAAACAGAATGTTTATCCGGACTTGCTAATTCGATTTCAAAATCAAAATTTGTACCAAGTGACAATGTGATGAATGCCTACTGTGAAAATTCCATTCAAATCGCGCCATGGTTCCAAAAGAAAATTTGGCTAAAATTTTATTGAATTTTTTAAAATTAAAAATATTTGTTATGTAAATATGTACAATTGTAGGCAATTAGTTAAAATCATGATTTTTAAAAATGTTTTAATTAACGATTCATTCATTTCAAATTAATCCCATAATTAATTTATTTTTTTTCCATTTTTATTGCAGAATCAAAAAGAACTTCTAATACCATGGATATTATTTATGATAACAGATCTTATTATTGAATGTTTACATTTTATTTATATAGTTATAATAAAGACATTAGATTTTGAACCTTTAACTGCCACTTTATTTACAATCGATTTTTTTATTATTTGTCTTAATGTAAGTAAACACAAGCGTGTGTATAAGCACACTATATTTGTATGTGCGACTGTAAACATAATAAAATACAATATTCTCTCTGTAAGCACTTTATTAGATGCATGCAATTGCTAGAATTATTTGCAATTCAATGCATTTTGATTAGTATTAAAATGATAATAACATATACACACATTCAAATTTTATTTGTTATTATTTTCATTTTCTGAATTGTATATTGCATTTTCGTATTTTGTATTTTAATTATATATGTTTGCCATATACATTCAAATTATTTGTTCATATCAATAAAACAAATTTTATATAAATATTAGAAATGTATACATGAAATTATTTTGTAAACATAAACAATAAAATCGTTTTATTTAAATATTGTACAGGAAATATAAAGTGAAAATGAATTGAGAGTAATAAAAATATCTCTATTGATGTGAAAAATTATACAGACAATGCCTTAATCAAAATTCTAAAAAGTAATTTGTTATGTTATGAATTTTCATTTTATATCAGAATGCGTTTATTTTATTTGACTTTAAATTTCAGCTTAAAGTTATTGAACTTTTATCAAAGAATCTTTTCTTATTTATTTATTTATTTATTATTATTTATTTATTTTTTTTTTTTGCTTAAAATTCTTAAATTTTAATAATCTATTTTGTTATCATTTTAAAATCATGCAAATTTCAAATCACATTTACCCGTCTGCATTGAATTTTTCTTTATTTTCATATCAAAAAATACAAATCGATAAGATAAAGTCACAAAATCTTAATAGGGGTTTGTGCATGATGATATCTTTCTTTTGTTTGAAAATTTTTTTAAATTTAAATTTATAATAAAAAAATTTCAAATTAAAACTCATTTTTTTTTTTTGTTTTTTGGTATACTTAAGTGGTAGATTTTATATTTTTGTATTGTTATGCACGTAATGCATTGAAATGCATGCATCTATAAATGAACAATTTTCCATTTCTTTCAAAAATTCAAAATGTTTTCCATTACCTTTCATTATTGATTTCTATATCATTTTTATACACAGGTATACTGTTTACTTTGTGTTATATCACAATATCAAGAGTACAAAGCTGGTCGTGGGTATGCAACAGATAATAATCGGGTAAGACATTGTTTCTTTTTGTTTTTCCAATTTTTCACTGTTAAACATTTGTTTAAAAAAAAAAAAAATAACGATTTAATACTAGAAATTATTACTCCTTTTTTACTGTCATTCTCACTTAATGTCTGAAAATTCCAAAAGAAATAAATCACGGTTTTACATGTGTTGCATCATACTTTATTGAACAATATATGTAGCACTCTCTACTCTGTACTTTCTAAACCCAAAGAAAAATTATATTGATTTTATTTAAAGAAAAATGTTCAAATTGAGTTTGATTGATTTATCTTTAGTATTTACAATTCTGATGTATTTCATGTGCTTTTGGAAACATATATGTACATACGTACATTTTTGACAAAGAAATTATTGTGTACTTTTGAATAAATATCCTTTCATATTATTCAAAAAAATTGTTAAAGAAATTTTGTTTTTGCCAAAAGATAAATTGATATAATGTAACAATATTGAGTTCAATTAAAAAATTTTCATATACGTTTCAAAGCATTAAATTACTTATTATTTTCTAAATAAACCTATATACATGTTCAATATATTCAGAATAAAAGCTCTTGTACATATAAATGAATCATTTCATTCGTTATATCACAAGTATTCATTCTAAAATATTCATTTCATGTACAATCAATAATTTCATAAAGATTTACATGAAATTCAAATATTTAGAATCTTTCAAATTTTCCAAAATTTAAATATTTTAGAATATTTGAAAAAATATTTTTAATAATTCTCAAATGAAAATGGGAAAGAAAATTCAAATATGATAATAAGAATATGTTAGCAATTTTAAGAATGTTGATGTTCACTTAGTCGATAATCTTCTTTAAGTATAACATCAATTTCAAATTTAAATTTTAGATCAATTTACGTAACAGTATAAATGTATAAAGCCCACATTATATTAAAATTAATTCGTGCATATATGCGGAAGCAAATTTATTCGCTTGTGGAAAATGAATTTAATTTTGTATCAAAGTAATATACTTAAAGTATTTTAGTGAGAATTTTCATTTAAAGCATTTAAAAAGAATAAAATAAATTTTTCTTTTTTTTTTTTAAAAGTAACGAATAACTCAGTACTTACACATTGTAATATATGTATACATATGTACTTTGGATTGAATATATATAAAACACGTTTTTTTTTCACTTGCACACATTTTAATACATTGAAAAAACTTTATAATATTAAATCTCATAAAATGTTCCAGGACATCCTTCAAATAAACGTTATATAAGAACTTAAATTTATACAATGTACATAAAAAGATAAAAATAAAAAACAGAATTGATCGGAAATACTTTTTGTTTTATTACCAAAAATACAAAGTATCTTTTATTGTTTTAACGTATATTTTTAACTATGATACAATGTGTATGTAAGACCACTAAATATTTCACGTATAAAAGGAAGAATGGCAAAACAAATACTAAATAAATTGAAATGTTATTATTGGAAGGAAAATACATACATCCTCTACATGACTAAGTAGTGGACAAAAAAATATTTTTCATTTCGTAATATTATTTGGAATTAAAACATTTTTTTTTTTTTTTGTAATCAATAATACAAAATATTTAAAATTTCTTTTAGAAGAATTTATTGTGAATTTTTTTTTTTTTTTTTTAAATATTTGAATTGCGAATTTTTTATTTGTACGTACATAAATACATTGTACATATATCATTCATTCCACAGCATGAAACTCCACAGCAAAGTCCACCGTCCCCAACTGGTGCATATTTGAATACATTTCGTCATAATCGTGATAAAAGAAATTTTTCAACATATCCTCGTCCAAATTTCACAAGAATTGGTAAGTCATCAAAAATAAAATAAAAGAATTTGATTTGATAATAGAGCAATAGATTAAGTACATACAGAAATTTTGAATACTGCAACATTTTTGTAAATCAGTTACCAATCAGCTGCATACATTAAAGCATTTATTTGATTTTATTAAAGTTCTCTTGTATAAACTATCGAAATTTATTTGTCATGTTATCAAATAAAACATAATTAAAATCATAATCAATAAAATACGCCTTTATACAAGAAATTCACTTGAGTAGCAAAGGAAGAGATAGGCGGCAGCAATAAGCCACTAAAAGATTAATTACTTTTTCATCTTTTGTTCAAGACATCAAATGGTATATACAGACAGATATATTATATGTATACCTACCTTTTAAATATTACCATGAATAGAAAATGTTTATTCAGAAATGATTTGCAAAATAATTATAAATGAAAATTTTATATGTATTTACATAAAATTTTGCTTATTTCGAATAAATAAAATACGATCGATATTATTTACATGAATAATATAGTCATTAATCGACAGTACAAATAATCCTCGAATTACACGGTGGTTCTTGTCTCATGACAATTTCGAAATTTACATCAGAGACCGTATCATACGAAATTTACTTGTACATGAAACTAACAAATTTCTCACTGTACAACATGTTCATTTCTTTTTATATTCGCGCATTTTCTTATCGATTCAATTATTTTTCACCTTTTTTTTCTTTTCTTTTTTTTTTTTTGTTGTTGTTGCTTGTTTTGTTTTAAATGCTTTCATTTTAGGGACCACACCACCCCAAACACCACCATCAAGACGACATGTACATAATAGTAGCCTAAAAAAGAAACATGTACAATTTCCTGATAATAATGAACATTCTTATATTCCATCATTTAAAACGACATCAAATAAAACTGAAGCTGAAAAGGTGTTAATTGATATTGTACCAGGTAAATTAATTAAAAATTTTTATTTTATTGAAAAAAACAATTAAAAAAAAAGTCTTGTATATAAATAATGTGGTAACTCATATAAAATATTGACTATGGGAAATGAATATTTTTCAAATATTTTAAATCACATTATTTCATTTTCTTAAACATATACCCTATTAAGACTATAAACCAAAAGCCATGAGTTTTGCGGAAGGGGGCAAAAGAATTTTATTTTCTCTAATATAAATTGTTTGAATATATGTTTTTGTATACGAACAAGACATTTTCCAATAAATAATAGGTATCTACATCCTTTTGTAATGATTTTATTTTTAAAAAATTCTAAAAATATTGAAATTTAAATAAACGATAACTGACTATAGTATGAGCAATAGTAGGAGGTTCGATTTTGTTCAAAATGTTTTTCCTTTTGAGCCTTAAATTAGATTTTCAAAGATAATTCAACATAATATTTTCCTTTTACATTTAATTTCTTCGTGTAAACTAAAATTTATTTTGTATTTTTACACTGTCCCAATATCGTGAAAATTCAATGGTATACGTCAATTCCTTTAAATTCGAAAGATGTTTTTGTTTTTTATTTCTCAGAGAAACAAATGAAAATTCATCATAATACAAAATCTTAAAAGGTTTCAAGGACTACATACAGGGTAGAATATGCAAATAAATTTACGTACAATTTTCACCAATTTTATCATAAACATGAATTGAGGAGGATTACATTTTATTTTTACAGAACAAATTTTTTTTTCCTATTTTTAATCTTTTAGTGATATCAAAAACGATGATTTGTTATCGGAAAATTCTCACTTTTTCTTTTGTTTTATTTTTACTTCCCTTTGAACAAAAAAAAAAAAAAAAAAAAAATGTGTACGTATTTAAAAAACAAAAATTAAAATATTTATTGTCATTTTCCTTTTCCTTATAGACAACAACGAAACCACATTATCGTAACAAAAAGACTCAATAAAGATCAATGACAACATTGATAATAAACATGATATATGTAGACAACAGGAGTACTAAATAATGAAAATCGTTTGATATTTACCTTATCTTTTTGTATTGACTCGAGACCAATCAAATGTACAAAAAAAACAAAAAATGGAAAAAAAAAATATAAAAATAAAAGGAAGGAAGTTCTTTGTGTAACGAAGCACAAAGAATAGAAAATATAAACAGGGAGAAAATTAAATGTCAAATTAAATTTATATATAAAATGTGTGTTTTTTTGTAAATTGATGAATTTCATGAAATACACCTCATGTTAGTTGTTTTTTTTTTTTTCATTTTTAAGACCACGTTTTAAACAGAAAAATATTTAATAACGAAATCATGTCGTTATTTGGTCCATACACAAAGTACATACCAATTAAGCGTTTTTGTTTTTACATTTAATTTTATATTTCACGCTTTATACATTTTTTTTTTTTGGGTTTATTTTAATTTGTTTCATTATTCGAATTAAATTAAAACTGAAATCTACTCAAATAAAGGACATATATAGAGTTTGTACTTTGGTTTTTTATTTTTTAATTTTTCATAATGAACAATAAATGCATTAATTGGTTACACTTTTAATTTACAAATTGTAATCTGATATTAAAAACTATGAGGAACAAAAAATATGTACACTCTCATAATAAACATTTAACTGTTATACATATTTTAAATTCATGTTCAAGGAAAAAGGAAATTATAACCAATTGCGATGACAATATTTTTAAAAAGCACACATACATACATACAGAGTTAATAATTATACGACAAAAATGATATGATTTCATTTTGCTGTTGTTATTGTTAAATTTATTGAAAGGACACATCATTCGAATAATGAAAATAAAAAAAAAAATAAAATGAACAAAAAATTTTTATACTGAACCCACATAGACACTTAAAAAAATTATTTATTTGAACATTTTAAATTTTTTTTTTTTTTTAAATGTGGTTTTACAATTGAACAAATTACAATTATACAATTACAGGTATACAGATATAATAATTCTGTTATAAATAATTTATATTGTCTAGATACGTTAAAATGTGTATATACTTATCAATGTTATTTCAAAAAAAAAAAAAAAAAAAAAAATTATGATTGTTACATTAACACACTTATCATTATAATTGATTATACCTATTTGCATAAATATTATTATGTTTTTTTTAAAAATTGTTTAAATTAAAGAAAAACAATTTACTACAGTAGTACACACACAATAAAATACAGTAACAAATATAAAACAATAGAACTCGTTTACATATTATTCAAATGTATATCAAGCTGTTATATTCAATCGGTTGCTCACTGATTGATTGACTGACATCTTATTTAATTCATTTTTATTCAAAATAATTGATGATTTTTCTTTTTACATTCATTTCATTTTAATACTTTAAATATATTCCATTAATTTATATTTTCTATTCTTGTCTCATTTTTTTTTTCAAAATTTCAAAAAAATTTGTATTTACAAGAAAAAACGTTTGTCTTATTTATAATTAAAAAATATATATATACTATACATTACAGTTTCATAATAACGAAATCAAATTGACCAAAAAATCATAACATATGTGTATGTTAAAAGGGAAGAAAACAAAAAAAAAAAAGAAAATATCATGAAATTTAACATTATGAAAGTTGACAGTTTTTGAAATTATGAAAATATAATAAAAATGACTTTATACACTCTTCATACATCGTCACCCAAACACACATGTACACATTTTCGTTTTTGTATTACGAAAGCTGTACACATATAATCAAAATGTGGTGTATACATATGTATGTATGTATGTACCTACACTATATGCAACGACAAGAAAAAATGTAAAACCTCTTTTGTTTCTAATAGTAATGTAGAATTTGGTAAAAATCTCATGAAATAAAAATAAAAATAAAAAATAAAATAAAAAACATTTTTTTGTATGAAAGTAGTAGGTATCAAATTCTCTAAAGCTGTATACCATTCATGTATGTATATGTAAGTATGTACAGTGGTGTTAAAATATCATCAGAAATAAATTAAATGTGTGATGGTGGTTTAAATTATATATATTTTTTTTTTTTGCTATACGAAAAATACAAAATAATTTTTCAGATTTTTCATTTTCGTTCTCGTTTTCCTTTCTTTTTTTTTTTTTTGTATAAGCATTTCGATATAGAAGAGACAGATTCGAATCTTAAATTTTACGTATGAATGAATTTTGAAAGCAAAGAATTTTATTTAAAGAAAAAAGAAATTTTTTTAAATATATAATTTTGTATAATGGTTTTATCCTGTACTGTCCAAAATGAAAATTCCAATGTCATAATATATACTCCCCATTTAAGTATATAATGTCTGATAATATTTTTCACATCACTGTATATTTAATGTACTGTATGTAAGCTGAAAAATGACTTAGATTTTAATTTTTTTTTTTTTGTTTAAATATTAAATTTAAATTAAGAAATAATTTGTATATTTATTACTGTAAAAATAAAAAAAAAACTGAATTAAAAATTTGTACGTAATATCCTTAAATCTTTATTTAAAAAATAAATAAATAAATAAATAAAAAATTAAACAAAATAAATATTGTATGTTTTAAAATATTTTCCATATTAAATCATAATTTTGTATTTAAAATTTATTTTAATTATTTTCTATTTAAAAGTTTTTAAATTTTCAATGTTCCTATATAATGTTAACCTATACAACAATAATTAAGGCAAGGATATATTGTGTATAACATCAGGTAAAATGGTCTACATACATACGATATATTTATTTTAATTTACTACTTAATGATATACAACATAATTTTATGAACTTTTATGGTTTATTTTATGTGTACTTATTAAATGGTGGAAAATTTCATTTTATATAAATTTTAATTAATTATTTAAAATAATACGTTGTTCTATACGTTTATTTTTATTATTAATGGTGGGTTTGTTTTTATTACGATTGATAACACCATCTTCTTCGTCCATCATTCTCAGAATAGTTACCTAGATTTTTTTTTTTTTTGTTTTTGGTCATGAATGAAAGAAAATAAATTTTCACAAATTAAATTCTATTTTTTTTTTTTTTTTTACAATGTTTATATCTATTGGGAACTATTTTTCAAATTAATTTTTATTCATGTAATTAATTTTAAACATAAAACTAATGAATATAAAATATTTATTTGATCATTACAAACTATAAATAGAAGGAATATTAATTAATATAGAAAACATACCTGATCTGAACTATCAATTGGTGCTACAGATATATCTCGTACAGCACGAAATTTTCCGCAATTATTTAAATGTTCATTCTCTAATCGAAAATAATTCCATATAAATCTACGAAATACTTCAAGTGGACTTAATATTGTAAGCATAAGATCACCTTCAATAAATCCAGCTTCAATAAGGCTCATTGATAATGTCCAACCGAAACGTAATATTAAATCTTCGACAATGGCAAAATAATAAAACCACTGTGTGAAAATTCATAAGAATTAATACATACATATTATATTATGTACATAAATATTATTGTATGCACGTAAACTTTAAATGCAATTTTGTTTATTTATTAGATACTTGAATTGAAAGCTAAAGCTACATAGCTTAAAATCTTTGTATGCATGTATATATTTAAATTGTTCAGTAATATATTCAAAAGTATGTTATAAAATATGTAAAACTTACTGTTGAAGAATAAACAATTTCCTCTCGTAAAAATTTATTTTCACCTTCTTTTGAATCAAATAAACCCCAATCCATTTTAATATCCCATGTGTATGCATAACAAGATGATACTATTGAAGATATTATCCATAAATAGAACCATGGATTCTCAACTGATGCAGCATAATTGTCTATACATAAAAATTGTTTGTATTGTTTTGTATTTAAATGTATACGTGCATTAATTTACATGGTATATTTCAGTTATAAACAGCAATTAAATACAATACACAAAACACACAACATTTCATATTCTTTTACATGTTTTCGAAACAAAACATACAAACCCATAAGAAATAATAATTTGTTTTTTTTTTTTTTTTTTTATATGTAAATGGTTTACTTTTCTTTGCATGTTCCTACTTATTTATAAATTTTTACATTAACACATACATTGATCATACAGTGAACATTATTCTTTAAAACTAATTTAAAATGCTATCATATGGGGTTATGAATTTGAAAAATGTGTACATTGCATACAACTATGTATTTTCTGGCTCTGGTATTATTTTCTTCTAATTTTCTTTGTTTTTTTGGTGCACACAATATGTTCTCTATATGTGTGTAATTAATGTAGATTACATTATCCTGTGGTTAAATTTCAAAAAAAAATAAATAAATAAAAACTAAAAATAAAGTACAAACCAATCAAATTACTGTTTTTAAAAAGTTTATCATATTTTCTTTAAAACAAAAGAATTTTTAATTATCCTTAATGAAATGTATAAAAGAGATATTACTATATCATATATTTTATGCACCCATTGTGAATGTAATATAGAGAAATATTATTATTAACAGAAAACATGAAAATTTTCTACTTATCATTGTGAAAAGAAAAATAAAAAAAAAAAAGTTAGAACAAACTGTGTAAGAATCCAATTTAAATGGAGAAAAAAGAAAAACAAAAATGAAAAATATGTTCATAATTTATCAATGTAAGTAGCAAAAGGAAAAATGGTTATAAATACGATTTTGCTGTACCGATGTGTACAATTTTCTTTCCCTTGACCTTTGTCATTTTGACTAAAAGAATTATGATTAAAAATTAATCAAAATATACACATGAAGATATGTATGTCGTGGGTGCATATGAAAAATATAAAGGGTATTACGTGTTACATTTTAAAATTAAATATTTTAAAATTAAAAATTATCAATGAAAGAAGAAAAATTAATTTTCTGTTTTCATTTTAAATATTTGAAAATTTTATCATTATTATGTTGACTGTATTCTATGATCATGGAAGTATTGTACAAACTGACGAAAAATCTCGTTTAAAGCCAACCAACTGAGCTGAGGTAATAAACAATACTGCCAAAATTCACTTGAACCAAATTCCTGAGGATATCTAAAAAAAAAAATCAGCCCAAATGACTTATACCTCAGTAAACGGTGTTTCCTCCTTCGATTTTACTATGCTGCAGTGGATGTTAAACGATAGGTCAGTTCTCACTACATGTCTATCTATCGATCAGTTATATTATATGTTTGACTTTTCATATATTTTTTCAATATTTATTTTATGGTCAAAAAATTTTTTAGGGCAATTTAATTTTGGAGTAACAGAGTGATATATGAAAAAATCTTTATTTTTTCAATTCAAAATATATTTACGTAAGACCTTTAAAATTGCTTTTAGCACATGGGAAAAATTTTTCATACAAAAGCTGTTGTACACACAAAGAAATTTTTTTTTTTTTTTTTTTTTTTTTGAAAATTGAGAGAAATCAAAATACTAAATGTAATTTATGGGAACCTGCATTCAAAGTATTTAGACGTAAATATACAAATATTTTTTATTTAATGGCATTTGAAGTTTAACTTACAGAATGGATTATGTTACATATACAAAAAGGGGTATTCAGATGGAATATAAATTGAAATGTAGCCATTAAATTTCATTTGATTTGGTTTTAGAAAGTAAATATCAAAGTTCTTGATAGGAAAAGCAAAAAAAAAAAAAAACCTTATAAAATTTTTTGCTTTCGAAAATTGATATTTGATTTTCAAAATACAAATGGAACATTAGAAAAACATAAACACATCATTTTTCTGTTTGTATAATGTTTATATGCCATACATGTCTGTGCATACTATTTATGATATGATATCAAAGGTGTGACAGAGAATTGATTTCTCTTAGCTATATTTTCTGTTTTTATTTGATGTTTGCACGTATTGAAAAATCATTTTATAAAACAATTCATAAGAATAAAAAGTCGTCAAACATGCAATATAATCGAATCAATTTAAAAATTAAAGACTAACGATACCATATATTTACATCCATTACAAAAACAACAAACAGAAGAAAAATAGGAAGATATAGACATATGCATTTGTATGTGTGTCAGATTCAGACACGTCCAAAAGAATTTTTATGGTTTTTGTTTTTCTTACAATTATTTTTATCTAATTAATATTCCATTGTTCACACCATTTGAACAAATAAAAAATCAAAATAAAAAAAAAATCGACGAAAATTAATTAAAACACACACACACACACACAAAGCTTTAGAACTGATGAAATAAAAAAGTCAAAATAAAAAAATTATAATCGAAGCTAAAAAGAAAAATAAGAGAAAAAATTAATTGAACAAATTATACAAACTGTGATTTCGTTATTAAAATTTTATTATGAAAATTCAAATTGGCAGTTTTATGTACTGGTGCTGGTAAAGTAATTTTATGAAAAATGGAATGTTTAACAAAATAAAAAATAACACAAAAAAAAAGGAATAAAGGAAAATTCAGTTAAAAAAATTCTTGGAAAATTTTTTATTATTTTATTTTACGTATTTATGATATGTTGCACAAAATTTTACATAACAATGAATAGAACTGATGTGTATGTGTGTATATCCTTTTTTAAAAAAAAAAAAAAAGACCATACAATGAGATTCATATCACTCAACAAACATGAAAAGCATAACATAATATTGTACACGTACATAAAGAAATGTTATTTAATTTACCTGCTGTTATTTGAGTTTTATATGAGAATATAACAACAAAAAATGATGTTGAATATTTTGCCGCATTTAATAAATGCGGAAAAGCTTCACGTGTATCACGATAACGTCTTAGGCATTGTGCAAAACGGAACCATGCTGGTAACATTGCAACAATTGGTCGAATAATAGTACGATCCTCAATGCATGTACGTACATCTGTGTTTAAATATATTACAAAAATCATAGAAATAAAAGAAAACAAAAAAAAAAAATATATTTAATATAACTGACTATATAAATACAAACGAAATAACATTGCAATTACAATGTAATTTGTGTACAATTATTGTACATGTTTATTTCGTTTAATTAAAAAAGAGAAAATGGATAATAAAAATTCATGTATGTATGGTGTACACATACATGACGAATAATAAAAACTTACCAGAAACTTTTTGCCAATTTGGATTCATTGAAAATACACACCAAAAATATGTAATATCTAAAAATGCTGGAACAATACTATTTAATTGGTCAGCAACCCAAAAATCAGCAAATGTCACATAAAAGAATGGTGCTAATAATATCCTTCCTAATACACGTACTGACCAATATCTGGCCTCATGACGAAATGTTTTTGTTGGATTAAATAAGAATAATGCCATTAATGTATACAACATAAATGGACCAGAATATAATGGTATACTTAATGCATCACTATATGTATAACATAGAACGCAAATTGTCCAAATTACACCAAATATTGCTGAAATTTCCATTATATGCTGTTCAGAAAGATGATTTCTTGGATCTAATTCAAATATTAAAACATGATTAACACCAGAAGATCTCCAACCATAAACATTTACTCCCCATAAAAATAAAATTTCAATTACAAGTAATGGGCCACGAAATAAACGAAGTGCTACAAGCCAATCTTCATCACTACTTTGAAATATTGCTGAGAGTATGACAGCTATTAATAAAACTACAAAAGCCCCTGAAAATAGACCAACTTTAAATGTTATCCAAGGACTTTGTTGTTCACCCAATGGCGGTACACGTAATCTTTTCATTGCCTTTTGTCGGTCACCACCTTCAATATCCTGTGTAACAACTGCTTCAGTTTCTTGTATGAGTCGATCAATATCTTTATTCACATAAAAATGTGCTGACTCTACATGCTCTTTACGCCATTTAGCACCCAAATCAACATTCAAAAGTTTATCATGTTTCTTTAAAATCTTACGAAATCCAGTAAAATTTAAACTCTGATAATTTTGTAATAATATTAATCCCAAATAAAATTCACTAAATGCTAATCTAAGATCATGTATTTTTCTAGCTGGTGCATTCTTTTTTCCAAGTGGATATTTTGTTTTCCAAACACGTTGTTTTATTATAAAACCATCTTCTAATGTTTCAACTAATTCACTTTTTAAATTTGCAAATTTTCGTTTTGCTTCAGCCATTTTTTCTGAATAGAATGTATTTATTTTAACCAATTCCTTATCGCAATAATGAAAGAATTGTTCATCAAATTTAGCAAAATATCGTGTCAAAACATCTGGATCTGCTAATTCAGCTGATGGTGACTGTTCTACAGCCGCATATAACATCGCTTTCATTTCCTTTAAATTAAAATGAATATTTTTTTTTCCATTCATTTAACAATTTAATATTCATTTAAATATAAAGTTGATGAAGAAAGAAAAATGCAAAAAAAAAGGAAAAACCATTCAGAATGAAATCGAATTATCCAAATTCTTAATGTATCTACACACATACATACATATTTATGTACACTTATATAAAATGGATGTATTTTTAACGGATAAAAGGTTTTTAGGCATTTCCCCATTATAATTGCATTACGGAATCCAATTAAAAGAATTAAAAAAATAATTTTTTTTCTCCTTTTATGAATTTTTAATAGTAAATATAAAGGATGTCCCAAAATAAGTGTCACAAGATGAGTTTTCTTAAAAAACAGGATTTTTAAAATTTGCGTGTTTTCAATACTTTTCGGCTTTATTTCGATTTTAATCGTTGTTGGTTTATTGTAAAGGATTATTAGCCACAGTTTTAATTCACGAAACATATCATCAATACTACATACATACTACATACGAGTATGCATAATATATTTAAAAGATATTTTCAATATCATATACTTTAGACGTTTAAAAACCTTCAATTATTAATATCTTAGAAGTTTCGATGTACGTATTTATACTATATCCACTAATTGTATGCCATTAAGGTCTTATGAAAATACTGTATGTCTTTTGTTTTCTCATAATTATTTATTGGAGTGTTTCATGAGTACGATCCTTAAAGTTTTCAAAATCAGATGAATTTTTTGAATATCGATACCGAATGATTTAAAATGGTCCTGCCTTTTGTAGTTTACATAAAGCCCTAAATGCATATAATTCTAATCCAGGGCATAATACCTATTTTGGAACACCCCATTAAAAGATATATGTATGTATGTATGTATATCTTTTTCGTTATCAACACATACATATATGTATGTATATACATAGTTGAAAATTTAAACAAGTTTTATCTCAAATTCAAATTTCATCTCATTTGTAATTAGATTAATGTTTAATAATTATTCATTGATATATAAATTAATTCATATACAACAATAAAAAATTAGTCATAAATTGTAGAAACGATAAGGAAAATACGAAATTTACGATATAAGTATGTGAAAATGATAAGATTGTCTAAGAAAATGAATCATGATTTTATTGATAACCATCAGTGAAACTGGAATATTAAGAAATCTTTTAAGAAACAATGCAAGTATTTTTCAATATTTCTCTTTTATGTGATAAAATCAAAATTCAAAATACTAATCGTTGTTGTTGAAATAAATATAAAAAAATAAATAAATAAATAAATTTACATGATTTTATAAAATATCTTTCTATTAATTTATTTATGCCATACATATAATGTTCGAAAAATGTCATCTTATTTTTTTGCGAAATGTGATAATTTTCTGTTCATTTAAATAAACGGAAAATGATAATAAGCGAAAATTTGTTCTAGTCAAATTGTTTTAAAGATTATATTAAATTCTTAGCATTAAATTTCACATCAAAAGAAAATTCAAGAAAAGGAAAAAAAAAAAACAAACTCCCAAAAACATATAAAGGAATTTATCATATTTTGAAAACCGAAAATGAATTATGAGTGATAAATCATTTTGAATGCTTTATATAGCTTCATTATTATTCAAAAGTGTAACAGTTTTGAATAACAAATACACGTGCTATTTTATATGTATATCATCATCTGGCATATACATATACACGCCCATAATAGAAATTTTTCTATACATGTAGGTAAAAAACAAAATGTAAACAAACATTTGACCACGTGCGATTTATTTACAAACAAATTTTCCTCATTTAAAAGAAAAATAAATAATTTTCATTCTCAAATTTTCTCAATTCATCTCTATGTTACTCATAGATATAATCATGCGCATTTATAAAAAGTTTCAAAATTTTCAGTTTTTTATTTTTATTTTCTTTTTTCTCAAATCGAATGTCATAACAAAACGAACAAAAAAAAAAAAAAGAAGTAAATTATTTTCACTTTTCAATTTGATTATAAATGAAAGGAAAAATCGAAGAAAATTTATCAACACTTTTTACAAAAACAAACCTCATAATTAATATACTGTTTACGCCATTCTGGTGTTATATGTGCAGCTAAACGTTCAGCAAATTTCATGATTTTGAATTTTATGTTTTTAAATTTCACTAATTTTATATTCACTATAAATTATTTTATTCAAAAAAAAAAAAAAAATTTTTTTCTAAAAATAAATGTTTCTTTGTACAGTGGAAAATTGTAAATGGCACAAAACTAAAGATCACAAGAAAGAAAAAAAAATTTTCTTTTTTTATTTTTGTAAATGAGAATTTTTCTACTTTTATTCTGATGTATACATACTGACTGTTGAGATCATCCATATATTTTCAATATTAAACCAAATGAATGTGTAAAGAACAAGAGAAAAATTTTCCTTGTCATTACATGTTATTTTATTCTCTGTAAACAAATATATAGAAAAAAAAATATTCAAGTAATCCCTTACATTTTTTCTCTTTTTGGAAAACTGTATTGATGAATTGATGTTTGTTTTCAAATATTTTTGAGTATAAGAAATACGTTAAAGAAAATTGACAGTTACAAAAAAAATGTATTTTTTCAATTTTATTGAAAAGCTTCTTTGAATTTTCAAAATTAAAAAAACAAAAAATAAACGAAATTGGTAAATTAGTTTTTTACAACTGTTTATTTTGAAAGTGGCATAAGTCATAAATTTTTTATAAATGAAATTTTACACAATTTTCATTGGAAGGACATTAAAATTTTGTATTTGAGAAGAGTTTACAGAAAATTCAAAAAATTTACAAATTTCCTGGCAAATCAATGTTTTGTTGTTAACGATAAATAAGTAACTGAAAAAAAAATTGTTCAAAATTTTAAAATATTAAAAAATATAAGAACTATATCGTATGTACGTAAACGATATCAAATACCACCACGGTAATGTAAAACATTTCAGGATATTTTTGTTTAAAAATTTTTATCTTACGTTTTAAAAGGATTAAGCATTTATTACCTTTCAAATAGAATTTATAATTCCTTGATGATAATAAATTCTATGTAAAACTGTAAAAGTCATATGTATATTTTTGTTGGACGACGTATAAGCCCATAATAGGACTTTTTCGTCCTGTTTTTTTTTTTTTTGTAATTTATTACCATGGCTCATGTTTGTGTGCGTATGTGATATTGAAAGTAAAAATCATGAATTACTCGATGTTGAAAAAAAAAACGTTCTTCCTAGAAGAACAGTTGAAATTTGCATGAAATTCTTCATTGGGTCGATTGTTTTCTTTACCACATTCATTAGGGTATAGAAGCGGCCGATGTAGATTAACTCAATTTAATATTTAGATAATTAATTATATATCAAATACAATAATTACATTATTACATAGACTATACTGTAGACATTTACTCTAAATTTTTAGATATACATACATATGTATATACATATATACACGTATGTTAATAAAATCTCGATAAACTGTTTATTTACAAACCTCATTATTAAAACTTTAAGGTAACTTCAAAGCTAACGTTTCTTTACAATATTAATTAAAGAAATTTTTTTTAAATGTACTATTTAATAGCATCATTAACTAAATACACATACTCACATATTCAAGATATTTTTCTTGGTATAATTCTTATGTGTGCATACATATGTAAAATTATACACATTCATTGTAATTTTACTTAAAAAATTTTCATATAAAATTGTTAAGTAAGTAGTTAAAAAAAAAAGTAAAAAATTTTTATTTTCTTTCAAATAATACAAAATTAGTAATTATTTAAAAAATAAGAATTAAAAAGAGAAAAATAATTAAAAAAAAAAAAAAAAGTCTTTCATTCATTGAAGTTTTGTTGTTTTGTTACATTACTATATGGGGTATACTTGAGTGTTTTATAGTTTTTTTTTTTGTTGTATATGTTGAAACTTGGAATATATGTAATATTATGTGGTGACGTCTACTATAAACATTTAAATATGTATTTTAATGTATTTTCAAATATATGTCTATACTTATAGTAAAAAAAAAAAATAAAAAATAAAAATATGTACTGTGTTGTTCTAATAAGTATCAGACCGAGTATTTTACAATACGACAGTACACTATTTTACATGAAGAAAATCAGTTGATGGGGTCGTCTATAATATATACAGCTAACACAGCTACTTTACTATAAAGTTCAATTTTTTTTTTTTTTTTTTTGTTTTTGCTTGATTTGTTGAATAAATTACATACATACATAAATCTTGTATTGTACTATTCGGTGTATTATAATAATAAAATTATTATTATTTAAATAAATGATCTTATTATTATTGTTATCGTTTTTATTATACGGTCAACATACTATGACGATCATATAATTTAATTCTGAAGATTACATTACTTTGGTACTAAAATTTCAAAGAATTTTTATTTATTTTTTTATCATTATTTCGATTTGACCGTTTTTTGTTGTATAAAATATATTTTTTTGTTTTAAAAAAAAAGTTTGAAAATATTTTGTTAAATAATTTTTCAGTATTAAATATATAAAATATTTTTAATAATAAAATAAAAAAATAATCTAATCAAAATATCCATTGTATTGATGAGATAAAAATTATTGTATCATGTATAATATGTATCAGTGTATATAGTTAATTTATAAGTGAGAGTAAATGATACCATATCATATCAATTATACCCTCTAATATTAATATTGTGCTATCATTGTGTGTATACTTAACACCTACAAACAATAATTACCTAATTTATCATAGTATATAAATAAAATATATTAACACATCAATAACAGCTTATACTATATATCAATTTTTGGATAAGAAAAAAAAAATCATTTTACTGTTATATTATTTTTATTTATTCATATGTATTTAGAATAATGTGTACATAGAAGGTTTTTTTATATAGAATTTAAAGTGAACCATTAAAAAAAAAAAAAAATTTGTAATTCAAAAAACAACAACAACAACAAAAATTCAAATTTTAAAACGTGTTAATTTTCATTGTGAAAAATAGAACAAATAATAAATAAATATTAAAAGAATAGTGTATTGATAACGTGTGAATATTGTAAATAAAAAATTAAACAAAAAAAAAATTAGAATTAATTTAAAAATAGAAAATATAACACACGAAAATAGAATTTAAAAAAAATAAAATAAAATAAAAAAATGAATTCCATGCCGACTGCAACAATTGAACAAATAGATGCTTTAAGAGATTTATTTTTAAAACGTGTAGAAAAGGAAAATTTGGAAAAACCAGAAGGTTAGTATATATAGTGTACATTTTATGTATGGAAGTTTATGTGTTCATGTAATTGCATTGTCATTGTATGTATGTGATACAACCACGCCAGTGTTTTTATTTTCATTTGAAATTTTTGAATTTGTTGTTAATTTGAAATTAAACAAAGGTTGGTTTCTCTGATGGAAAATTCTGATACGTTTTTTTTTCTTTTTTTTTTTGCACATTTTCTTCAATTCTATAGAGATAGAGGAAATCTACTTGTAATTACACATAAACCGGTTTTTAAATACAAATGCAATGTTTTCATGACATAGAAAAATAATTTTGTGTTTTTTTTTTTTTTTTGTATTTTGCAAAATTATATTTTATTTTCGTAATAACAATTTAATTTGTTGACATCATAATATATTGTTAAAACTTTAGAATGAAATGAGAAAATTTACAATTTTTTTGTATTGCTTTTCTACATACATACATACATACTTAGATGGTTAGATAGATTGGAAATCTTTTATAGCACTAGTCTGACAAGATTCATAGTTGCTCGTGAATCATATTAATTCTATGTAAATATGTGTATGTGTGTATATATACAGTGTGATGTACATTTTTATACACAAATGTGATAATTATTATCAAATTGTAAAAAATATTTTTCTTCTATTTTTTAAATTGAAAATCTAATAGTTAACAATTGCTTGCCAAGGTTAAATTGTAAAAATATTTTCCGTTGTATAAGGGTACTCTTCTTCTATAGTACAGTGTAAATTTGAACGTAATGAATATAGAACCAAAAACAGAATGTAACAAATAGGCATATACCCTAAAATTTTATTGAAACTACAAAGTCTAGCAGTTTATACAAGGTACAGTCTGTTAAAGAAAAACTCGAACATTGAATAAATAGTAAAAAAAAAAAATTAATTTCATAAAAGCTACTTTTTTTCTTAACTGCTTTCATGTTTTATAATTTTTTTTTTTAATTTTTAAATTTATTTAGTTCGAAGGTCATGATCAAAATACAACTTACGACGATCATACATATGTGTAAGCACAAAAAAGTTTTTTTTTGCGAATAATAAAATGGGGTGTATCGGAAAAAATACACAAAATATTGTTGTGAAAATGTACATATATACCTAATTGTATTTATTCAAATGTTAGACAGTAATAATTGTATCAAAAACAAATAAAATAAATAAAAAAAATTTTTTTCAATATTATAAATAAAAAATAAATAAAAAAAATTTTGAATAACATCTATAAAATAAATGTAAACAAATTTTATTGACCATAAAAACCACAAACATTTACAAATGAATTTATGTTTAAACATAACATTCTCCATATGTTCGTATTGAAAAATCATTAAATTTAGATTTTTCGTTAACACTTAAAAATAACAACATTATCTTGTATGTTACTTACGTGTATAGTCTGTCTATCAATGATTTTCAGTGGCAGTGCAATCTTATAAAAACGTTCATTGACATTGCATTATTTAGGAAGCACAAAATATACCTCGCTATTATATTCATCTTTTCCATGAGCCGTCTATAAAAAAAATATAATAAAATAAAATTCAAAAAATATTGTACCCTAGCACCCGTCTCCCACTATGTTCAAACGGCAACTGAACTAAATATTCATTTTCAACCTTTATTTATGCTATTGAGTTCTGACTGCCGCGCGCTCGCTGACTGCTTTAAACTTGGGCTATTTTACCTGAACCCTGCTGACTGTATTGTGCCTATCGTCCCCACCCCTGCGCTGCTATGTGCTATTACTATGTATTCATATTGTATACATGAAACATGAGAGAAATTAAAAACCCAATAACTCCAAAGCAAACAAGAATAATACACTTACTGACTGTATTGTGCCTATCGTCCCCACCCCTGCGCTGCTATGTGCTATTACTATGTATTCATATTGTATACATGAAACATGAGAGAAATTAAAAACCCAATAGCAAACAAGAATTGTCACTTGACCTTGAACAAGTAAAATTTGGTTGGACAGACTAAATGTGACTATATGCAAAAAGTTAAAAAACAAGAAATGAAGTACATTATATTTACAGGACAGGAATACTATTTTACATTATACATATTTTACAAGTTTATTCTTTTTTGTATCGAATATTTGAGGATTCTGGTAAAACTAAAAATATACATTCCCATAAGACATTCGTTGAAAATCATTAATAGACAAAGTATAGTAATGTTTATAGTAAATGTATACATTGTATGGTTTTTGTTTTGAATTTCAAACATTTAATATTGGTTATATTTTTAAGTCATTAATCATTGGTTTGTAAGACAAAATAATGAAACAGTTTTGCATTTAAAAAACAACTGAAAAAAAATATAAAAAAATAGATGAATAAATTCAAAGAAAAATTTCTTTATATTATCATTTCTTTTTTGTTTTGATTTTGTTTTTTTTTTTTTGTCTTTCTTTATTGTACTACTAGATGTTCTACATCCAAAAGATATTGAACGTGTTAAAACATCAAATCGTTGGTTACAATTATTTCTTGAACAATGTGAATTAGATATGAAACAATCATTAAATATGCTTTGGGAAACATGTTTATGGAGAAAAAATTATGGTACAAATGATATTAATGAAAATAATATACGATTAGATTATATTAAATCTGGTATTATGTTTCCACATAATAAAGATATAGATGGTAAAATTTTATTAATATTTAAAACGAAATTACATACAAAAGGTACAAGAGATGTTGATGAATTAAT
The DNA here is from genome assembly GCA_963971155.1 of Anthrax anthrax. NCBI lineage: Eukaryota > Metazoa > Arthropoda > Insecta > Diptera > Bombyliidae > Anthrax > Anthrax anthrax. The sequence continues at coordinate 27,944,373 of OZ020120.1, read as the reverse complement.
ACGTTGTTTAGTTTATTGGATTGAAAGAATACAAAAGCAAACTAATTATAATCAATTAACAATATTTTTTGATATGCAATCATCTGGTTTATCAAATATGGATATGGATTTTATAAAACGTATAATAGATACATTTAAATATTATTATCCAAATTCATTAAATTACATAATTATATATGAAATGCCATGGATACTAAATGGTAAGTACTGAATGATGATTGACAACTCCTTGTAGAATAATCAAAAATATAATTCATAAATTCTTTTTTGTATTTGTTTTTTTTTTTTTTTTTTTTTTTTGTACAGCTGCATTTAAAATTATAAAAACTCTTTTACCTCCAAAAGCTGTTGCTCGAATGAAATTTGTTAATTCAAAAACAATGAAAGAATTCATAACAGAGGATAATATGTTACGTTCATGGGGTGGAAATGATGATTATGAATTTGTATTTGAACCGCTTAATGAATCGTTACAAAATGGTCAAATTACGAGTAATACAACAGCAACAACAACAACATTAATTAAAAAGGTATGATATAGACTCTTATATTTAATGGAATATTTTATATTTTTTAATTTTACCCATACTTACATACATATGTAGGTGGACAAATTATTACTTTGGCATTATTCCCTAAATTTACGCCAATTGAATGTAGATTGTTATTTTTATTTTTTTTTTTTAAATTTATTTTTATCCTTTTTTCGTTGATTATATTTTTGGATAACCTTTAGCCTCTTTATTAAAATTGAACAATGTCATCACGAAACAAACATATACATACGTACATATGTATGTGTGCATAAATGATCAAGGCATGGTTCATGTACGTCAAACAAAAAAATTATGTTCATAGGTCTGGTCACATAATTCATTGATAAACTTTGTGGTTATTTCATTATATTTCTTGTGTTAAATAAATGTATGTGTAGTTACAAAATTAAATTGTATATTGATTTTCTTAATGTAAATATATAACAACAAAGATATAACGTATGTATTTATGAAAGAAATATTAAGTCAATTCTAATTTCCTAATTTACTTTTTTTTTTTTAAGTTTCAACCATATCATCTTTCAGCACGCAATGCATATAACACACATACTGTAATAATTTAACAGATATTAGAAATTTTATTTCAATTTCTATGATAATAAATACGTATATGCATTAGGTGCTTTTAGTTAAATGAAATTCAAGATTTTTCAGAGTACTAAGGATATAATTGTAAAGAAAATTTAAAATTTTTAGAAAAATTAAAGGAGAAAAAAATCAAAAAGAATCCTTAACGTTCTATTGAATAATTCAAGATTTATCAATAATAACTTTATAGCCCTTTAAACCTCTTATTTTGTTATACGAACTTTTAATTACATGTCCTGGCCACTGAATTACAATTTTATTTTATTTTTTATCATGTCTGATTCTCCAGTTATCGTTATTATATGAATATAAGACCAAAGATTTTCATAAGAAATTTTCGTTTAAAAACTTCTGAAGATTTTAATTCAAATTTTTCTCATATTATTGGAAAATTACCATTGCTTAGTAAGCAACACGTGAAATCTACCCTAGATTCTTTACTATAACCATTTTTAAGATTTGTTTCAAGTATGTTGTTCATGAAGATTTTAATGATGATTTTATTTCATTTTTTTTTTGAATTAGGAGCCTCAATATTACCCACAAAAGTGTATTTGTATCTTGAAATATACGAGTATATAAACAACCGTATACATGTACATACGAGTCCAAGCATTTTAAATCTTAAAATATAAAATGTTCGTTTATTGAAGAGAATAATAAAAATCTGTAATATTCTCAATTTCATATCTACAAAAAAATTTATGTTTTGTGCTCTACCTACATATTGTTCAACAAAAGACCATATAATATGTAGATGTAGGCAATATGTAGGTTTGTTTGTAGATATGTATGTATGTACAGCTCAGCAATTCTCAGTTTTATTAAGTCATCGATTTGTAATTTAACTCACCTGAAAATTTTTTACCTTTTATAATATTTTATTATCAATACTACTTCTCATACTTATAAAAATACACCTTTTGTTGATGTATACATGCATATATTTATTTAAAGTTAAGGCTGAATTCTCATTCTCCTCAAACTTTTATAAATACGACCACTTACGATCAAACAAGATTTCATATTTTGTTGACTTTAAAGTTAATATATCTACGGTTAGTTTTTTTAACTTAATCATTTTGAAAATTATCCCATATAGACTACTTAGAAGATTGATCCTTTCGAATGAGGATAAGCTTCAAGGGTATTTTATGTCTCCATTTGTCCAATACTCTAAAAGGGCTTGATGGGAATACAATCCTGGTTTTAAAAGATATTTTCAATTGAAAACCATAAAATGTGCCTGTTATAAGACAAAAGGGCAATTCCATTGGAACATGTATCCACCGCTTTATGTATAAATCTTGCGCACATCCATATAAGAAATATGAGAATTTCCCATTGTATGTATATACGATTTACTGAACACATATATTTTCCACTCAATGTTTATTATTATTACATTTAAGCATCAAACAAAAGTAAAATCAACGTCAAGTCAAGTTACTTTAACATATTATTTTGTTTCTATTGTATTCAGTTGAGATTCAGATTATTGTGTATAGTCAGTCATTTAACCAATGTATCTATTACACTAAATGTACATGCGTTTAACATCCGGATTATAAAAGATTTTCTTTTTTTTTCTAAATCTTCACAAGTTTCTGCATTACATACAATAAAAAAAAAAAAAAAACATTTTTTGTAATAAGAAAATTTTTCGAATTCAATTTTTTTTTTTAAAATGTGAAAAAGAAAAAGGGAAATTTTTTAAAGATATTTTCTTTTCTACTAAAAAATTTTAAATTTTTTTATAAACTGTATTTTGTGAAAAAAGGAAAATTGTGAACAAATTTTTTTTTTTTTTTTTTTGTCTTCCACTTTGTATTTTGGAAGTGTTTAAATTTCGACTAGTTTTTCTCATTTATTATTGATTCTTCCTAAAAAAAAAATTAATAGTTGGTGAAATAACGTTTTTGTTTTTGTATTTAAAGACGTGAATCATTAAGCAGTGACAATTTATCTTAATTTATTCATAAAAAATAAAAATAAATTCTAAAAGTTAAAAAAACTGGATATTTTAAAAACTAGACACAATGCCAAGGGTATGTTTTTAAAACGAGTTTTCATTTTTTTGTATCTTTAATAATGTAAACCCAATAGCTTTTTATAGATACTTGTTACACACACACACGTAAATTGCTTTTTGTTTAAACTTTTTTTTTTTTTTATTATTAAATTTTATTGTTTTTTGCTTTCTGTAATTTTTATTTAAACAGCTGTCAATCTGCATAAAACACAATTCTAATTTTATTTATGTAGAAAATAATTTAAATTTCAATATCTTTTCATATGCATCATAAGTAGCATAGTACATGCATCAGAGGCGAACTGGTAATGCATTATAGACTAGAATGCATTTTATGTTCGTATAGAAGCAATCAGTCATTCACATACGAATATAATTGCAATTAGTTAATAATCATTTTTGATGACAAAACAAAAATCTAAAAAAAAAAAAAAAAAATTCATTGATAAAATTAGAAACAAAGTAAACAATCGCATGTTGCATGTACATATACGTTAGTACATAGAAGTGTACTTAGATACAGATGCTTTTCTGATGACTTCATTGTGCAAATCAAAAAGTCAAGTCAAAATAAAAAGCTTTATAATGATAAAAATTTCAATCAATTAAAATACATTTAAAAATAATACAAATAATACAGTAAATGAGAAATATAATCTCTGAATAAATTCAATTTTATTGACTATAATTATATGTACAAAATTCACTTAATACTGTGTCTGTATGTATACGATATCTTGAGCAACAGTCTAAATTTATATTAATTACATCGATTAATTGAAATTATTGGGTTTGGTTTCTGGGTGATAAGACTTTGTTTTTGTTTATTTTTAAAATCAATAAAATATTGATTTGACCACCAGAACACCATTTAATTTGGTGCTTGAAAATTCAAACATACCAATATGCTTATAAGATTTTTTTTTTGTTCAATTTTTGATTAATGACGCAAAGAAGATGATCGAAGATTTTATTTTTTAATTTGAATTTTCGAATTTCCATGTGAGCTATTGAAAATTACAATGTATCTATACAGATACGAATACTTCACAGTCAGTTTCATATACACAAAGAAATGTTTACGCCTTCAGTAAATGATCGTCTTTATCTTAAATCACCCATGATGCTGATCATTTCAAACATAACAGAGTTTAAACTTTTGATTTTTTTTTTTAACATTCCAAAACTTTCTTTTGAAATATTTTTACATTTTCATACACATATGTATGTACGTATGTATCTGTATTACACATTGAGCTACATATAATGCTGTAATTTCAAATCTTTTCCTTTCTATTGTAAAGGGTGATCTTGTTTAATTGGCAATAAAATGAGTTTGTAATTAGAGCATGGCGATAATTGTTTAAAATTTAAATTCTATATAATATAGATACATACGTACATACATACATGTTTACTTGAAAATTATAAAAGTAATTTATTCCTTGAATAAAGCACATGTAGGTACATACATATGTTCGTTTACATGTGTGCGTACTAGAGTGTAACATTTAATTTAGGTACGAGTACAATTTAAAATTACACGAAATTACCAAATTACATTTTATTCGATTTCTTCATAGAAATCAAAAAATTATTTATTTTTTCTTTTGATAGTGAAAATTTGTTTTAATTATTTAAAATTAACTGTGTAACGGACAAAATGCATACCTATATGTATTAGGTTTTTAATTTCACATTATGTACCTAATCATTATTTTTTTTTTTTACTTTGTACACTTTATGTGCACCCCAAAAACCGCCTGTTTGAGTTAAAATGTAATGATGTGTAATGTAATTTCAGTTATTCAGTTTCAGTTTCATTTGTATTTGGATTTAATTTTTCGCGATTGTATTTTTAATGTGTGTGTAATTAATTATATGTAGGTATACATTCTCATTTCTAAGTATATAAACATGTAGATACTCGTAACACAGTATATGCATATGTAATTCAATGCCTCTACATTTATACCAATACCACCCTATGCTATGTGCATACATAAGAAAGTACCTACATATGTACATATGTACATACCTATAATTTAAATTTAAAAAAATACAATTAAGTGTTGATTTTGCATAAATATAAGTAGGTATCTATTGATTTAATGTAACCGATATCAATCTCACACAAAATAACGATGACATAAATTTGTAAGATTAATCTTAATCAGGTATCTAAAAAAATATCTTATTAAAAACTTTAGAAATTATATTGTTTACATTCACACACCTACGTACATACATTCGTATACATATGTACGATTGGGTACATAAAAAAATGGATGGATTTAAGGGAACTGCTGGCTTTTCATATTGATCTCATAATTTTACAAAAAGAATTCGTCCTTTTACAAATCAACTTTTTTAAATAAGAATTCTTATTTCAATCAGACGAATTCTATGTATTTGTAAAAAGACGATTTTTTTTTTTTTTTTTTTTTTTTGTAAAATAACGAATTCAGTGTAAAAAACCTACATTTGTATCATATGTATGTTTATTTTGACTGTCAACTCCAATAAAATTTCAAAATCGAAAGTTATCTCCGTATCCTCCAGAATTACATGCGGAGGATCCATTAAAGATCCTCCGTAACTTTGCGATGAGCTAGAGACTTCAAACTTTTAACGTATGTAGTAGCTCAGAATTGAATGACAATGCAATATTTTATAAATAATACAGATTTTTTCATACAAAAATTTTACAGGATGACTCAAAACCCAATTCAAAAAAAAATTTTTTCCATAAAAAACGTTATTTTTTCTTTAAATAAAATTTGATCACATGTATAAAAGACCGTGATAAAAAAAAAAACGAAAATAATTTTAAAATTAAGAAAAAAAGTGGTAAATGTAATTTACCATCACACTGTAAAATTAAAAATTAAAAATAATGTAGTAGAGTGCTTGTTAGAGTGCGCTTTATTGAAGGCAAATAAAAAGGCTCCTAATAATTTAAAAAAAAAAAAAAAAAAAAAAAAAAAAAACAAAGCGAATGTCTCCTACAATATATTTTTTTTTTTACCTTTAAGGCAGAAGAAATCGTACTTTATCCTATAACAAAAAAGAAAACTAACGAAGAAATGAAAATAAAAAGTTTACGTTATTCTTAAAAATTAGTAGATCTTTTATACAAACACGTATTGTACTAGATCACAATGTCGTTATTTGTGAGAGATTTTGAATTTTGAAATAAAAGTGAAAAAGGAAGATGTCAAAAATTTAAATCTGTCTGTCTGTAATCTGATTCGAATCCAATTCATGCATGCATTATTGCATTCAGCTAAATGAAAGAGAAAATATTTAGATTTTAGAGACAAATGACAATTAAACATTTTAAAAAATTATTATGATATACATATAACCGAAGATTTACTCTATACTTCAGTCAGGTCAGATTATACATTTACATCAAATTTACATATTACATGTGTAATTGCAATTGCGCATAGCATCATTTAATTAAAAATCTGTACAAAACTTTTGTTTGTGTGTTTTTGTTGTTGTTGTTTTATCTGAATCTGATGCTGTGTTGGAGCTAGTGGAGTTGGATGGAGCAATTAAAATTAAAATCAACGAAACGGAAATCATTTCATATTGTATTGCGTATGTATCATACATACATATACGTACTTACATACAATGTACATACATACATAAGTATATATATGGTTGCATATGCATTGTAACTTGTAACGCTTATAACTTGCTTGTATTGTAACGTCAACTTAGTGCACATACACACTATAAGTACATTTCCAATTTGATACATAATTGATACAAGGAATTTAAATGAATTGTGTTGTATTTTAATTTAATATCGTTCAAATTACTTAAATCAATCCATTATTTAATTATTTATAGGCAGCAAAATTCAATATTTTATTAATTTTGTTGTAAAAAAAAAAAAAATTGTGTGAAAGCAAACAAAATAAAAATAAAAGTGCTGAGTAGTAAATTTGTTTTTATTGTTCGATGTCAAAATAAAAAAAGCATAAAATCCGTGTTTTTCTCAAATTAAAAAAAAAAAAAAAAAAAAAAAAAAAAAAAACAGTGAACATTGAATAAAATTAAAAACAACAAATTACAGCAAAATATCAAAAATAAAAAGGGAAAATTATTATTAAAAAAAAATATTTACTGATAATTTAAGAAAAATTAAAGTTAATTTGATTTCTGTATTTTATTGCCCTATTATTTCTTCTGTTTTTTTTTTCATTGTTTTTCAATTAAATAGAAAAGATTAAATAGGAAAAAAGAAATAAAAAATAAAAATTGTGATTATAATTAAAGTGACGTGACAGTTTAATGTAACACAAAACAAGAAAAAGAAAAAGGAAAACATTTCTTTAAATAGACTATAAATAATTTATTGTTCTTAATTTTTTTTTTTTTTTGGTTTTTTCATTTTTAATGTGTGAATAATTTTATTTTTTTTTTTTTTTGTTTTATTTTGAAACAGACATTTAGATCCGATATATTTTAAATAAAACTACGTAAAAAAAAAAAAATCAGTATTAATTCATTTAGGAAAAATTTTTTATAGACACAACGTAATTTTTAATTCAAATAATATTCTTCCTCATTTGTGCTCAATTTTATATTTTTTTTCTTTTGCAAACATTAAGGTAAAATAATTTTATAAAGATGTAACACTGAAAAAGAATTAAACCACTTAAACATGAATTATTTCTTATTTCTTCTTTATTAAGTACTTAATTGATTTTCATTGAGTACTTGTATAAAAATAGAAAATTTCAGTTTTTTTTAATTTTCTCTTCTTTAAATCAAAAGTATTCTAATTGTTTTTTTTTTTTTTCAGGTTCATTTTGCAAATCCAAGCCCACCAGAAACCCCCATGTCTGCAATAATAGATAGAGCTGGCAGTGGAGTGGGTGATGGTAAATATCTTTTATTCTTAATAAATTTCTTCTAAAATAAAAATGAAAAATAATAAATTCTTTTCTGTTTTATTTTTACATTTTCAGTTGAGTTACTCAGAATAACCCCTGATGATGCAATTTCATTTAAAAAATCAGGAAATGAACTATCAGGCAGTGTTGAAATCGCAAACATTTCTCAAAATATAATCACATACAAGGTAGATTAATATTTTTCTCACGTAAATGAATTTTTATAAATGAAATAAAAATTTTTATTTTAGGTAAAGACAACATCTCCAGAAAAATTTCGTGTACGTCCAAGTACTGGAGTTTTACCACCTGGCACAAATGCAATAATTTATGTAGCATTACAACGTGGCCAAGAATTATCTGCTCCAAATAAAGATAAATTTCTTGTTATGTGTATGACAATTACTGATGATATCTCAAATAATACTGCTGCAATAGCAGAATTATGGAAAAATACATCAGCTAATAGTCCAAATGTTGAACAGCATAGACTTAAGTGCTCTCTACCTCATACATCTCAAGCAGCTGGTGATAATGTTGGAAATGGATGTCTTAATTTGAATGGTTTAGGAGGAATGGATACAGATAAACAAATTAATCATTTTAATTCAAAGGTTTATTTTTATTTAAAATGCATTAAATAATTACAAAAAAATACTTACAAACATTTTTTTGCCTTTTCAGTTGATGTTACTAACTGAAAAAACAGAAAAACTTCAACAACAAATTAAAAAGACTCATCGTTTACAATGGATTACACTTTTATTGTTTTTGTGTTTTACAATTGCTGTTGGATTCCTATTCAAAGATGATATATTAGATCGTCAAACTTGTTTCCGAAGAACTTAAGACTGCTTTTATTTATTTATTTCTTATTCTTTTCCACTTTTTTCTTTAAAAAACAAAAAAAAAACAAATTCCAATACCTAGAAATTTATACTTTTATTATACATTATTTTGTATTAGAACGTCCTCTCATTCATTTCTATCATTTTGGGTTTCTTATCCATTAAATAATCCATGTGTAATGTGTAACCAAGCTGCCTGTAAAATTATATATATTTACAAAATTATTCAATGAGAATATTCTAAGCTTTACAAAAAAAAAAAAAAATATTTTCCTTTAAAGTGTTTTAAATACCGATTATACAACAGTAATTAATATTAATAATATATATATAGTATATGTAATTGTAAAAAAAAAATTAAATAAGATTTGTTGTTAATTAATTTAAAAAAAAAGGGAAAACAAATTAAACTAAAAGGAAGGAACGTACATAAGTTAAAATATTCAGAGTAACAGAAACACATTACTAAATTATTTTGTCTACTAGTTGTTATATGTAAATAATGTGATGAGAAATTATTATTATAAATAAACAATAAAATGAAAAAAAAAGTATACAAAATTATGTAGAGGGGCGAAATATATTTCTAATAAAATAAAAAATAAGTTAATTTTTTCTTATTTCTGTATCCATGAATTCTCTTTTTTATGGCTAAAATTTCTTTTGGGTCATTTGTTTTAAATGCTTTACTTTAAAATGCACCCAAAATTATAAAACGTTTCATTTTAAAATTTGAGAATTTAATCAATTTCTAAATCGTAACAATTTTTTTCAGTTGGAAAAAAAATTGCCATCAAAAAACTGGCTATCTTCAAAAAATCATCACTACCTATTTGATGCGATACTCAGCGTATTATGATCTTAGCTGAATATCACATCAAATAGGCTGTAATGTGTTTTTGAAGATAGCCTCTGTTATTCAGCTGTACAAAATAAATGCTACATTGCAAATGTGAGATAATTTCAGTTTCCTATCCAACCAATAAACAGATTATTCAATATAAATATTTGATCTGTGATCTGTGATCATGTCCAATCCAATACAATAAAGTTTAATCTGGCAAGGCAAGTCTATAAAGTGTATATACAGCTTTCAGCTCTAATATTAATATATAAATTCTCTCTGTTGATATATACATATATATATGTGTACATTGCACACGTATTAGTATTTAGTGCATGCGTATTGCGTATATAAGCACAAGTGCTATCGTTCTGCAGCAAATGCAGCATTTTTACTCCTGTTTGATGTCCGATATTGGTTTTCTGTCGGGTACTTTCATAAATGCGTCATAACTGTGCATATTGACTGCAAAAAAATCAACTTCATAAATTTCTTTCCAGTGCAATCGTGGAAATGTATCAGCTTCATTAATTCAAGCAGTCTGTAAACAAATTACTCAATCGTTTTCAAACAACTGCAGTATTGATTTTCAAGAAGAATTATCTGACATTTCACTCCAACGTTTTGTTACGTTCTCCTCACAATTAAGTTACACTATAAAAACAAATATGGCGTTTACTTAAAAATGGTAATCTGTCTTCATTTATTATAATTTATTTTAATAAAAGCGTGCATGGAAGGTTGACAATTCCGATTATAATTCCAGCGCATTCGGGTCGTTGACACATGTCAACAACGCATTCATGAAAGTACCCGTCATCTCGATGAACATACTGCTTTTTAAAATTATATGCATTTAATTTTATTTTAAAAAAACAGCGCTTTTTCCGACATGTAATGCTGCTTTCAAATTCTGGAAAATGATAGCACTGATACTGAATACTAATACGATACGTACGTGTGCCACTGCCATGATGTAGATCTAAATATGTGTGTTGTGTGAAATGTACGTATACAATTATACATATAATATATACTTTTTGCACTTGCGCAATATTCACTTCAACTAGCAACAGTCACTCAGTATCAGTAATCACTTACTTTAGTCGATATTAGTCAGCGGAGCACGAGAGTAGTAATCCGTAATCTGTATTCCGTCCGTATATGAATAAACGAAACGAAAGTAGCATTCATAAATCATAATTTGATAATTCATAAACATCAAATAACCATTATTTGCAGATAGATTTTCACCGTACTAAGTTAAGGATACGTGGATGAATAAAATAATGAATATTCCCAATTGACGATCATTTGATGTTTATGAATTATACCAGACTGCAAATGTAATCCGCTAAAAATATGAATGTAGTTGTAAAAAATGACGCCATCTTTTGACATTGCATATATTGTCATTGCCGATGTCAAACATCAGATATTTGCTGAAAGAAATAAGCGCTCTCTTGGCTTGGTTTAGTTCGGCTTTGGTTCGTTCGTACAATTTGTACATCGACATCTTTCGACGTATAGCATAGCATTTTCCATTTTATTTTATTTAAGTACAGAAAATTCAATTCATTTTTACTTCTTCGCAAACTGCATATTTTTCATTTAATTTGTATTCTACTAAAAAAATCTTTTTTCAATTTCAATGTACTGAAATTATAATTAATTTTATTAAATTCACTGAAGGATATTAAAAAAGAAACAAAAGGAATCTGGATTATAAGGAAAATCAATAATGCAATAAGACGACTTGACCTTTATATAAATACGCCTATTCAATTTTCATAATTTTTAATTGGTGATCACTTTAACAAAAACACTCGACAATTTATTTAAAAATAATTTAAGTGAGTGAAAGAAAACAAAACAATGTTATTTATTTGACAGAATATTAAATTGTAATTAGTGCATCAATTAAACACCAGTGAAATCAAAATCAAAATTGTAAATTGTATGTAATCACAGACACAGTATTACAAACAGATATACAAGAATACAGTATAGATAGCGGCCATTTTGGAAGAAGGCAGCGCCTATATGTGATAATTGTATGAACGAAAAGGTATGAAAATTAAAAAAAATATGTATATTTTTCTATTTGTTGATTTGTGGAGCCCCCTGGATTTGAACATCCTTTATTTATTTTGATAAAATATACAAATAATTGCAAATGATTTTGTTTACCAATAAAAATTTCATTAATAATTCATAAATAAAATTAAAATTTTCATATTACAAATCTTTGGCTTTGGATTTACAAATCCAATATGTCGTACAATATCTCCTCCATTTGCAATTTGAAAAATAAAATAAAGAATAATTTGTTCTTGATGTCAATTTTGGAAATCAATAAAATTTCTGTAATCTCTGGGCAAAGTAAAATTCTAGATGCTGTGGTACTTTGGTCTGATTTGATCCAAGAGTTCTTTTTTGTCATTTGGCTCCTGCTCCTGGTGTTTTAAAACATAAATTCGTAAGCGTATGTATAGTTCTGTTGTAGATGCATATACTATACATATATGTACATATATATACATATGTCAATATGAAGATGCATATTGCATATCCATGTATAATATATCGTATGGCGCATGCAGCTTATAGACCACTCATAAGTCCTACATACTGTACGTAATAAAACATACATATTATGTATATAAATATAATGTTGATACGAAGTCTGGGAGCGATTTTGTAATTTATACAACGCTTCATTTAATCATCTCATCTCACACCGGTTTCTAATGCATTTTGTATATTTCTTTACTCATCGTATAGGTTTAAAAGATGTCTGACAGTGATATGGACATTAGGGAAGAAGCTAATGAGCTTCAATCATATTTGGAATCATTTAATAAAGAAATACAAATTATCGAAGATGATAGGGATGATGAAAATGATGATGATGATGGTGATGGACGAAAAGAAGTAGAGAGTGAAGGAGAAGAGGAGGGAACATATTTCGTCGATCAAGCTGGAAATTATTATTATCAAGCTAATAAAGATTCGGAACCGGTACCTACATCTGATGTGGTAGAAGAGAATGATGATAATGAGGATAACAAAATAACTGATGAAATTTCTGATAATCCGATAGAAGAATTTATTGAAGAAAAATTGCCAACGAGTAAAATAAAAACTAAAAGAAAGTCTGCAAAGGAGACCAAAAAGAAAACAAAATCGAAAAAGAAAAATGAAAAAGGTGAAATTAGTTACTTATTAATTGTGGATGATAATTTAAAACAAAATGATAATGATATTAAAAAAGAAAAATCAGAAAAATACAGTCAAGGTGAAGAGAAAGAAAGTGCAAAAGAGGTGATACGAATCATTAAGAATCCCTCAAGTAAAGACGGAAATTTGCATGTATGTGGGTATTGTGATTATTCCAGTACAAAAAGGTATTTATTAGCAAGACATTTGAAGAGTCATTCTGATGAAAGACCGTATAAATGTTCAATTTGTGAGAGAGGTTTCAAAACGCAAGCATCACTACAAAACCATGTTAATACGCACACAGGTATTAAGCCACATCAATGCACTTACTGTTTTAGTGCGTTCACAACATCAGGAGAATTAGTTCGGCACATCAGATACCGACATACGCACGAGAAGCCACACAAATGCACTGAATGCGATTACGCCAGTGTAGAATTAAGTAAACTAAAACGTCACATACGTTGTCATACTGGTGAAAGACCATACCAATGTCCTCATTGTACTTACGCTTCACCGGACACGTTCAAACTGAAACGACATCTGAGAATCCATACAGGAGAGAAGCCCTATGAATGTGATATATGCCACGCAAGATTTACCCAATCGAATTCTTTAAAAGCGCATAAACTCATTCATAGTGTTGGTGATAAGCCTGTATTCCAATGTGAACTTTGTCCAACTACTTGTGGAAGAAAAACTGATCTTCGGATTCATGTTCAAAAATTGCATACTTCAGATCAACCATTAAAATGCCGAAGATGTAATCAACTTTTCCCCGATCGATACAGTTATAAGGTGCATTTAAAAACCCATGATGGAGAGAAATGTTTCAAATGTGAACTTTGTCCATATGCATCAATATCTGCTAGACATTTGGAATCGCATATGCTCATTCATACCGATCAGAAACCATTCGAATGTTCATATTGTGAACAATCATTTAGACAGAAGCAATTGCTCAAACGACACAATAATTTATATCACAACAAGGATTACATTCCGCCACGGCCGAAACCTAAAACTCATGTATGTCCTGACTGTGGACGATCGTTCAGTCATAAAGGTAATTTAATTCGTCATATGGCTGTTCATGATCCTGAATCAGGTGCAAGAGAAGAAGCATTTGCTCTAAAAGCTGGTCGTCAAAAGAAAATTCAAGTTTTAGAAAATGATGAAACAATCGAAATCGTTCAAAATATAGAAAATGTTGAAGAATTAATGTCACAAGATGATGATTTGAAAGATAAAGATGAAATGGATATCATTGATACTGGTTCAATATCGATTAAAGATGAGCAAAATGATCAAATTGTAACACTTCAGGGAGATGAAAATCAACAATATGTTGTACTCGAAGTTATTCAAGTAGAGAATAATGCAGATACAGAACAAATAAATGAAATTGAAAATTCTGATGAAAATCAAATAATCGAAGGAGATTACATCTTTACAGGTAATTTATTGAAGAATTTAATTTATTTAATATTAATTTTATTTATTTTTTTAAATTTCTTATTTATTTTTTTGTTTATGTTTTTATTGCAGTGCCTGAAGCTATGAGAGATTCCCAAGATTTTAAAGAAGAAATTCTAGAAGTTCGTAATAAAAGTCATCAAGAAGAGATGGAAGTTTGTTTTGGTTTTGATGTTAACTAAGTCATCATACATAAGTGAAGCAGGTACAAATGCTGCAATTAAGATTTTTACGTTTTTAGTTTACTACATTGCATATTCTAAATAATTTGATCATAATATACACAAATAAGAAGGAAAAAAGGCAAAAAAATAAAATTGAATAAAAAACAACGCTTGTATATAAAAATAAGAAATAAAATAAATAATAAAATGTCTACATACATAGTCTGTTATGAATATGGTAAAATATAATAATGGATAATTAGACATACAAAAGAAATACATTATTGTTTACTTTGAATGTTCAAATAATTCTAATGACAAATTATATATTCAATTGGTGAAATAATTTATCATAATTTTTAGAATTAATTGATATCTATGTATATGGATTTTATAATAATTTTATTAAAAATAAATAAAATTCTTAATAGTATCATATATTGGAGTATAAGTCCATTTGAACGAGAAATTATAGATGAATGCTACATATGCATTTTAACAACATCTTTGTCTATTGCAAAACTATTGTATAAAGATATCTTTAAATTTAGTTTCATGATTTTAGCTCCTATTTTTTTTTTTTTTTTTTTTGTTTTTTATTATATACATATTAATGAAAGATCATGGACAGAATTTGTCTCATACAAATTAAACTAGAACCGAATAAACTAGAAATTAAAAAATTATTTTCAAAATAAAATCTAAACAATAAACACATTAAAAAATTAATTTAGATCAAACAAATGATTAAAAACAATAAAAAAAATGTGAATTTTTTATTGGGAATATGGTTTGTCCTGTCGAGCCAAAACAACATCAAGGATTTTTTTCTTAAGTACTTATAAGCACACATGTGTAATAAACCATTATTACACAGCTTATATTAGTCATATCATAACATTATTGTGACAAAATATTGAGATTTAAAAGATAAAATTTTATTATCTGTTAAAAAGAAGAAAACATGTTAAATAGGAAGCTATACAAATAATTACATTGTTGTCTATGGTATGTATGTTCATAAAGACGTGACTGGATGACTGGACCAAATAATATTTTTTTTTAGTTTTAATTATTTGATCGTTTTATACGTGATTATACGTAGTAGTATGTTATTACATATTCAACATCTTATACACAAGGTAAAATTATTTTCAATAAAAATTATGTAAATTATCTGTATGTAATTAATTTGGGTCAGTATTTTCTTTTTCTTTTCTATTGTTTTTCTTTTATTATTAGAGACATAAACGTTTTTTTTTTTATATTTTTTTAAATAATTTTATTCATACATATTTACGTGTGTGATGACATACATATGTACGTCAGGTAATAAAGTAGCAATATCGCATGGATTTTTTTTTTATTATGTTATTGTTATTATTAAAAGATTGACAAATTGAAAATAAAAAGAAAAAAACAAAAATGGAAAATTTGAATTACGTGTGTTCGTTACAATGTACGTTAACGTAACAATGTTTTACAAAAGAAAAAAAAATTAAGAAAAAGTCATAAAAAATTTTGATGTATGGCTTAAATCATTTTTTTTTTTTTTTTTTTTGGTTTTGTAAGATTCTAGTTATATTTTTATGGGATTTTATAAAAACTGGGATAATTAAATTTTCTTTATTAGATTGGAGTGGTTTAAAATTATTCATAATGTAGATGAAACTTTTTTGTCTTTTTTAAATTTATTGATTGTGTAACGAAAATTAACATATTCAGTTATTAACAGGATTTCAAATAAATCTCGAATTATAAATGAGAATAGGTACAATCTGTATTGTTTTTGTAGGAAAATTCTATGTTCCTGACCTTCACACATTGTTTTGCACTTTATTTTTCAGATGACCTTGATTTTGTTTACATTTTATTGGGTTACTGGCCATTTGTATTTCATCGATTATATTGTTAAAGAATCAATAATTTTTTTTTAAAAGTAATTAAGATGCAAATTCACCAAATGTGCAGGTGAACATGCTTTTTGAATAAGAGGGTGTTCCAGAAGCATTTGCAATAAGCATAGGAAATTTATTTAAATTGGCTACTTGAATACTATGTTTACGTTAATTACTTAAGATTAGTTAATGATGTCCAAATTGGTATCATAAAAGAATTATAAGAATAAGAACGATCTTATCGATGGTAGAACGGTGGTATCGCAATTGACCTTTCTGGCTTAAGTGTACTTGCTTGGGAATCGGCGAGCGTCCACCTCTACCTACTTACCTACCAGAATGCATGGTCTTTCTTAAAAATTTGAGGGAAAAATCTTCAATAGTAAGAATAAATAAAGTTGAAGCAAAGATTAATTATGGTAATAAGTTCTAAGTTATATTTATTTCTTTATCGCCACTTAAGACTATTCATTTTTAGAATTGAAAAAATTAATAATTAATGATAATTATGTATGTATGTATACAGATCTAATTAAAATTCGTTACTAATGAACGCACGTGCGTTTACATGCATAAAAGTATTTGAATGTAAAATCACGTGCGATTTAATTACAAAACAACAAATTTTAAAAAAATCAAATCAAAGAAAAATTGATTTACATTTAATATCATTTAATTACTTATAATTATTAATTGAACAATTTGAATACATTAAATCCTAATTATATAATCTAATAAAAGTATAGAATAATTATTTAGTTATCACACAAAAGTGTTTCATATTTTATTTTTATCTTAGATCTTAAATGCATCTCTCATTACCTGTTTAAAAGTAATGTTGCTCTTGTTCAAATCCAAAATTTTTTTTTGTATCTCTCCCTGTATTACATACCTTATCTGATATTTACAAATTAGTTAAATACGATACCAATAAAATAATTGTGAGATTTATGATTTTTAATTTTACGTCATAATAAGAACAAGTTTTATATTTAAGAAAAAAAAATAATTTCGAAACTAGTTTAATTAATGAATAATGTTTTTTTTTTTTTTTTTTTAATTAATTGAAAATCACAATTAAAAAAATATAAAACATAAATGACCGAAAATATATGATTTGAAAGTGGAGAAATCCATAAATTTTAAAGTCATATACAAAAAAGCACGTAGATCCATACTCATATTTTGAATAGAATTGTTTACAAAATAAAAGAGACTGAAAACAATTAAAAGAAAAAAAAAATAAATATTTGTAAACATATTTGAGAAAAATGATTATTGCCAAAAGAATTATGTTTTACGGTGATGAAACGTTGTTTATTTATTTTACAGTCCATTAAAAAAAAAAAAAATGAAGACACTATGCGATCTGTACTTATTAATCGTTAAAATAATTTTAATTGTCGACCGTTACAAAGTACGATCAAATATTAAAGAAACAGAATCAGTTCATTTTTTGAATATCAAACATTCTTGTTTTAAATTCTTGTCTCATCTTACTTTAAAGTGACCATGAAATTCGTAATGGCATGTATCAATTTTTTTTTTTTTTTTTTTGGGTTGTTGTATGTTAATCTATAGAAATCTGTCTAGTGTGCTGCAATTAATTTTATTGCTACTGTCATCATTGATTAATGACATGATGATTACAATAATACTTACTTTAATTTTTATTATGTAAAATCATTATTTCAAAAATGACGGTATGAAGGGCTACCAAAGCAATGTAAATCTTCTGTAATAAACGTTTTTATTAGTGTAATGAAAATGATAAATGATACAATCTGTGATTAAACGTATATGTACGTACATTGGATAGACCCTAAAGCCAACTATTGTTGTAAGTATTAATTGAAACTGTCTATTAGAAAGAAATTACCTTGTACCCCATAATATATAAACAATTATTGCTCATTATTATTTCCTTAATAAATTAAATGAAAACACTAATTAGGAAATAATTTTTCTTTTTGTTTTCATTAAAATATCTACAAAGTTATTTGAAGTCAGTTGGGTATAATTCAATTTTTTTTTTTTTGTTTTTTTTTTTTAAATATTTTCATTGGTTACATAACGAACTTTTTATGTATGTACATACCAACATTTTTAATTACATGTTAGACAGGTATAATAAACAAAATAGTTGATGAAAATTTTATGAACTTTTAAAAAATAAGTAAACCATGTACCCGTATTATGATAAAACCTAATTAAAAAAGAAATCTTAAAGATTAGAATTTTAATAAAATCAAAACACCATAGGTGAAAAGGAATTTTCCAATTCTACACCATACGCTTTTCATGGAATTTTATAGACGAAAAAAGTAGAGTAGGCTGGATGAAAATCATATGAACGTACAGAAATGAAGATCACTTAAGATCTAAAAAAGTTCTGGGTCTTTAGCGAACATAATGAAGAGAATTAGCTAATCAAAATGAAAGAAATATAGTCTCTACGTCATTTTTAAAGCATATAGTCACCTGTATTTTAAATGAATGCTTTTTATAATTCTTTTTCGTTTAATTTGAAAATTTCATTTTGTTGTAAACAAAAACAACAACAATCACAGGAAAACAACATGAATCATAAACTAATATTTTCATACTCTGCAAGAACACACACGACTATGCTAGACGGTTAGATTGGAAATTATTGGCAAATTTGGAAACAGTTTAAAGTATTTTATGAGCAATGATGTAATGAAAATCCGTTACATAAATCCAAATTATCCAATTATCCTTACAGTGATTTCTACAAAATATTTTAAATGATAGTGAAATGAAAACATCACAATACACCTTTTTACTGCCTAAAAATTCACATACTCGTACATTTCCTTTTTTTCAAAAATAAAAAAATAAATTGTGGTTTTTCAAATTAAAGACTAAGTTACTTGGACTTAACTCAAGACTAAGTTTTAATTGAAATTCATCTAATATATTTGTAGCAAAACTATGTAACATATGATTTTATGCAACACATTCTAAAAATTATCATAAAATTTCTTTCGTATACGTACTTGGCAGTTATTTTTGAATTTTCTTTATGAATTTAAAAAAAAAAAAAAACAAAAACTTATTACTCATACAGTCATAACTTCAGCAATGGGTATTACAGCGAGTACTTTGTCCATCATAAAAACTTTTCATACTTATGTAAATGTTTACTATTTATCATACGTACATTTCTATATATTAGCCTGAACCCACACTGATTTAGTTAAAACGAAACGAAACGAACTATGAATTTTCAATTAAACTGGATAGCCCACATTGAATCAAACAATTTTGTGAAATTTCATTTCAATGTATTTTTAGCCATATTATTCTTTATTTGGTTTCGTTTTGACTAATTCAGTGGGGGTTCAGTCAGGCTTATTATGTATGTTCTGTATTAATACATAGTTTAGTTGAAATTATTATGTACATTACAATGGGACCGGTTACTACCAGTGCCAGTGCATGCACCAGCCCAACTATACATATGTGCTTCCAGTTGAAGTTGACTGTCGAGTACATATAGAAGAAGAAATACAAATCAGAACAATTTTAAATATTTTAATTTCATTATTTCTTAGACAGTCGGTCAGTTAAGACGTGAAAGTAGGTGGTTCGGAAAAAATAATACAATTTTTTTGGTCAATTTTAATTTTCGTGTAATTTTATTATTTGTGTGTTATATATAAGTGTTGTTTAGAAAAAAGGATTAAATTTTCATTTATTTTTCTGAATTTCAAAATTAAAGGTAGGATATTAATTTTTTTTTTTTTTTTTTTTGAATTTTAAAATTTTTAAAAAATTTTTAAAAAGGAAAAATTTCAAGGTCATATGGGATTTTTTTTTCTGAGTGTTTGAATTTTTTTTTTAAATAATTTTTGTGTTGAATATACAAGTGATATTGGTGTATAGTGAAAAATATATCATATGAATAAGAAAAAAAAAATTAATAAACGGAAATAAAATATCAATTGAATGATAATAAATCAAAAGTGGATTACCTTTAAAAAATTCAAATACTTTCTATGCATTTAATTATAGTTTTAAATGCTTTCAATAAATCAACAATCATTTGAATACTAATTATAACCGTTACATTCTGGTATTTGAAAAATTATTTCAAGCAATGTTTTGCCTGGAAATTTCACGAAAATTTTTTAATAAATTTTTCAAAATGAATTTATTTAAAAAAAAACTTATGAATAGCAAAAAATTAAAAAGTTTTTTTTTCCATTGAATTGCAAAAAAAAAAAAGAAAAATTCTCTGTAATCTGATATCGCATTGTTTTGTAAAGTGTTTGCAATGTCTGCAAAAATATTTTTAAAAAAATTAAAAATAAATAAAATTAACGGACACAGTGTAGCGAGAATAACAAAAAATAAATTAAAGAATATTTTTTATTTCATGCATTTTATGATGAATGCATATTTTTTTAAACGTTTATTATTGTGATAAAATGCAGTATCATCTGTTAGAAGAGAATATAAAGTACATTGAATAGTTACGTTTATAATGGTAATGATCATTAATTCAGTTTGCAAAATTTTTGCAATCTTATAAAAATGGGGAATAAAAACAAAATTACGTAACTGAGTAAAAAAAAAAACCGTTGTTTCAGAATAGATAAAAATTTATTTATTTGTACTCTATCCATTAATTATACATACAAGTATACAGTTCGGGCCTTATGGAAATTCGTAAAAATAGAATCATTTTATATTATTATAGATATATTGATATTCAAAATATTTCATTGCATATTGTATGAAAACTTTAAGGATTGCAGTAATAATGCTCGTGAGGCACTCTAATTAGAAATGATGAGAAACTCCCTTAATTGTTTAGAATTGATGTCCCAATTGTTGAACCTATGTCTCATTAATAGATCGATTTTATTGTTTTTTTTTTTTTTTTTTAAATAATTTAATTTTTAAAATTACACGAGAAAATGTTGTGAAAAAGTTGTTTTGACTATTTTATTATTTTTAATTTTAATCAATAACAAAAATTATTATAGAATGAAGACAACTTAAATACATAATAATTGAATTTCATATACATTCTGTGGTGGGCTCATATTACCGGTAATTAGGTTTACTTTCATATAATACGATTTGTTTTAATTAATAACTGATCAAATCACGTATTAGTTGTTTGCATAGTCAGTAGCGTAGTTTTATTTTTGTTTTTATATTACAATTTTTATACCCACTGAATTGCACTTACATATCTAGTGGAAATCTGTAACGATTTTAAATTTTTTGAATTAAAATTTGAGACATGGATTAAAGTCAAATTTCAAATTGTTTTAGAATTTTACTGGGTTCCTAGTGAAATTTTTTATACATATTTTCCAGTAATTTATGCACAAGAAGTCTATAACGTCTTTGAATTTTAGCTCGTTTTCTTCAATAAAATTAAGTTAATTAAATTAAATTAATCAAATACTTATGCGATCGATTAATGTTCTCTCATGTTAATTACAACGCATCTAAAAATTGAATCATGAAATTAACACATAATTTATTTTCTATTGCTTGAAGCTGTTTTTGTTTAATTTAAAGAAAAAATTAAGTTAATTACCTTTATGAAAACACAAATATTCACATTATTTGAATTTTTATAATAGCTCTCATTAAGTGCACAGGATGCCTAAAAATATTTCTATGTGATTTATCAGAGATACATATGTGCGAACTTAGCAGCTTTCTTGCTAAATTTAGCAATTTTTTGACCTATTTAGTTCTAAAAAAAAAGAAGTAATTTAGCTCATTTCTGCTGGTTAGCTAATTTTCATTCAATTTAGGCTATAAATTTTCGGGTTTTTAGCTTTAAACAGTGTAAAAGTATTGATAAGTAGGTATGTAATTTGCAAACATTTTAAATTTAACCAAAATTTCATTGCTTTCAATTCTGACGAGATTTGAAAAGGTAACGGGCACTATAATGGTTCTATCGATATTTTTTTGCAGTGAGAATTGATATTTAATACCTTGTATAGAAATTAAGAAATACCACAATTTTTTAATTAAACTGTTAGCGTGTAGAATCCCATAATTATCTACAATTAATGCTATTCTATACGGAAAAATTTACCAGACAGATTCAAGTATATACATATATACCCATACATAATCCATGTATACCAGAATATATGTATTTATGTTTGTAAACAATGAAAACGCTTCGTTGTTTAGATTTTTCTTTAATTAATTTTTTTTTTTATTATTATTTTTTCTTTTGCTATATACACATAAACATGAATTACGTACACTCGTTGACCTTGTTAGAAATTTTTTTGCATGTGTGTATGTGTGTGTACTGTGTGTAATGTAATATGAAAAATATCATGAAATATTACACCGTGTACACAAATTGTTTACCTTTTAATTTTTTAAATTTACGTTACTTTTTATGTTTTTGTTTTTTGTGTTTTTTTTTTTATTTTTTTTTTTCTAGAATATGACATCGACCAGTATTATTATTAATTATCCATGGAAAAATAGTGAAAATTTAAAAAATATGAAATTAAATGATGATGATTTAGGTTTATCAGATGCTGCTAAAAAATTATCTAAAATTGAATTAAGAGAGGATAATATAACAAGGGAACAATGTTTAGAACAATTACGTGCATGGATTAATCAAAATGAAGATATTGAAAATGTTCGAATGGATGATAGATTTTTATTAAGATTTTTACGTGTTAAAAAATTTAGTTTACCAATGGCACAACAAACTTTATTAAAATATTTAAATTTAAAAAATGTATTTCCACATATGTGCTGTAAATTAGATTATTTAAATTCAGCACAATATGATATATTTAATAATGGTTATATATTTGCATCACCTATACGTGATAAACTTGGTCGTCGTGTTATTATAATATCAGTAGAAAATTTTGATCCAAAAAAATATTCAAGTGCTGATATGGCTAAAGCACATTTTATTACATATGAAACATTATTAGATGAACCAGAGAATCAAGTACTTGGTATAACGCATGTTGGTAATTTTTCTGGTATAACATCAGCACATTTTAAAATTTGGAATCCAACTGAATTTGCTAAAATAATAAAATGGGGTGAACAATCATTACCATTACGACATAAAGAAATACATTTAGTTAATTTATTATCATCATTTAAATGGATATTAGATTTAATTAAAGGTAGAGTATCATCTAAAATGAGAGATCGTTTTTATACATATTGTAATTTTGATGAATTACATAAAGATTTTGATATAAATTGTTTACCAAAAGAAATGGGTGGTACAATACCAATTAAAGATATGATTGAATCATGGAAAAAGGAATTAGAAGCAAAACGTGATCTACTTTTAGCATTAGATGAAATGAGATTACTTAGTGATAAGGGAATAATTAGAAGTCGTGATGGTAATAATAATCCAACACAATCAGAGCTTGAAACATTAGCCGGAAGTTTTCGTAAATTGGAATTTGATTAAAATTAAGATAAATTTTAGATAATGATATTGTAATTTTTGCATTTTGAGTAGTTTAAAGCGAAATTATTTGAAATTTATTTTCGAACTAAATAATAATGGTGGAAAATTTTGAATAGTCTTCGTTTCGATGAAGTCCTCAGGTGCAAAAGGGCTAAATTGTGTTTATCATTTATCTATTGAAGCATAATTTTGTTTTTTTTTTTTTTTTTTTTTTTTTTTTTAGTAAAATAATCTTTTTTACTGTTAATATTTATTTATATTAAGGTCATTCAGGAATCTCTTTGATATTTCAAAAAAAAATAAAATAAAAAATAAAATAGATTTAAATTTTGTATAATTTTTATTTATGATGTTAATACCAATTTATAAACGTACTTTGTGGTACCTTATAAGAAAATAAAAAATAAATAAATTAAAAGTTTGTTGGTAAAATAGGATTAAGTTGAAATAAAAATTTTGTAAATTTTTTTTATTATCATAATACTTCGAGTACAGTATCAAAATGATCTAATTTTGAAATGATTTTATGTAGTTCGTTTCCATCTAAAGGTGTCATACTGATATTACGAATTCCATATAATCGATAATCACTTCGAAGCTTTTTTCTACGTAATGATTCAGCTATCAATGAGATTAAACCATTAAATTGCTCTTCTGTCGGTTGGTGAATTGTGTAATTTCCTATTTTATTAATTAAAAAATTTTTATACGCTTTTATTCATACCCAATTACAAATCATTCAAATCATTGTTTACCTAATAATCCAATTACAAATGATGTTCCTTTTGGGATTACATGTAATTCACATTCATGCTCCCATCCTCTAACTTCATATATTTGACCATCGCCAGCAATTAGAAAATTATATGGTAATTGCGAATTAGTATTAAGATTTCTCTGTGAATTACATTTACACGTAAATTTTAAATATAAACTGATTTTTTTTTTTTTTTTTTTTTTTTTTAAATAAATTTTTCATACTTCCATTGATCGTAAAATTTCTAAACATTCTACACTTTGATCACAATCATCTTCACCGGTATGTGTGATGAATACATTTAGTATATTCGATGCATTAAGTATATTACCTAAATGAAGATTATTCATTTTACTCCATGCCTCTCGATTAACAAGATCCAATGTGTAACCGATTGAAAATTTTTCTTGTTTTTAAATTAAAGTAAAAATTTATACAATTCAAAAACATGATCAATGATCATTTGAGAAATTTCAATTTGATACTTACTTTCATGAAATAAAAGATATCCACCAATACTGATACCACCAACAGATAATAGAATAACACCAAAAAGTTTCAATGAAAAGTATTTCTCTGATGAAACTGATTTTTTTAAATTTGTATTACAATTAGATGATGATTGTTGAAGAAGGGGAGTTCTTTCAGTTAATTCCAATTGTATATATTCTGTGGTATCAATTGAATTATTGTACATTAAAGTGGAATTCACATTTTCTATTGTATTTTTAAGAAACCAAAAAATAAATAAAAAATATTTTAATAAATTTAAAACACAAAAAATTATAAAATTAATAAAATAATAAAAAATTAAATAATTTTGATATTCGAAAAATTTTATTAAACCATTTATAGCACGTTTATTTAATATCAAAAGCATTTTGATAATAAACCGGAGATGAAATAAAATGTGTATAAATATGAAGAAACATAATGGTGTCATTCGTCTATTATTTTTTTTTATCTCCCCTGCATCTTTAAAAAATTTCTAAATAGTTCACATCTAAGTTATATGAATATACACATACATAGATAATTTATGGATTGTAAACATTTCTTATCGATAAAGCGAATAATATTAAATTATATAAAAACAAAATTTATCTATCTAATTATCACAGTATCTTTGAGAGACAATCATACATATACTTATATGTTAATTTAATTAAATTTTTAATTTTTAAATTCTATCATTTACAAACCTTTATTATTGTATTTATTTGTTGAATGTTTCGTTACACCAAAACGATTTATCATTTCATTTAAAATCAAATCCTTTTGTTCATTTAAAAATTAAGTAACTACAATAATCTTGTTTTAATATTTTAAATTTATTAAAATAAAATAAAAAAAAACTGAGATGAAATAATATCAGACACTATGATGTAAAAAGCTTTTTGAATCATTCTCACTGATCACATCATTCTGAGATACTTAATCGAACATCACCACATGTGAATATTCTATTTATCATTTTCATATGTTAAAAGGTCAAGTACTAAATTTTTATTTAATCGCGAAACATGATAATTTTCGTTGATTTTATTTTCAAAGTTTTCCATGCCAGATAATAAAAACTAGTGTAATCTTTTTTTTTTTTTCATCCTTTTTAAATTTTTGTAGTAGACTTATATCTGATGTTGAACTTGAACTTCTTTGATTGAGAGAAAGTGGGTGTGATGCACTTTAAAAGGACTTTTTTTTTTTACAAAGAAAGTAGAAAAGAGCGAATTCAGGCTGTGTTCAGGCTTTCGAAGATACATCAATGCCTGTTTCATGGTATATTCAGCTTAAGATCATAATCAGGCAATCAAATTTATCTTGTGTTCAATGAATGTACCGCTTTTCATGATGATGGATACAAAATAGATTAATTGCTTTTCTCTCAAAGATTCCAATATCTAAATTTTAGGACATTTTACATATATAATGGAAGAAATCCCACTTTTTATTTTTCAAAAAAATTTATTTACGTTTTTTTTTTATATTTTAACTAAATATCAAAAAACTAAAAAATAAAAGGAAAAAAAAAAATCAAAATTATTTCAAAGATGGCAATTTTATGTTCATTCATTTTTAAACGTTGAATGATAATAAATTTATTTTACAATTTTAAAACATTTTTTTTTTCGTTATTTTTAATTCGGTTTTTTTATTTCATTTGCTTTTTTGCTTTTTGTTTTAGTAATAGACGTTTTACTTTACATATTGTCCTACAATTTATTAACGAAAAAATTCTTCTAATTATTTTGTTTTTCTATATAATTATTTGAAAATAACTCACAATTTTCTTTTACATACATATATATTTTTTTTTTAATTTCTTTTTTCCATTTTCATTTCCCTTCTATATTTTTATAGTTAATATATATATTACATGCTTACAAATATAAAAATGTCTTTGAGCTACTTATATACTCGATATATTTGCCATGCTAAAAATACAGTTGATATTAATGTAATTCCCCTATGAAAGAATTTCGTTTTTGTATTTGATGAATGTGCTAGTACTACTGGTGATGAGAATTCACCCAAATTTGGTACTTTACTCAATTTTTCAGGATCCTTTTCAACCTAAAAATATGAAAATAAAAGAATTAATGTTTAGAATAGAAAATACTAAAAATTCATTTTAAAATTACAAACCTGATATTGACAACATGGATCATAATTCCATGAAACTGTATATAATCCTGTACAAAATATCGATATTACACACATTGGTGCACTAAACATTGGCCTATCTGGCCATACTAATGCTGATAATATTGATGACAGTCCAGATAAAACAGCCGTATGATGTAAACAATTACCAACAGTTATCCATCTACCGGTCTCATCACCAAGACGTGTTGGCTCAATTATAATATAATCAACTTTTGCTTCTAATGCTTTATCAAGTTCAGCTTCAAAATTTTCATGTGCATTACCACTATCATAGATTTCACGTATAACATGAACTGTTGGTGTTTTTGATTGGCTGTAAAATGATATAAATAATTTTGTATTTAAAAAAAAATTAATTATGAAAATAATTTTGTTGGATTTTAATTGCTTGGCAAATGCCATTTTTAATACATTCACACTTGAAAAATTATAGTACAGTTCAAATTTTAATCCCTCACATCAAGAGTGAATGTACTAAGAAAAAAAAAATTTTGTTTTTAAGAATTTAACTCACTCTAATTTAGACATTTCTATATATAAAAAAAAAACAAAAAACAAAAAAAAAATTGATCGTTTTTACACTTTGATTTACTTTATTAAACTTTGATCTACAATTTATTTAAAAATTTGGAAAAATTCAATAAAGATCAAGGTTAGGTCTATTTATCCGGAAAGATTAATATCATCTAAATAACTAGGTATGTATTCAAGATTTGATCATATTTATTTTTAATTAAATAAATTTTTTTTTTAAATTACTGAATTTTATTTAATTTCACTAGATTTAATTAAAAATTCGAAAATATATCAAATAAATGCAAATAAAAAAAAAAATGTGATGTATTAAATTATTCTTTTTTTTTTTTATATTTATTTTTATTTTGAGATTTCTAATGCGTTATTGTTATAAACTATGCATTTTTATTTTATTTTCTTTTTTCAACAGCCGTGTAAATTAATTTATTTTATTATTATTGTTGTGTATTGTATGACACAATTATCAAAGTTCAATTTATTTACACAATACGGTGATGATGATGATTATTTTAATTTGAAATTGAATTTTTTATATACAAAAATATCTTTTATCACGTACCTGTCATCTGTTCCGAACATCTTTTATTTGTCCACACAGTGCTTTCACCTTTTTTTTATTTTATTTTGAGCATTTGAAATGTCAAAATCATGAATCGTGATTGTGAATGAAAAAAAGAAAAACGAAAAAATTTATTTGACGACCTTTCAAAAGTAAGTAGTGCCATATACTATGATTTTAATTACTGGTACATTTGGCTGTCCTTCTGTATTTTTAGATTCTGGGGATATACTTTGAATTTGAAATTAGAAGTTTTTATTTATGAATATGAACGAACCCATTGTTCTGACTCACGAAATCTAGCCCTTTGTGTATGCCATGATTTTGGTCTTCCTTAAAGATTATACCATTGACGAATATTTTTTATGTAAAATTCGTTGCATTCTCAAATACTCTCGCACAAATGTAGAACTTTTGCTCCTAAATGACCTTAGATCCACATTTGAAAATTTCAAATATCTACTTGAAAAGTAAGTTAATTCAAATTTAAAAGTTTATAACTAAAAAACTAACAGAAGATATCTAGTAAAATAAAAATGGTCCATATTTAAGCCAGTAATTAGTTTGAACAATATCAATTTCAAAATTCGATTCTGACTGATTGAAAGCAAAAATAAGCAAAAAATTCGAAAATTCGTTTTTATATATGTTTATAATTTTGTTTTAATTTATTGAACATTTGAACATAACAACAAAAATGTTTTTTGTGATCGATGATAATTCGACTAGCTTTTTTTCATTTAAACGATGTACATTTTCTTACTTTAATTTTAAAATTATAATCACTTTCTTTCTTTTCTAAATTTTACAAAACAAAAGCTCTTTTATAATTTAATCCATTTGTTTTTTCTTTTATTTATTTATTTATTTATTTTTTTTTTTGTTAGATATTTACTCCGTTATTTTGTTTAACTTTCATTTTCACGATTATTTTCTTTATCATTACCATTAATGTGATGATTTAATGAACTAAAATCTCCTGTATTACATGATATACTAGGAATTTCAGTACTAGAAAATCCCTTATAATCTACAATTGGTTTAATTGGTGAAGGCAAAAGCATTTCACTTGGTGAATCACTTTCTATTAAATTCTGTACCTTATTTTCATTTGTTGCTGTTGTTGTTGTTGTAATAGGTAATGAAATTGAAGAGGCTGGAATTTTAGTTATATTAGAAGTAACAGTAGCAGCAACAGAAACATTACTGTCATTGTCTTTTCGTACAAGTGGATCAAACTCTTCTAAATCGAATTTTGTTATTGCATTTGTATCATCTGCTGTACTGTTTTCACCACTAGCATCAGATAAATCAAAATCATAATTAATATTCGTTAGACCACCAGTAAAATCAATAGAACTTAAAAATTCATCAGGTGTTGATGTTATATCAGTTAAAGAATTTGTATCGAATGCATTATAATTAAATATTGGTGATGTGAACATTAGATCTGTTGAACTACTTTTTGGAATATTTCCATTGTCATTTAATAAATTTGGTGTTAATGCATTGTCAGTGTCTCTTGTAGGATCATTTAAATTAATTAAACCATCGATATCATGTTGCTGTTGTTGTCTTGTATCGTCTGGTCCACTAATAACAACAGGTACTATAGGCATAGGCAGGAATCCTTTTGATTTATCAATTTGACTAGCAGTAGCAGCAGCAGTCACTAAGTTCGATTGAAAATGTCCATTAGAATATCCAATACCATCACATTCATTGTTACGAATTTTATTTTTAACACATGCTGGTGTTTTGATTGGGCGTACCTTTAATGGTGCTTGAGCTTTAGCAGCTTGTATCTTATATGTAACATCATCCTAAAATCAAAAATATAATAATGAACGATTTTTTCACTTTTGTTCGTTTTGTTTTTATCATCAGAATTATACTTACACAAAATTGCTTTAATTCTTTATTTAACGTCTCTATACCATTTTGAATTTTTTGATTACGTTTCTTAAGTGTATCCATTTTTTTAATATTCTCTGATATTAAATGTAAACTTTCACAGGCTAAAAGTGCACTTTCCCATGGTGAATTATAATAATTACGTTCACCTGACATTAATGAATTAAATTCATCTTTAGGCATTGATAAACTTTCATATGTTAAATTTTCTATAAACGATATAGCACAGCACTAGAAAATAATTTAAATAATTTACTCATTAAAAAAGATAATAAATTAAAATTTTTTATAATTGAAAAGAATATTACCAAATTTGTGAAATAATATCCAGCTTCACCGCTCATCAGTCTTGATGCATTACTAAATCTTGTTATATAATTTATATTACTATTTAAACGTACTGGATTTGCTTTTAATACAACAAATATTAATGCTGGTAAAAATTCATCAGCACTAGCGGCACCACATACAGAATGTTTTAATAATGAGAATATATGTCTACAGCATTTAACAATACAATCAAGTTTCTCTTGTGGTGAATAATACGAATCCATAGCTACAAGTTCTGAAACAAAAAATAAAAAAAAAAAAACAAAATTTTAATAGCAAAAAAAAAAAAAACAGATATATAGTATATTTGAATGTGTTACCTGTTATAGCATTATAAACTAAATCACGCGATTCTGCATTCACTTCATCTATACTGCATATTAAATGTTTAGCTGTTATCCAACTTAATTGTCGAATACGTTTTTGAATTTTTGAATCATTCTCTTCATCTGATGTGAAATATGGTGAAAATAAATTCCTACAAAAAAATAAACCAAAAGATAGAAAATCAAAATAAAATTGTAATAATCATTCCAGAGATAATTTTGTTTATATTCTGTTCTTTTTTTTTTCTTTTTTTTTTTGTGATCTATGCTAATGCAATGCAATTGTTTTTTTGATAACATTTCGAATAAAAAAATATACATATCTGTCGTGTCTTAAAATATTATTTTTTAACCTTTGACAACCTTTTAATTACAGTTACATAAATAAAATCTATTAAGAAAAATAAATGTGTTTACCTTATCAAAAAAGTTTTTTGTTTTTCTTTACTGAATGTATTTTTTATGTTTTTAATTAATGAAGTAAACAGAATTCAGTCTTCTACAATTTGAAAAAAAAGAAAAAAAACTCTGATATTTAACACTTACTTATGATTTTGTGTCATAACGACTTTTTCAAAAAAATCAACACATTCCTCTCGCACTTCTGGTTTAACAATTGCAAATTTTTGATCTGTATTAACAATTTCTGTTAATTTTGTGTAACTATTTTGAACTGTTTCAGATAATTCGTCAATATTTTTATATGAATTATTCATATATTGTCGAATATATGCATCTAAACGTTGTATTTCAGTTTTTAATTTTTTTCTAGCATCATCTGGAATACGTAATTGTTTTAATGTTATAATAAATTCTGTTTCTAATTTATCAGGGATATATGGTTTATTGCTTTGAATTTTATTTTGAGCTGAAATTAAAAAATAAATTTCAAAATTATCATGGTGATAATGTAAAGACGTAGAAAAAAAAAGAGAGGATTTCCGCTTACATTTTAAACTACTAGATTTATGGAAAACAGATAATAAAGGCTTCTTTTTAAGTGTTCCACCAGTTTTCTCTTCTTTATCATTTCTTTGAGGAGAACTAGGAGACTGGTGATGTTTTATTGGTGACTGTGATTGTTGTTGTTGTTGTTGCTGTGAAACACCTGATTTATGTGTTGCAGCTAATGATAATGGTGATGATGACAACACTGATGGTTCATTTCTAATTGAACCCAATTGCTTTTCTGTAGTTAATTTATTGATTTTACTAAAATTTCTAAAAGGATTTTCTTCTTTAAAAATAAAAATTTAAATAAATTACGTTTTCTAAATTTATCTTGTGAATTCCTTTCACGAAAACATTTCGAACAAAATCCATCAAATTGAGCATTACCATAATATCCACACCCATTACGGCATTTTAAATCATCTTGATCGATACGAGGACTAGGTACTTTCGTTGAATACATTACTAAATTTATTAATATTTTTTAATATTATTTCCAAGCACTTATGAGAATTAAAACTAAAAACAAACTAAAAAAAGAAGGAAACTACGAATCCTGCCCTTCTTCACAACCAAAACATTTTTTTCTCTTTTATTTTAAATGAAAATTGTTTATCAACTTCTGAACTTCCTAATCAAAATTTTCTATTTACTGTATGCACTGATTGACTGAGACTGGACTACAGATTGTTTTTATTTTTTTCACTGCATTTACAAAGTAGATATCACGTAGTTTGTTTTTTTATTTTTTCTTTTTCTTTTAATTTAAGACGAAAATAATTTTTAGAATTTTTAAATATTTTCAGATGCTTTACAATTTTTACATTTAATTCAAATTTTATTAATGCAGAATGATGATGAACAAAATATGACACATCGATTCATTAAATCACAAAAAAAAATAAAAAAATAAAAATTCGAACAAAAAAAAATTAATTTTATTTATATTTACAAAAATTTAAATTGAATTAGCTCTGAGACGAAACACACAAATTAAATTAATTGTGATTGTGAATTTAAAAAAAATAAATAAATAAAAAGAAGAAAAACACAAATGTACCATTATTTACCAATAAATTATTGTACCACTTTATTATTAACAGTGTTACCATTTTACAAAAAATTTTGAATTTAAAACTGAAATTCAAATAGTTTTGTTTTTTTAAAAGCGTTACAAAAAAGAGCGCCAAATTATTGATGATGCTGATTGCTGACACGTCGTCGCGTCGCATTAAAATTCTAATCTAAAATAAATGTCATCTAGTGAAATTATCGACAATTTATTGATGTGGTTGAAAATTCAAATTTCAAATTTATTTATTGAGACTTCTTTATATACAAAAATATTTTTAGATTTGGTTGGAATGTATTTTATTTTACTTTTACGACAGCGTCAACATCATATCGTTTATGATTTTCAGAGGAAAAAAAAAAACGGTTGAAAATTCAAAATTATTTTGTGTGAATATATTTCACTACCTAAATTCAAAAAAGATGAAAAAATAAATTAAAATGATTTGAAAAGATACTTCTCAGGTGTCTTTAATAAGAGGGGATGGAGGCAATTACTATAGATTTTTAATGACATTTTTATGTTATTACTGGGCGTTAGGCTGAAGTATCTGCATTTTAAAATTGCTAGAGTGAAAGGAACAGGATATTCACGGCATTATGACATTTAAAGAAAATTAAAAAAAAAAAGGATTTTATTACATACAAAAAAGAAAAATACAATGCAATTAATTTTCTTAAAAATATTTTTTTTTATTTTTATTTTATGAAATATTTATTTGATTAGAGTTAATTATATTGATTTTAAATTAATGTTTTATTTTTTTCTTTTAATAATTATATCAAGTATTTTATACGTATAATGACTTTTACATGACTACACAAAAATGTAATTTTTTTTTTTTTTTAAATTTTACTTAAAAAAAAAAAGGATTTACCGTATAGGTATGTATAATCATTTTTAATTATTACATTTAATAATAATTAATTTGAATTACTCTCTAATTATGATTTCATGCTCAATCAAAATTTATAAATACATTTTCCTTGTCTTTGATATTCGTAATTTATTTATTTATTTTTTTTTTTTTTGATTTTTTATTTTTAAATTTATTTTTTCTAAGGACATATCATATCTTTTTTGCTTCGGACGAATTTATATTTTCTACTTTTATCATTTATACTTGTAATTTCCCCTTTTCACTTTGTTGTGTTTCGTGGACAGATTAATAAAAATAAAAATAAAAACACCTATTCAAAAAGATATAAAAAGACAAATAAGGAGGACAATTTATAGTAACAGAGTTCAATTAGAACCTTTTTCTTAATTATAGTTAACCGTTACTGATGTAAATTATTTGAAATTAATTAAACTACACGAATGCAAAATCTAAAATCTCATTTAGATGCTATAATAATATAATCCAATAAAAATTTTATACTGGTCTCATTATTCATTTTGTTTTTTTTTTTTTTTGTTTTTTTAAACTGGTATAATGTTTATAAATTTAATTTATTTTCAATAATTAATTAAAGCTAATTATCTTTGATAGAAATAATCCTGTAATTTATTTATGTTATAATTTATTTATTTTAACGTATAGAAAATTTTAAAAAGATTTTATTTCTATTTAATACGCTGTAGATATACTCGATAACTTGTATTCAGTTTTCTTTTTTTTTTACAAATTATTTTAATTTTTAATTTTTTTTTTTTTCGTCATTTTATCAAAATTAATAAACTCGTAAAATTTGATTGCTACTCTTTACTGCTATCTACTTCGTTTCGTCGATTTTTAATAGAATAAATCTATACTCTGTATGTTAATTATATACAATTAAGATCTTATGGAAACTGAAGCAGCGCCTTTCTATATTACTGTGTATTGATATTTAAAAAATCTGTTTGATTTTGTATGAAAACTTCAAGAATGTTATTTATACTGCTTATAAAACACTTATTTAGAAATTATAAGGCCATAAAACCTTATATAAGCTTTACAATCATTGCTCATAAAAAGCTGCAATGCTAAGGAAGAAGAAAAAGAAGGCCTTAACTGCTTATAACTGATGTACAGAGTACAAGAAGGCTTTAAATAAAAGTTGAACTGGAAATCTTTTGGAACTTGTGTAATTGTTACATTTTTGTAGGACATAGAATTTTACTACGTTTTTTGAGTATCAAATGTATACGTACGAGAACATACATAGAAGAAAAATATAAAAATAATACAATCACGGATTAGTACACCACAGCAATTATTAGAATTGCAACGATCATCATTATCAATGGCGTAACAATCCGATGTGAGCCAGGACCTAATCATATCGATGATTTTTCTGGACAATTGCACGATTATTATATCAAGAGCATTTACTCATGTTATCGAGTTTCTATATTGATGTAGTTAAGATCTTTAATATTGAATAATTTTCATAAAGTAGTTACATTTTTATAGGAATTAATTTTTTTTTTTTTTTTTGTTATGTCAAGTACACATTTTCATAATTGTAAAAATTTCATTTAAATGTTGTTTATTATAGTTGAAAAAAATAAACAAATAACATACAATTTACGTGTAATAAAGGACATAAATACATATGTACTCATAGATATTATAGTTAGATAATAAGGTGCGTTTCATATTTATAACGCCACCCGAAAATTTCCGATATCTCGAGTACCTTCAGTTCTAGGTCAGTACAATGTTTTACAAAAATAATAAGGGTTACAAGTACTATTCAAAAAAATATACCTGCTCCCTTTCTGCCGACTAATATTTTTTAGAGCAATAAAAATAAGATTTTTGCCTGTTTCATAATTATAACGCCATTTTTATTTTTATGAGAAATCTAATTCAAATTATAATACATTCTAATCTTATGATTTCTAAAAGTAATTTCTATTAATCTAAAACTGCTCCCTTATTTAAAATCACATTAAAAATCCTTTTTTCATGCTTTTCATAAGGTTTGTGATAGTTTCGGCATCAATAGCATACTCCTCCCTGATTATAGCATTTTTAACTCCTCTGTGGTGTCGTATTATTTATATTATTTCTGTATATTCGACGTACCATAATTCCCCAGAGATTTTCGGTGGAATTGAGATCAGGTGAACACGCTGGCCAGTCTAAAAGTTCAATCAAATTCGATTGAAACCATGTTTTTGTTTCACGACTTACGTGAATGGGGCCTTATCCGGCTGAAATGTCCACTGAATTCCAGGATTTTGCTGGATTTTGCTGAATTAGGCTCATTTCAAGAATATTTGTATAATTTTCACTGTTCATTCTTGATAATTTGAACTGTAATTTCAAACAACCAGATGCAGAAAACGCACCCCAAAGCATAACACTTCCACCAACGAAATGCCTCTTTGAGAAGTATAGTGGGGTTCCTTCTCAAACCCCTCCATTATGCTCGAAAACCATCTGGTCCATCCAAATTCCATTTTTTTTTCATCTGAAAAAATTATCTAATTTTTTTTTCTGCTTTAAACTGTCTTCAACTTAACTCATGTTATAGAATTTATATTAGGTACTTACAGATTCCCAGTTTATGTCCATATTTTGCCTTGCAAAATCCAACCTTTGCTTTTTATGAGTCTCAATCAAACGAGGAGCACTTTTCATTCTTGCGTGCTGAATGTTTTCGGTGCGATTCAGCACTCTCCATATCGTCCATCGTGAAGCATGTT
The DNA here is from genome assembly GCA_963971155.1 of Anthrax anthrax. Lineage (NCBI taxonomy): Eukaryota > Metazoa > Arthropoda > Insecta > Diptera > Bombyliidae > Anthrax > Anthrax anthrax. Next base: position 27,907,605 of record OZ020120.1, on the reverse strand, counting down.
CCAGTTAAACTCCTTATTTCATTCAAACTTTTGGTTGAATTGCTGGCTGCACGTGTTATTCTAGAAGCACTCCGGTTATCTAGTTTTGTTTTTCTTCCGGAACGTTTTATTTGGCCATAACCCTCCGGATTCCTTAAAAAATTTCGGACCAACCTATGGCTTCGACCAATTTTTCTGGCGATTTCTCTAATGCCTATTTTTTCTTCCTTAAAGGCTAGAATTTTTCCTTTTTCTACATCTGAAAAACTTTTACCCCGCGGCATTATTTCATAAATATTAATTTTTATCTTTTTCCGTTCAAAACCGAAACACTTTGAATACTAAACACTTTCACTTATTAGTTTTTATAAACTGGCGTTATAATTATGAAACAGGCAAAAATCTTATTTTTATTGCTCTAAAAAATATTTGTCGATAGAAAGGGAGCAGGTATATTTTTTTGAATAGTACTTGTAACCCTTATTATTTTTGTAAAACATTGTACTTACCTAGAACTGAAGGTACTCGAGATATCGGAAATTTTCGGGTGGCGTTATAAATATGAAACGCACCTTATATTTTTTGATTTTTGAAACATGACAACAAGTTTGTATTTTTGATTTTATTTTTTGTTTTTATTTTTGATTTTAGTATTTTTTGTTTAATAATTACATGACACAGTCATAGACACGTGTAGAGTATTAAATGTTCATTTATAGATTTTTTCTCTTTTCTTTTTAGTTTTTAATTTTAGCTATACACTCATTTTCCATGTAAGTTTTCCTTTTAGCCTAATTTAACTTAAAATAATTTTTAAACATCTGTTCTTTTTTAATAATTGACATTAAATGTTTTTTTTTTTTTTTCTGGATTTTTGCGTTTTTGTTTTGTAACTACATGTATAGTATTTAAGACGTATTGTATGTATCAGATATAGTAGTAATTTTTAAATATTTTTATAATATAATTTTAAATTTTATATATTATATACCTATATATTTTTTTTTCTTGTTTAAATCTTAACATTTAAATACATAAATTAATTTATTTTAATACGAAAATTTTTTTTCTGCTTTTCTATTTTCATTTTGTATTTCCTGAAAATGCTACATTTGGTTTTTTTTTTATTTTATGTTCATGTATATGAGAAGTTATAAAGTTCACTATTAATAGTTTTTCCTTTTGTTTTTCTTTTTTTTGGTTTTCTCCTTTTCAAATGCGATTCCTTTTTTTTTTTTTTAAAAAAATTGTCCTTTTCTAAATTTAATATTTTCTATTATACGAGTTAATTTTAATTCTAAATTTAATTTTAATTTTTTTTTTTTTTTTTTTTAATTTTAATTTTTATAAGAATTACTTTTAATTATAAATAGTATAATAATAGTTTTCATTTGGCAAAAAAAATGTTTTTTTTTTTTTTTATATCGATCCTAATCAATAATTTCGGCTAACTAAAATATTTAAGACCTGCAACTAGTAAAAATTTTTCAATAAACAATTCCGAATCTAATACAGCTATATGTGCAGCTCTACCAATTAATGTATTTGCTGTATGGGGTAGAGCATGATGAACATCAAATCGTGCTAATGTTAATTCTGATTTAGCAAGCATTGGTGTTATTATATTATGAACCATTTCCCTGTATACGATACCTAATGTTGAATTATCTCTAATTGCACCTTTACATAATTCTAAACGTGCTGAATGTGGTGGAACATAACGATCTTGACTAGAACCACATAATAGGACATTTTTAAAATGATGTAAAGTGCTACGTTGACTTAAACGATATAAAAAACTTTGTCGTGGATCTGGAGTATCTCTTAGACAAAGCTGTAATAGACTACCAGATTTTTTCCATTTTTGCATAAACCACATACCTTAAAAGAAAAATCAAAGAATTTGATATTGTACAAAGAATTTTTTTTTTTTTTAAATTGTAAAAAAAAGCTCGTGACCATTCACATACATACCCATATTAACAAGTCCACTGTTGTTATACAGTGTACCTAAATGAGGGCCAGATAATGATAGAAAAGTGTATAATTTCGGTAATAAAGATCTCATTTGTGGTCTAGCAAGAGCAGATCGAACAATTATTGTTCCTAAGGAATGTGCAACAAATGATATTCTCGTTGGATTTAGGCCACAAGTTTCAACATGATATATAATTTCAGCAACCAATCTATACAGATTTTCAAAAAAAAAAAAAACAATTTAAAAGAAAATTTAAAAATTCAAACAAACTAAATTCTTACCGATCAGTCATAGTATCAAAATCAGAGAATGTATCACCTTGATTACGTTCTGACATTAAAAATTCTAAATTAGCTCCTGGTAAACCTAATTCTAAGTATGTTCGAACAAGTCTTAGATCAGCTGAATTTCCATCTAATCCATGAACACAAATAATCAAATGCAATCCGTGCGGGGAAAATGCCCTGTATTCATCACTGATATGAAAATAAGGTAATTCTGAGGCGAGTTTTGTAAAATCTGAATAAATGGATCCATTATAATTAATTTGTTTACGAAATTCTTCACGGCATCTTTCAAATTCTAAAAGTGACAATGTCGATTCTTGGTGTTTTCGTTTCGAATTTTTATGTGATTTTTGACTATCTGATCGTTCTACTGTATTTTTATTATCGATTTCATTTGCTGATGGTGGTGGTGAGGGCATATTATTTATAATTCCATTCGAAATTTCAAAATTGTTAGCTAATTCGGTACTGCTTTGTGATTTGAGTACTGGTTTATTGGAAGGTTGAAGTGCCTCATAAATATGATAAACTGGATTATCGATAGCTCCCACTGGTTCTCGATGAATGGGTTGTGTAAAAACATATTTCGAAGGATTTTTCTGAAATTCATTTACTTGTACAGGAGAAGGATCTCGAAATTCATCTGGAGGAGGAAGATCATCTTGAAATTGTTTGGGTGGTGGTACATGAAAATTCTCAAAAGAGATCTCATTTACGTTTGTCAAATCAAATTCTGATTTTGATTTTTCTGTTGATTTTCGTTGTCTACCAGTGTTTTCCTTTAAACGAAATGATTCTCGAATATTATTTTGTGTAACATGATGATATCCATTTTGAATCGGTGGGTGTCTCATCCACTCATTATTAACATTTCTGTCGAATATTTGTTGTTTGTTTTTTGTATCATTTAAAAACTTTTCCGTTTTAGTATTTTTAATCGTTATGGTGGAGATTTTTTTATGAATTGGAATATCTCCATTCTGAAGATGATGATGGGATCCACTAATAATTTTTGAGGATTTTTGTGCTCGACTTGGTTGTTCCTCCAATAATTTTTGTAATTTTTTCCTTAACTGTTCTCCATTCAAAGTTTTTATTTGAAAATCATCTTGTTCAGTTTTTTTCTGTTGTTTTGGCAGTTGTTTTTGTATCTGCTGGTGATCATCTTTTGAAGTTTCTGGACTTGAAGGGCCCGAACTTTTATGACTTGATACCCAACCACTTTGTTCACTCAATGATGATGTTGAATCGGTATTATCTTTCCCTTTCGTTGATGGTGTTTCACATGGTGGAGGTGGTGGTGCCAAATTAGGTAAACTCTCACTAAATGCCGTATTTTTCTCGCCATCCAAAGATTCTAACTTAAAAGGAACACTAGCAGATGACAATAATCTGAACTCTTTATTTTTTGTCGTTTTATTTGTGGGAGCTTCACTCTCTGAACTGCTTGAACATTTATTAAAATTCTTATTTTTCATCATTTCTTTTAAATCTGTTACTCGAACACGAGCAATTTCTACTGAACGTGGTATAGCTTGATTATTTCGTAGAGTTTGAGAGGAATTACTTCGAGGAATCCTTCTATCATTTGGCTGTGTATTCGATGAATCTGTAATACAATATGAATACTGTTTTTTATTTCTTACAGGAGGATAAGAATTTCTTGGAGGAGCTGTTGTTACTGTCGTACTACTATCTTTTGGAAGTGAATTATAAAAATTATGATTATTTACTTTGGGTTGATTAAGTAATTTAATTTCATGTAAATAATCAAATTTCGATGCTTTAGGCTTTTGATATGAATCCAAAATATGATTCAAGGTTGATCCTTTATTCGATGAATTTTGAACATGGCATGTATCATTTCCATTTTTATTAAGTGTATCAGATGTATTCTGTTGAATTCTTCTTGAATAACCCGGATTCTTATACTTTTCTCTAAATTCATTTATATTTTTAAGTAAGTCTTCTGCTTGAACTTTCCCTTTTCTAGTTGTAGTATTCAAAGAGGAAGAATTCTGATGATGATCGTAACATATTCGTGCTACATGAGTTTGAACGGGACATTGATTTCTTGGAAGTGATGAACTTTGTCGTGCAGTTTCTAATTGATCCAAGGATTTACTATGTCTTGTTGGTAGTGTTCCAGCAATTGATCCATGATAATTATTTTTACAATCTAATATACATTCATTACCATCTATAAGAGTTGAAACAGAATGTCGTGATAGAGTTCTATGTCGTATTCCTTTTGAAGCTGCAGCTGGAGTAATTGTTAAACTCGCTTGTAAAATATCTCCTCCTAATGCAAATCTTGGTGTCATAACTCCTAGATAACTGTTAAAATCTCGCCCATAATTAAATGTTAAACCACATGAACATTCTTTACGTGAACCAAGATTTACAATTGAATTTAGATTTTCATTTTTATTAATTTCTGATTTACTCAATGCCGAATCATGTCCGTTTAAATGTGGATCACTATTGGTACAACTAGTAGATTTTATGGGATCTTCAAAACGATCTTCAAATATCAATGGTAATGAGTTAGAATCACCGTCAAGTGGAGTACAGTGAACAGGTAATGGTGGCAGTGATTGCATGTATCGACTTCGTCTTGCCATTTCACAAACAGCAACATAATTTTGATAATTATTATCATAACAACCAGCAGCTGTATGCCGTGGATTTTCCATAACAAAGAATCCTTCAGCAAATCGTCTAACACGTAAAATATGATGTTTTTTGGCAAGCAAATTATGAACAGATACTTCTGATGCAACAGATATAACTCGTCTCCAATACATAATACATTCAGCACAAAGTTGCGCAATATCAGCATTAGCACGCATTGCAAATTCATCCTCAATATCATGTAACTGTGTACATATTACACAGAAATTAAAGAAAAAAAAAAAAAAAAAGAATCATATTTTAACGTATAAATAAAAATTTATTTCAAATATACGAAATGAAATGAAATTTATGAACCTTTGCATGATCAGTTAACTTTTGAAGTCTTTCGTTTGTGTCATTTTCATTAATTGATAATAAATTACTTTTTGAATTCCATCGATGTGGAAGTACCATATTAAATTCGTTTAATGTTAGCTTAAGTGATTCTATAGCACCTAATAGCAAGGCACAAATTTCTCGATGTACATATCGAGCATGAACTAAACGTCCAGATGAACTTCCACTACATTTCATGCTACCACCAACTTGTGGTCCAAAGAATATTTGTTCTAAGCCTCGATTACGGCAATTATTAAATTTTCCACTACCCCATGGTTTAGAGCTTCTTGGTGCGCTAAATAAATATAAATTGAAAAACAAAAGAAGGGATGAATTAATCCCCATTTAGTTATTTACATTGTATCCAAGAAAAAATGAGAAACAAACTTGATATGGGATATTGAAAAAATATTGGTATATACCTTATACATAAAAATATAAATAAGGCTGTATAATAATTTTTTTTTTTGTATAAATTAGCCATGTATAGAAGCATATTTAATAAAATACACAAATAATAAAGACAACTGATTACTTTAAGTACTAATTTATGATGAGTTAAATGGATTAATACACAAATTTCGAAAATAAACACACAAATAAGCAAATCACATACTTATGTATATAAATAATGAACTAATTAACTTTTGTACGTTAAAACTGTTGTACATTGCATATTTGTGGTTTTCAATTTACCAACATGAATGTACATATGTACATATGTTTGTACATACATACATGAAAAGTGATAACGTACAATCAGTTTATCTTGCCAGAATAAAAATTTCTATTCAAAATCAAAAAAGAGAAAGAAACGAAATGAATGAAATAAAAGAAAATTTTTATGAAGTACATAAAAATGCAATTCACAATTTTTTTTATATATATATATTTTTTTTTAAATAAAAGTGAAATTCTAATTAATAAATACATAAATACAATTTTATAGCATTAAATAAATTCAGCTTACCAACTTTGAAAAAAGCTTTTCCTTCAAATTCATATGTACAAAATACATACAGTAAATATTTTCGATATAACAACATATGATTTGGTTATAATATGATGTAAAACATTTTAAAAAATTTTTTTGTATTTTTTTTTTTTTTTTTTTGTTAATAAGCAATGAAAATAAATAAAGAAAAAAGAAAAACAAGAAAAGAAAAACAACAATGAGTAATAATGTTAGTGAATGCAATATTAATTTGTAAATATAAATATTTTTTAATTAACATGAATATAAGTAAAATATTAATTAAAATTAAATGAAATTATCTAACAAAATGCTTGATTGTAATTCAAAAAATGATTTTCTTCTTTTTTTCTTGTAAAAGAAATTTTCATAAACTTTTCTCCAATTCAATTCGTTTTTTGTTTTTTTTTTTTAAATAATTTCATAAACTTTAATTACTTTATTTTTATCTTTTTTTAATTTTCTTTTAAAAAATATTTAAATAAAAAAAAATTATTTTTTTTTATCTTAATTTTCTTGTAACGCCAAAGTTTAAACTTTAAAACATAGTTACATAATTTGTATATTAGTAAAAAAAAAATACTTACTTTATATATGGCTGATGTAATGCAACTAAACTTGCATGTATTCCCAAGCTAACAGCAGCTAAATGAAAATAATCAAATAATACTGGTAAATGATAATGTAATCCACGTCCTGGATGAAAATTTAATTGTAATATTCTAGATGATGCTAATGATAAACTTGATGAACCAGATGTCTGTTCACCAAACCATAATTCTAAATTTAATGAAAATTCAGCACGTTCAATTGATTCTTTTAAATGTCGACTATCAACTGTTTAAATATAAAAAAAATACAAAAAAGAAAAAACAAATTATATAAGAAAAAGGAAAATATTCAATTATTGATTAATATACGAAAATTAAAAACAAAAAAAAAAAAAAATTCTTTGCATTGATTATACGAATTTACTAAGAAGCAGTTTATAGATCCTTTTTTACTGCAACCAAATTGTATGAGTACAATGCTTCGCAAGGACCAAAGTCCTTCTAATAAACTTTACGTAAAAGTTTTTTTTTGTTTTTTGAATAAAGTATGAGTGCATTTTATTAAGAAACGATAAAATTTAATGACCACAAAATTACGTATACATAATTTGAAATTCAAAATTATTAAAAATTTACTGATAATGAAGTCAATTTAAAGATTTTAAATAGTTCCCATTGTACTTCATCTCACTTGATATGATCATCCATTCCATTGAGGGATTTTCATTTTTTTTTTTTTATAGAATTTAAATGTTCACAGTTATCTGTATTTTTCCATGAATACACAGGAAAAAAGGTTAAAATTTTAATTACTGTAGTTAAGGAAAAATAAGGACTAAAAGTGGATATAAATGAACAATGATGTATTGTTTATATATAATATATGTATGTAAGCACAGCCCGTAGAGGGAGGCGTTAAATGACCATATCTACATATGTTTGTGTTTATCCTATTTTCTTCTTCATTTTTTGTTCAATTTTTTATTAAAGAAAAATAAAATACGAAAATTAAAAATAAAAAAAAAAAGGTTAAATCAATTCTTTTTTAGGTTTTTCATATCTGTCCTCATTTTAGTATGTACACGTATTTACATATATTTTCATCAGAGTATTGATTATTATTTTTTTCGGAAAACAATGAAAAATTTATTCCTACGCAAATATGTACATGCATATGGTACACATAAGTATATGGATATGCTCGCGAATACTATGTGAAAAATAGGACATTGTCTGATGAGAGATTTGAAGAAAGCATTGTTTTTATGCTTTTGCATCCCCACAGTTCAGTTTTTTATTTTTATTTTCAATGTTTTTCAATTTTTACGTATCAACATATTTTAAATTCATATATTAATTTTCACAATGAAATTATAAATTACAGGATAACCGCATACACATACATACACAAAATATGAAAAAATTCTTTATACAAGATACAATACACCTACATACATATTATAATTCCGGTACTTGGCCCTAATTCGTTTTTGTATACGATTATATTTCTCTCATTTTAAAATTTTTTTATATGTGCACATTAAGCAATTTTTCTTCTTATTTATTTGTTTTTTTATTTTATTTATTATGCTTTTATTTTCCGTTTTAAATCTCTCATTTATTTTGATTGTGTATTTTATATTTAATTCTTTGTGTTTTCTTTTGTTACATATTTTTGTGTTTGTTAGAATTTTCCCAAGCCAAGCCAAGAAAAAGAGGTATACCCATGGATTTTGAAAGGAAACCGCAGTCACGAATATCAAAAAAAAAAACAAAAACAACAAAAAAAAGAAGGAAAATCTTTCTTTTTAGGAAAAAAGAAAAACAAACAAACAAAACTACTTATTTTATTCCATAGAAATAAATCATAGTGGTTGTTGGCTTGTGCATGTGTGTGTATTAGTATTTATATACACGTATATGCCATTGTATAACATGTTCAGATTAGTGTATTAAGTAGAGTGTAGTTATTACACATTAAAATTCTATAGAGTATTTTCCGTACAGTGGCAGTGTTTAGAAAAACGAAAAATAGGCAAAAAATAAAAAAAAAAAAATTTTAGAAAAGAAAATACTGAACTTCAGAGAGCGGGTGCATGGCCATCATATAAAAGTTATGTATGCATGTGTGTACGTATGTGCATAAAGGATGATCCAAGGGAATTGTATTTTGGCCTATTTTTCAAGAGAGAGACCTATTTTACAGGAAAAAAAGAATGGAAAAATAAAATCCTTTTTTTTTTTTTTTTGCTATTTTAATGTGAAAAGTGCTCGAGTACGTTTTCTAATGCACATAGATGTACATGTACGGGTATATTCATAAGTTCGTTGATATTTCTGTAAACCGGGAAATTATTTATTCACGGTATATATCTGTATTAGTTTTGATGGTACATAGAGCAGTTTTAAGTCAATTTTTTTTTTTTTTTTTTGTATTTTGTTAGAAAAGTGATTCATGTGGAAAAAACAATGTCTTTTAAAGGGAAGTTATTCTTTAAGTGTTATTACACGTTTTAGACTGATAATAATAAAAAAAGGAAAGAATAGTAAAATTATTATATTTCTTTTTATTTTTTATTTCTTCTTTTTTAGATATTATTTTTTAATTTTTTGTTTTTATTTTATATTTTATTTTTCTTCTTCTTTTTTTTTTCTAAGTATGACATTCTTTTTTTTTCCCCTTAGAGTCCTTTTATTTATTTATTTTTTATTTTTTTTCTTTATTTAAGTGTAGTGTATGCATGCATACGCATTATAAACTTTAAATAGTTTGTTTTTTCATTTTATTTTTCCTCTTCTATACTATTATATATTCTAATTGCTTTTGCTACAGTGAATTAAACATTGTATATAAAGGGATACACACCTATGTCACGTTTATATATACATTACGTGTACATCACAGTATAAATGCGTTATTAAATAGAAAAATTATAAAATAATGCATTTAGTAAAAAAAGAAAAGAAAAATGAATAAGATTGAAAAGTTTTCTGCTTCAATTTTTTTGTTTTTGTTGTAAATGGAAATGTGAATTGAATAAATTAATAAAGTTTTTGCGGAAATCTCTATGTATTTATGAATTGAGAACATGACATCGGTAGTAGTGTACACGTATGTATATAATTTATAAATAGAACGGAAATTTTTGATGTTTATCGTCGCTATTAGGCTAATGACAAATATTTAGTATTGATACTAGGATGTCGTTCTATATCAGATATATGTATGTATGTCACCTGGCACTAGCTTTGTATCGGAAAAACCTAGTATGAAGCTGGTAAAAAGCTAGTATCAAAATCCATATAAAAGAAGTTATAGGCGAAAAGGATAGTTATCAATCGCATTATCAATCCGTTAAAGATGAAAACACACAGACATGACACAGACAAGAATTTGGTTGAACAACAACTTGTAAAAGATTTTTATATTAAAAATAAAAGTGTCAAACCGAAATGAACAAAAGTGAAAAAAAATTGAACATTTTCATCAACCAAAAATTTTCGTTAACAACTTATGTACAGACGATCAATGCGTTAATATTGTCTTACTTACAACCAATTGACAACTATGCTTATCGTTTATAGGCCCTTTGAGGCTATCGACAAACATCAAATATCCATACTAGGATATCATTCTATATCAGATGTATGTCACCCAATACTATAGTTTTACACTACACAGGAAAATTAGTATTGTGTTAGTATCGAAATCCACATAACTTATCATTGTCATAGTGTCAATACTAGATATTTGTCATTAGCCCTAATTTTGGCTATTAAGGTTATTAAAAAAAAATTTTAAAAAAAAATTTAATTAATTAAAAAAACTAGATCAGAACTTCATAGTAATAAACTTTCAGCATCACATATTTTTCTTTTTTTTTTAGTTGAAAAAAAAAAAAAAAACAAATAAAAAAAACTTTTACTTTTCATAATGAAACGACAAATGTAATGTGCAAATACTACTCGATGAAAAGGATTTTTTTTCATATTTTTTCACCGTTATAAAAATTATTTAAATTTTAGTTTTGTTCGTATTCCAACAAATTTAGATGTTTATCATTGCGTTAAATCTCTTCTTCGCTTGTGTTTTTTTTTTGTTTTTAATCTTTATTGTAATTAGCTAAAACAAAGATTTTTATGAAGAATTATGTAAAATACACTGGATTATAATTTGAAATTTTTAATTTTGAAGAATAGACTCACATTTTCTTAGATCTACATTTTAAAATATATCTGTCTGTGTAAAAGTACAATACAATAAAATTTTCATTAATAACAAACAACTTTCTTTTTTTCTGCTTCTGCTTAGAAATAATTATGAACAAACAAAGATCCTCGTAGTTTGTTTTTAAAACGTGAATTCACAAAAATGTTATTACTATTGGTACAATATACATGTAACAAATTTTTAAGTATGTACATTCTTCATACATGCAGTGTTTATATAAGAAGTTGACTTTTACGTATTATAACAACATGAAAATCCCTTTATAACATCCAAACATATTTTCATATCTACAGGTATATATAACTAGCACTAGTAGTATGCAAAGTATATAACATTGTAATTTATTAAAATAATTTAAAATTTACTTGTAAAACTTTTCTATGTTCTTATATCATGATTTTACATAAATTATTTGATTCAAAGAATTTATACTTACATACATATGTAACATATGTATGATGTTTGGCGTATATAAGGTACACATATAAAAGAATTTTTAAAATGAGAAAATTTTCATAAAGGAAGTAAGAAAATTGAAAATTTTTTTTTTTTTTTAATACAATTTTAGGTACATTTACACGTACTGTGTGTGTTTACATGATAAGAAAGTTCATGTACTTTGTGTAAAATTCATTTGACATGAAAATAGTCATGCATAGTATTTTTTTTCATTTTTAAGCTTTTTGAATAAAAATTTTCATTTTCATCTATTCATTGATATGTTGCAAGAAAAATATTTTAATACTTCATACCTGTATGTGCATGAATGTACGTTACAAAATACAATGTCAGGGATTTTATCTGTTTTTTTTTTTTTTTAAAAAACGACAAATTGTATTTAAAGTAATCACTTTTCATGTAAAAGAAAATTTTTTATTTAATGTTTTTCCACCAAGTACAGAAGCAAAATGAAAAATAAAATTTTTTAAATTCTTTACCACATTCAAAAAAAAAATTTTTTTTTTTTTGTTCAAATTTAGTTAAAGTGATGTGTACACGTGAAAAATGCTTAAGACATTTTATTGAATTTAATAATGTACATAATAAAAGAAATGCCTTTAAGGTCGTAAATAAAAGGTTAACTTTAAATAAAGCACTTGATCATAAAGAGAAAGAAAGAGAAAAAAATAAAGAAAATTAATTTTTAAGAAAAAATTGTGGGAAACTAAGAAAATTAAAAAGATTACTGAATGGATGGGTGGGTTGATGGTGTTAAGTAGAATGATGGAATGTGTATGTAAATTGAATGAATTAATAACATAATAAGAAAATCGTAATATAATAAATAACTAAGTGTATATACTCATGTCTATTGAGCATGAAGCATCTTTACTATAAATAAAAAGAATCGATTTCTTTTTTTTTTTTTTAGCATTAATTTCTTTCTTTTATTGCCACAATCAAGTTAATTACATCGAATGTTAATACAAGCATTAACGTGTACAATCTGAAATCCTTTTTTAATATCCATTATAAACATTAATGTAAAAGAATCCTTATAAACATTATTATAAAAAAAAGAAAATGTTAATAATACGATTTCTATTGTAACAAAAAAATTTGAAATTGAATATTTCAAATTGATTTTCTTTTATATACGTTATATAAATTCTGAAGAGATCTATCATCAATTGATTCATAGTTACTCAACCTAGATTCTGATTTTGATTTTACCTCAATAATTATTTTCATTTTTTCTTTTTTAATTTACACAGAAATCATAAAAATGTTTTGTTTGTTTTTTTTTTCTTTTGTATTTTACTAAATCAAACTCTCGACATATTTTCCGCTCTTTTCCATGTATCAAATACAAAATACCTATAAAAAATTTTTAACGTATTCATGTACATATGTGATGTGCAACTTGTGCCATATATACGTGTGACGTTTTCATTGAGTTTTATTTATTTATTTATTTTGGATTTCGAAAACGTATTCAAATTACTTGATACTCCTTAACTATTTGTATTTAATAAATCAATCTTTTCACACATATGGGTAATTATATCGTATTTACGGTAAGAAAAAAAAAAAACGTATGAGAAAATTTTAAATAATTTTAACAAATTATTATTTACATAAATTTTCATTTCTTTCATTTTTTTGTTAGTATTTTTCTTTCCGAAAAAAAAAAAATCTGTTCAAATTTTCCCCACTGGCATTGAATCTAACATAAAAGTGAATATGTAAGGAAAAAAAAAATTTTTTTATTTGATGTTCTAAATATAAATTTCATTTTAGCTCACGCAAAATAAAGAGACTGTGTGTACCACATATGAAGTTTTATACATAATTATTATATTAATTTTGTTTTTTGGCTCTCTCTGTTTTTTTTTTTTTAATTTCATAAAATTCATTTAATAAATTTGTCCCTGAAATGTCAGTGTGTTGTTAAATTTATAATCGGCCATATATGCATGTACATATGTGTGTATGTATGTTTATGTAGTATCAGTACAAGGAACATAAAATATGTAATTTAGGATTAATTACAATAAACAACACCAACAAACAAACAAAAAAAAAATATAGAACAAAACTGACCTAATAAATGTGCACGAAACAAGATCACATCTCTTAGATTAACCTCTTCATTTCTATATAAAATTTGAAATACACGTGAAGCACCTGCTCCACCAACAATGCATGCACAATTTGGCAAATAATTATTATATTGTTGTTCTTGTGATGATAATGATGATGATGTGGATTTTTGTTGCTGTTTTTGATCCAATTGTTGTTGTTGTTGTTGCTGATGTTGTTGCTGTTGCTGCTGTTGAGAATTTGGCGATTGATATTGTTGTTGGTCAGGTATACTAGTCTCAACTTGAACGGGTAACCTAGGTGATACACGTAAAGAGCATCGCACTTGATATAATCTGAAAATAGAATACGAATTTTCAAAAATTATAATTAGAATATTAATAAAAAATAAAACACACTGAGAGATGAATGTAAGCCAATTGTATATGCTGTACGTGCGGACATTTCTTTCATGCATGTAAATTTTACGTAAATAAAATACACACAAAAAATTTTTTTTTTTTTTTCAAAATTCAAAAATAAAATAAAAATCGTTATTTAATCAACAAATTGTATGCGTTTCTAAAATTAAATATATATAACAATGTTAGAAAGTTTTCCTGTGTAAAAAAAAAAATAACGAATAAAATTAAAATTGAATTTTTCTTTTTGAAATGGGAAATGTAAAATTAAAAATTTAAATTGAAATTATAAAGACAGAATTTTATAATAGTTTAATAAAAAAAAAAAAAATCAAAAGATTGACTGTTTAAGTCTGAATCCACATTGAATTAGTTAAAACGAAAAATAATGCTTGAAATACATTAAAATCAAGTTTAAATATAGCTGTTTGATTAAATGTGGAGCTCCAGCTTAGCTCAATGAGTATTTCGTTTCGTTTTGACTAATTCCGTGTGAATTCTGGTTCTGGCTAAAAGAATAACAGATTTAAGTAATACATACCCTCTTTGAAATAAATCCACATTATAGAATTTATATAATTCAACAGAAAATTCAATAGTAGCTTGTAAATCTCCCATTACGTTAAAATAGCAAAAAAAAAAAAATTGAATTTTCCTTAAATTGAATTTTTGTTGCTTTCTACAATACGCGTTTTTATATTTACGTTGTTGTATAAAAAAAAAAAAAAATATGAATTATTAATAATTAAACCGGAAAATTTAAAAAAATTTATTACAAAATTTTACAAAAATTTTAACATTTAATATAATCGATTTTTAGCACACATTTTTTTTTTCCTTGAGTCTTTTTTTTTTTTTAATTTTATTTTAAATTTTTTATTTTTATTTTGATTTTTACTTTGATTTTAAATTTTTATGTATTTTATTTTTCATTCACTTTAGTAATGCGTTATACCACACACATAATGAATTTTCTTTTCCGTTAATTTGAAATTGAATAGAAAACAATAAATCACTGTTAAAATTATCAGTGTTGTAATTCAAACATTTCAATTTAATTTTACATTTCATTTAATTTTCATTTAATTTTTTTTTTTATGATAATGATGAAATTTCACTATAAAATCAAAAAAAAAAAAAATTTTTTTTTTTTAAATTTTTCTATTTTAACGAAACTAAACAATATTTTTCTTTTTAAATTTTCACAAATTTGTCTAGCATATTAAATTGTTATCCGTAGACACGTTTACATGAATTTAAATTCACTTAAAATAAGAAAAAAAAAAAGACAAGAATTTTCAAAGAAAATTCATAAATTTTTAAATGAAACTGTGCCTATACAACTACTTTCATCAACAATTCAACAAAAAGGTAATTCAAATTATATTTACATACAAAAGAATACAAATAACACCGTAAGTAAAAAAAAAAAAAAAAAACAAAAAAAAAAAAAATAATAAGATAGAGCCTCCTACAGGCTCGAGGCTTTTTCTATACGTTAAACAGAAATGTATATACCACCCAAAGCAAAGCAAATTGAAAAATATGCCTGTAATCTGTAAAATTTAAAGGTAAATGCTCAGAATTTTTTAAGCTTCTACAATTCACTTGATATATTGTAATACATAGATACACGCACCTATGATGACATATCGTAACGTCGTGAATACTTTTCTTTTAGTATGAGAATCATAAAAATTTATATCAATTCTAATTGGTGTGCAAAAAGCGTTTCCTTAGTAATCATTTTTTATACATACAAATTCGTACGTGAATATTCGTCCATTTTAGCAGGATATAGGAAAAATGTGAGTCAAAATTCATGAAAAATAAAAACTTAACCTTTCCTACTATAGCTACTTTATTTATTTTATTTTATTTTATTTTTTTTTTTTGTAAAGAAAACATAAAAACTTTATTTGAATGTCTAACAAATAACAATCGCTTGCTTGTTAGATTTATTCGCTTCAAATACATTAGCATATGTATTATGTATGTATATGTATATATACCAATTTATCAGAACATAAAAATTGTCGTCTATGAGGTCATTTAAAATTAATGACGTCACGTCGAAATGCTTACGGGTATTTGCATTTGTTGGTTGATTGTTGGGTGGGTAAGAGTTTCTTATTTAGAGGAAAGCAAAAACAAATTGAAAAATAAAATATGTACATACATACATACATATGTATGTGAAAAGCGAAGAAAAGAAAAGAAAACAAGTGACTAAAGGCCAAAATACTTTGCTTAAAATTTATTGAGAAAATAAAACTGAATCTGTCGCTATTATTTATCATTTAATTGAATAGCTCTCTTTAAAATTTACGTTTGTGTATATATTGTACACATACATATGTAGACAAATGGTATATATTATTCGCATAAATTGTATGTACTTGTGTTAATTTTTTTTTTTTTTTTTTTATTACAATGCCCTTTTACTCATTCTTTAAAAAAAAAAAATAAAAAAAAATTAAATACTAGAAAATTTAAATTTGCGCATGACAGACATTAAAAATATAAACAAAAGACAGCATACATCCATATGTACACAGTACAGTATGTATATAAAATATTTAAAGGTAAACATAATTAAATTCAATTTGAAAATAAAAACAAAAAAAAAAACAAAAAAAAAAAATTGTAAATAAATTTACGAACGTACATATAAGAAAGTACGGAAATAAAAATGTAGAATCTTTTTAAGAATTCGATTAATTGGATTAATAAAAAATTTGTAAATCGATTTAGATTAAATGATTTAAAATTGATTACCATCTTATGTAGATTAAATTGATATGATTTGAATTTAATGAATAGAAAAAAATTTTTTTTTAAATTTTTCAGATATTTTGCTTTAGTTCTGTGGAAAGATACTTTGAATACTAACGTTTTGTGTAAGATATCCTTGTTGAAAATTAACACCTTTTGATTCACTTGATTTGATTAAGGTTTCATTGATATCTTTTTGGGATTTTTATTAAAATAAAAATAAAAAATTATAGAAATCCAATAAATATCATAAAAAAGCATCTATGTATGTGAACGATACACATACCTTTTATTATTTTAGAGTATAATTTGAAAAAAATGTTAAAAAGGATCTGCAATCCCAAATGCTACAATAAATGTCGATCCCATAAAACATAAATCAATAAAGATGCGTAAATAAATCAAATTATTTTTGTGAATTTTTTTTTTTTTTTCTTCTTTTTGGAAAATTGTTTCAAAATTTTCCAATAAAGTGTTAATAAAATTTGAATCATTGAGAACATAAATAAAAATGTTCAATTTTAAAAATGTTTAAAACGAATACAAAAGAATTATCTGACTAAAGGATATAAAACATTTGACCTTTTATTTCGATAGTATGTACACATAATGTATGTACATGTATGTACTTATGTACATATATGTATGCACATAGATGTACTTATGTACACAAATATGTAAAAGCAGCATAACTTAACCTCATTTTATGTACCTATGTATGTATATATGAAAAAAGGTTCAATCCTACATACGATATTTTTCATATAAATATTTTGTAATTTAATTTCGCATACAATGGAGTGTATCGTATTCACATTTAAAGAAAATTGTTCCCCATTTTGTAATGTTAACAATGCAAAAGATAAATAAGATGATTCTTTTAATATTAAATTTATTTCATTTTTTTTTTTTTTTTTAAATAAAATGAGAACAAAAATGAGGACATAGCTATTAATTATTATTTTATTACATACACATAAGTATGTGTGTATTTTATTTTATCACAAAATATCATATATAAAATGCGGGGGTTATGCCATGTGCAGTATATACATATTATAAATATTTTAAATACATTATGAAATATAATTAATTTCTTTATATGAAATACCACGTGTTACAAAAATATGTACTATACTAAAAAAAATTTTCTCTTTGAAAATTCATACACTTTATTATTTAATCGTTATATACATAGATACATCCATACATACATATATCCTTTGGGAATGAGTCGCTGTATTATTATTATATTCGGTCACATATTAAGACATCAAAAAATCATACGTTATCAAACAAAATGCAAAGGTAACAAACAATTATTGTAAAGCTGTAGTAAGATAACTTTTGAGTCATGTATCTTTCTCTCTATTATTAATAATTCTCTTTATGTTTTTTTTAATAATTCCCTTTCATTGAAATTTTCTTTCTCTTTTAATGATTTTCTCATTTTCCAAAAATTTTCTCATCTTATTTATGAAATTATTTTGTCCTTTGTTGTTTTTCTAAATCAGTTTGTTTTTTTTTTTTTTCTTGTATGTATGTAAAGTACATATGAGTATAAGTATATTATTATTATACGTACGTACATCTCGAGGACACACACATGGATTTATGTACGTGGTGTGTATAATTAAAGGATTTCGATTTTCAAATAAAATATGTGTACGTTACTGAACTTATCATTGGAGAAAAACAAAAAAGCATGGAAAATAGATTTGAAAAAAAAAGCAAAAAAAAAAAAAAAGACAAAAAATGGTTTACTATATAGCTTTTCTTTACCTATTTGAATAGGGTGGGTATTGCTAATTACATACTTTTATAATTCAAGTGTGTATACCATATACATTTGATTATTTCTTACATTTTTTACTTTTCAAATTTAAACAAAATTTATTTAATGATTTTTATTTAATTTCTTTTTTAATATTCACAACATTTTCATCACATGTAAAAAAAAATTATGATTAAAAAAAAAAACTCGCTGAAATTGTTTTTCTTTTTTTATTTTTTATTTTTTTTTAAATCAAATTTTACACCCACTTGATTTATGATAGTTTTATGTTTTATGTCGTATATTTTGTTGTTTTTGGATTGAAATGATACATTATAGAAAAATAAAAAAAAAAATAAAAAAAATAATTACGTGATTATTTTGCCCGTGTAATCGAATTTATTTGTTATTTAAATTTTCAAAATGTAAATAACTCATTAATTATTTTGTCGTTTAAGTAATTTTTCAAATTTTTCAAAAAAAATTTTTTTTGTTTTTTGATTTTTGTTTAATTTTTGATTTTTAATAAATTTTCAAAAAAATTTTTTTTTTATTTAATTCTATTTTTGATTTATTTGTTGTTTTGATATACATATTTAATTTTTAAATCACTTGTAAATTTCTAAAAAAAAAAAAAAATTTCTTTTCGAAGGATAACTTTTTTCTTAATGTTTTTTTTTTTTTTAACTTCTTAATTTTAATTTTGTTACAAAACCATTTAAACCAAGAAAATAAAAAAAATAAAAGTAAAAATTTATGATTAATTTTGGACCGACGGAAAACGATTACTAAAAGAAAATTTTCTTCTAGGTAAATTGTCTGCAGTGACAATTTTTCCTTTATACTTAAAATATACAAAATGAAAAGCATTGAAAAATTTTCCATATAAAAAGCATTTTCATTTCTCTTTTACACAAAATACATATTTTTTATTCTCTTTACTTTCTCTGGCATTGTTGAAAAGCTTTTGATTTTTTTGTTTTCTTTTTTTTTTTTTAAATATTTTTATTCTCATATGAAAATCTGTTTTTCATTATAATGGTATATACATTTACGGAAAAACGTATGCAATGAAAAGAAAGAAAAAAAAAATGTAAAAATTTTATCGTGTAGGTACCATATCCATATTGTATTTGTTGTATCGTGAACTGAATACATGATATAAAAATTGGAATAAAGAATTTACAGATGTTTTAACATATGAGTTCTCCTTATATATGTATACTCGTATATATTGATGATAATGGATATATGAGTTATATTATGGCTATTTGTTGTTACATATCATTTTTTTCTATAACTTTCACTCGCATTTCATGCGCAGAGATTTTTTTTTTTATTTGACTTTTTTTTTCTGATATGTTTTTTGGTTTAATAAAAAATTTTCTGATATTGTTTTTTTTTTTTGTACTACACTACAATCTACAAAATAGTACATAATTGCATATATATCCATATGTGGATGTGGATAAACAGGATAAAAAAATATTGTATATACAAATTTTCTTGTATATGAAATTCATGAAATTTAAATTGAAAATGAATTTCCATAAATTATGAATTTTTTTCATGTACTTATTTTTTTTATTTTCTTCTCGTGAGTATATTATATGAAAAGTACAGGATGTTATTTATTTATATGTCAGTGAATACATTACATTTTAATAGGATGAATAAATAAAAATCAAATAAAATTTTATTCTCGATTTATTTATTTATTTTTAATTTTTCTTTATTATTAATATTAAATTTTAACATTATATATATATATATTTTTTTTATTTCATTTTTGTTTTTAAAATCTTTGAAATTATTTTAATTTACAAAAATACATATACAATAACAATATACAAAGTATATTAATTTAAAATTATGTATTATATCTATTAATTATTTATTAATTATTATTATTATTTTTTTTTTTTTATTAAATTTATAATATTATATTTGTATACTTTTGACCCATAATATATTTTTGAAATTTTTTTTTTTTTTTTTTTTTTTTACAAAATTTACATATAGTTTTCTTAATGAAATTAATAAGTAATTTTATTTCGATAATTCAACATAATCTAATTCGAATTTTAGTTATTTTAATATATTTTTTTTCAATCAAAAAAAAATAAAAAATAAAAATAAACATGAAAAACAAAAACATAATCTATACAAAAATAATTATCAACATGATATAATTGAGGATACACATCGCTGGCCATTTGTCATTTTCTATGATGACTATATTTAAGAAAATTCATTGAATATAATTTTGAATAATATTTCAAGAATTTTTATGAAATCATACAGTAGAATCTTGATAATCTGAATTTTCATTTTAAATTGATTTAGAAATTTTTCATTAATTAACTGTGCATTAGACTTTGTCTCAAAGTGTACAGTTTTTAAATATAAGCTCTTGGAAGATATATTTTTTTTTTTTTTTTTTGGAAAATTTAAGTACTTTCTCTTGTTTCTATTTTCGATATATACTGTAGGTAACGCGTACTTAATTTTGATTCTACAATAAATTGTATCGAAAAATTTAAATTTTTAATTTTAACGGAAATTCTGAATTTATTTATACAAAAAAAATATTCGAATTTATTTTCTAACATTTTAAAAAGAAAATTCTATTGTATTTGTAAATTATATTGTTTCCATATTAAATATCCTTTCTTTACCCTTACACATACTGCATCACATATCATTCAAATAACTTTGAATGAAAGTTTCCCTTTGTATTTTTGTGTATAATTATTATTAATTTCGCTTTTAGTTTTTATTATTAAAAACGAATACACGTGCTCCTCTAACAATAATTATGAACATGTTCATATAATATAAATAACAAAAAAAAAAAATAAAAAATAAAAAAAAAATAGAAATACGCATATGACAAGGACAAACGATTGACTTTTATTTTAACCACACACTTACATACTCGTACATTAAATGTTCATTTATAACAGTTTATTTAGTATTTATTTATTTATTTTTTTTTTATTTGTATTTTTTTTTTTCCTGCATCATTTATTCGAATTTTATTAACAATTTTTTTTTTTCATTTTTTATTTTTTATTTATTTATTTTTTTTTTTTGTTTTAGTTATACTTCACATACAAAATATGTTTCAAAACTACATGGTGAATCATTCCATTTTAAACCTTTACCATCACGATTCCATAATTCTAAACAATTTTCTTCTTCACCATTCTCATAACGAAAATTATTTGGTTCACCAGCATTCCAATTTGTAAATGTAATTGGACGTCCATTTGCCATCCAAAAGAAATTACCCTCATCAGCTAAATCAGTACCAGATATCCAGAAATGTTCATGACCGAGACCTAAACATTGACAAAAAAAAAAAAAAAAAAAAAACGAAAATTCAAATTCAAATTATTGCAAATGATGATTAATTTTGTTCTTTCATTCATAACTACTATATATACATATTTTATTAATTATTATTTAAAGTACATAAAATTCAATTTGAAAGTAAAAAATAAAATGAATAACATGTAGACAGTTTACTGTGTGATAATGAACGGAAAAGGTAAAGTTCATATATTCATATTTCCTGGGTAGTTTTATATTACAAACAAAACAAAACAAAAAAACCAAGGGAAAAATAATATGAAAATATTTTCAATGTGATTCTTTTTCATTTCCTGGTTATAAAATAGGGATTTTCAAATGTACACGAAGTAAAGTGTATGTTATATGAATTCTGTAAATCACCTTTACAGGATGTTACGATTTATATTAATAAGGGTAGTTTGAAAATTTCATCAATAGTTTTCTAAATGATATTCTCCCCTTAAAATTGCCCTTTGAAAATCTATTGATTTTCTTTTAAAAAATTTTCAAAAAAAAAATTTTCAATTTTCTAGAAAAAACAAAAAAAAAAACATTTGATAAAGCGTTACTATAAGAACACCCTTTAAACCTTTTTAAATGTAAAAATTCTACTAGATATTTTCTTTATTGACTTTTTATTTTGTGTACAAACAGTCAAAGTATATACAAACATATGTACTGTATGTCTATGGTAAAATTATTTTATATGTAAAATGCACATATCAATGTATTGTGAAAATATATTGAAAAGTATTAAAAATATCAAATGATATAGAAACATGCAAACATATATGAATACATACATCGACAAATTTATTTTTGTATGTGCAGAAAAGTATCTGTGTGTACATTTTTAAGGAAAAAGCTACTTAAATATTAACTGTAAATATTATGACATGTCGACACGAAATTGATAGGCCTTTCAACTTGTGTATCACAACAGTTTGCCTTGTTCGATTTATTTAACTATTTTTATTTTTTTATTTTTGTGTTTGTTTGTACAGATTAGAATGTATGATGTCTGGAATCAAATAGATAATCTTTGATGTTCTAAATTTTCGATTTTCAAAATACATTTTCTCTATATGTTGCAATAAAAAATATCTACAAATGAAAATGTGTGCATGTGTGTGTAGTCAAGGTACACATAAAATGGCGAAAAGAAAATAATGCCACAGTTGTGTGTGTGTTTTTTTTTTTTTTTTTGCTATAAAGCGTTAAATTTTTATTTGCATTGCAATCAATTAAATTGACGATATAAAATACTGCATTCATTCATTTTTATCGAAAACAACGGATTGTTTGTATTTTTTGAACTAAATTTTCTGTGATTATTAAAACGATTTGTATGCATTTTATGAGATAACAAAGGTCACTAGTGGCAATAGTACACACGTACATATATTCAAAATTAAATTCTTTTATATTGTTCAAATTTTTTTTTTTTTTAATTTTCTGAAAAATCTATGAACCAACAAAAATTAGAGCGGAAAATATGTTCTTTGGAAAAACAATGAAATAAATGAAATGCTGCAATGATAAGGTGAGATTCGTTAAAGCCTTAAAAATGGTATGGACATGTTATAATAATATAGAATGACACAGTCCACAAGACAATATTCAAAGTAAGACCAACATCTAATAGACTCAAAGGTAGACCTAAAACAAAGTGGATAGAGTACATAAAAGACGAACTAAAAAAAAAAATAAGTAAAAATATGGAACTGAAGCCAAATAGCTAAAAACAAGGATCTTTAGAGAGACGTCTTTGAAGAGTCCAAAACATCGAACTGTAGTACTAAAAGAAGAAAAAGAAGAACATCTTTCAAAAATTCAGATTTTTGTAATTTCATACATCAACATAACGCCGTGTTATTCGAGGTCATTATTACTTATAAATCTTGTAAGTAAATAATTTTAGAATTATTGAATAAATTGAAAAAAAGACTTGAACTTCAACTAATTTAATTATTGTTATTGGTTGTTACTCCCAACATATTCATTAAATAAATGAATTGATGACCTTCAATTTTAGTGAAACACTGTAAATCTTATTGACATCAAGTATTCAATTATTATTGCTTTTTATACACATATTTAATTGAAATTATTTCAACATTTAGTTATATTTTCTACAACCGTCAACTACGTACATGTAAAATTGATATTTATTCGAGTTCTTATTTCTGCATCATACTCTTTTACTGTTCTTATCCCACCACATCATTCTTGTATACGTGGGTGCATATACTCAATTAAAAAGATTTTTACCTGATTTTATTAAATGTATTCAGTAAGAACAAATGTACGTCATTACGTGTAGATGTGTGTAATTCTTTACAACACAGTATACAGAGGTAATTGTCATACATACCAACAAACATGAGTGCATGTACTTGGAAAATGAAACTAAAAAAAAAAAAAAAACGGGTATTAGCTGATGTCGAGTTGATACATACATTTAAAAATGTAGTATACATACATACATGTGTACATTTATGTTAACTTTCTCTTCACGTTTTTTCTTCTTTTAATTTCTTTATACGAACAATAAAATATTTTTAAGGGTTTTTTATTGTGATTTTAAAAATGAAAATTACCATTTTGATACATTCAATTATATTGTAAGAAAATACAAAAATAAAAAAAATAAAAAAATATAAAATTGAACAGTCTATGACGACATACACATACATACATATATGAGCCAAGAAATGGTGTATTGTTAGGAAAATGAATTGAAAGAGACTTGAAATATCGACTCGAATATGCATTTAATATGTAAAATGTAAAAAAAAAATTGTTAAATTCTGTATAAGTGAAATATAAATTACGTACATATTTTTGATTTCCATTGTTTTTGTACACGTGAAAAATAATAAACGTAACAATTGATTTCATATAGGGTTATGTGTTTCTGTTTTTTTTTTTTTTTTTTTTACTTTTGTATTTTCCTTTTCAATTTGAATTACATGCATAAGAGATACTTGCATTACTTCACGTATTTTCCTTTTCCTTTATTCAAATTTTTTTTCAAGAGCATTTTTAAGTATTAAAAAAAAGTTACAATTTTTATTATTGATATTAATTTAATACAAATTAATTAAACTCCGTGTGCTATTTTAATGTTAATTTTGTAGTTAATTTTTTTAGAATATTTTTTACAGATTTTTGAAATTATTGTCCATTTATCTATACCTAGTCGCCGGTGGGAAGGTTTATGCATAACAATGATCAACTAATGAGCTAAACTAACAGGACAATATGCAGTTGTCCAGACGGAGATACTTATTCCATTAGGCAGATCAGTTGTGATTGATTACACAAAGCTAGCTAAAAAGTGTGAATAAATTTTTTCAAAAATTCCATCGAGGACATGTCGAATCAAAAATTCCACCGAAGACATGTCAACCTGATAACTATGATTCCAAGGCAAGGTCATTTCTACAAGTATGTACCTTAATTTAATATATTGGTTATGTTAAATTGGATCAATAATTTCATTCGTAAGACTAAACTAGAACCAATTTAAATTTTGAGATAACTGTAAAAAAATTCTTCTTTGGAGGCCAATTTTCTCTGAAAGAACACAATGGGTTGTGAAATTTATTAATGATGAAGAAAAATGAAAAAAAAAAAAAATGGTTATTGAATTTATGGTTTCTTTTTGCTACTATATTCTTTGAAATTTGTTTTTTTTTTTTTAAACTAATAAACCATTTTCTAAGTAACCATAATTTTTCTTTTTATTTTTTAAAGGAAATTCCATTCTGTTAGCAAATTAAATTTTCTTCAATAAAATTATCACATAATAAATAAATGTTGAAAATTGTATAACCTGCAGCTGTGCATTATAAGTTTTCTCAAAATATTATTGTAGAATAAAATTTGCATATTTTATGCTTATGTATGGGCATGTGCTGTTCGAAAGTAAAATTAACAAGAAAAAAAAATTTTTTTTTTTTTTCAATTACGGAAAAACGAATTATAGGTTTTTAGTACGGGTTAAAGGTTTTTCTTCTTATTTTTAAATACTTTAAAACATTTAGATTATGCACATTTACACGACCTCAGGATATAAATTTTAGTAAACGATAAAATCTACGTTTAGTATTTCAACTAATTTAATTTACGTATTTTTTATGATATTTAATTATTTTATTTTTCGATGTTTAAAATACTGACCAAAATCTCTTATATGTTTTTCGAGTCGATCATTTTCTTCTTGTGATGATATGCTAGCTAAATGCATTCCATGAAAACGGCAATATTGTGCTGCTTTAAACCAATTTGCCTGAAAATGAAATAAAAAAATAAAAAAATTTCAAAAAATGAAAAACAAGAATTTATTTCAATGACAATTACGTAATGTACAAGAATATGTTATTGGTAATGAATTAAAAAAAATTCTGATGTGATTTTTATTTCTGTGTTTTTTCTCTTCTTTTTTTTTTTCAATAAAATGGAAAATTATATTTCATGTACATATCAGAAAAATTCATAATACGATTAATAATGCGAAATTGCAACTGATCTTGAAGTTCGAATATCATTAAAATTGTGCTTTATAATTAATGTAAATCGATTCTAAATTCTGCATATGATTACGTATGCAGCTGATCGTGAAATCATGTAAAAAAAAAATTTTTTTTTTCGAAGTGGTATTCTAAAAACATGGTTTGTACATGCACTTCTAGTTTTTCACATATTCATACATATATTTTTTTTTATTATTATTATTTAAAATCGTATTGATGATGATCATTACCTATTTACGTAATGTCACATTCCATTAAAACAGTTCTATATGCGTGTGTTTGTTATATGTGCATATGTTGTATTGATCAATAAATTAAGTGGATTAATGTTGTTGAAAAATTTAAATTATGAAATTAAAAAAAAAACGAAAAAAAAAAACTTACAACGTCCTTGAACTTTAAAAATTCAAATTTCTGTGTGTATATACACGTATTCGTAATGATAGCTTGTTTTACACACATCAGTTTGTAAATTTCTGATATTATATGATCGCCACGAGATATTTTTAATTTGATTTTTTATTTTTGTAAATTACCAAAATTTATATTGTTATAGGTGTAAAATTAAATTTATTGTTATAAGTCTTTTCCTTTCTTTGGTTTGTAGAGCAAATAATAACAACATAATAAAAAAATAAAATGTTGAAGTTGAGATATTAACTTGGGCGTAATCTTATATGTGAAAGAGAAAGATATTGAAAGTCGTGAGTTTTTCTTATTTTTAAGGAACGTTGAAAAATGTTTCAATTATACATGCACAGATCAAAAAATTAAATATGCACAGTTAAAATAATGTAAATAATAAGAGGAATTCATTGATCGTTACTCACCTTAAAAAATATACCCAAATAATACCGTTTCTCTCCA
This sequence comes from Anthrax anthrax, assembly GCA_963971155.1. Classification (NCBI taxonomy): domain Eukaryota; kingdom Metazoa; phylum Arthropoda; class Insecta; order Diptera; family Bombyliidae; genus Anthrax; species Anthrax anthrax. The sequence goes on along the minus strand of OZ020120.1, from coordinate 27,880,335 downwards.
AGTTTTAAAAGTGGCATTGTCCATTTATTTATAAATTGCTGTGATTCATCTACACAATTTGGGCAGTCTGGAAAAATAAACAGAAAAAAAAAATTAATTAATGAAAATGATAACATGTATGTATGTCAACGTGTGAAATTATTTAATCAGGAATGTGTAACAGTAAACATGAAATTATGAAATGGCTCACGAGAAGAAAATGATCCAACTTGTTCATATGTACACACACACACACACACACATCAGTATTTGTCCGTTAAATAAATAATTTATAAATAAATTTGAAATTAAGAATTTTAATTAAATTTTTTACCATATAAATAATACTTGCATAAAATCTATAATCCAATTACAGAGTGTGCATTTGAATGTATTTAAATTTCGAAATTCAATTTATCATTAATAGTTTTACGTATACAGAGATTTTGATATACATATGTTAAATTTATAATTAAATTTGATGTGGTTTATTTTAATTTCCTAATCATTTGATCATTAACATACATTTAATACATTATATTAATGTATTTTAGATAATTGAAAACTTTTAAAAAATTTACATTTGCACATGAATAAATTCATGCAAAAATTACATTAATTATTTTTTTTTTGTTATAAAATACTTATTTGATGATTTTTTTCTTTTTGGCCATTTAAAATAAAATAACGTCACATAATGCAACAAAAAAAAAAAAAAATTCAATTTAAAATAGAAAACAGGGTAAATTAAAATTTTATGAAATTTTGTTGGAATTTAATTAAAATGAAAAT